>CM073740.1:15053184-15653184 GCA_037127355.1 Schoenoplectus tabernaemontani
GATATGTATGGGATGCGGAAACTTCAAAGAGGACCGTGGAGGATTTGTGGAAATTTCAGAGAATAAATGAATATAAGGACAATTACGGAGAAAGAATAGTAGTCCGAATTGTTTGAACAGAAATTGGTACTTTTAGTGTTATATTTTGACTAGCTAGTCATGATCAATCATTTTCAACATTCTTCAAAAGTGGTTGCATAAGCGGAGTCAATGAACCCCCATAATCCAAAAATATCATCCGATCTATTAACACTTTAACAACGCTCTGCTTCCAATATGGCAGTAAGAGCTCTCCCAATTCTCTGCACTCTATTCCTACTTCTCACTAGCTCTATCGAATTGCCCTACACAAAGGCTGGTCAGACCCAGGAAGAGAGCAAGGCTGGCTGTAATCTCTCTTTCTCCATCCCTAATTAGTGGTGGAGCTTCTCAATGAACTACATACGCAAATCATTAATTATTAATCATATTCCAAAAAATATACTCCCAAAGAAAGCAGCCAACAAGAGTAATTTCCTAACAAAAGGCAATCAAAGATTCATTCAATTCCTAGGAGAACTAGGAGGTCAAGTCATATCAGGTTATCATTAGCAACAAATTAAAGTAGATGATGCACGAACAATATGAAAATGACTCGATGCAAAAGCCAAAAAAATAAAAAATAAAAATAATTGAAAGGCACAACCTAACTTTAATATTCCACATTAGCTTTGATAGATGAAAGCTACAGAATTTGAATAATTCAACTTCCTGGAACAGAACTGGCTAGACTTACTGGTCCTGACAATTACGTACCACAAAAATAGAAAGATATGCTCTTTATGTTAATAGGAATGAAGAAAAATCATATGGATCAATACAACAAATTCAAAAGTCACTTCGATATGTATGTAATTTCGAAAAAAAAAAGAAAAAAAAAATTGTAGATTACATGAGTGGACTGTTTTTTATATCAACAGCAAAAAATTTCGGATCAGATTTTGTTTTTACAGCTCATTCTGTCTCGGAAAAAAATCGGACTAGATGTGTTTTTTTTTACACAAGAGTGAAGTAGTTATATATATATATATATTAGGTACCCATTGGAATCTTTGATATAGTGATACATTAATTCATTTGTAAATCTGTATTTCATTTACTATCTCAAAGATATCCAACCAATATTATGTAAAAGAAGAGAATAAATTAAGTACCAAATTCTAAAAAAAAATACTTAAAATCATTTAGCTGCCAAGTCGTCATTGAAAAGTTTATCAATAAATGTTTCGTGCATTGGATAACTAATATCAAAATTAGGTACTCAATATTATAATATTAGTAATACATAAGAAATAGTTAAATGGTGGGATCACTTGACGATGGGTTATTTTGACAAATTTGACAATTAACTATTAAATAAATATAAAAAATTAAAAAAATATATCAAATGATAGTAAAATTATCATTTAATGGACTATCAAATGATAATAAAATTATATAAAATTTGAAACACTATCAATCTACAAGTAAAAAGAACATATTTATAAAATAAAAAATTTTAATTTTTATATTTATTTAACAGTCCATTGTCAAATTTGTCAAAATAACCATTGTGGATCCCCAACCTATACTTAAATGCTATAATGTACTCCTATAAAAAAAATTATCGGTTTAATATTTTTTTCAAAGAAAACTTACCAAATATATTCTAAGACGTTTTTCAACTTAGCTATCCTAAAACTTAAATATAATAATAATCACAAATATAGTTGCTTCTTTCATTTTTAAATATTGCAGTCGAATATGTAAAATTTGAATCAAAGTGTGTTAAAATAATAAGTAGAAATTGGCATCTGAATACTCAAATTTTAATAAATATGAATCTATACGTAGTTCATGTCAGCTTTTTGTAAATTTAGATATTTAAATCATATTACGACTCAGTGCAAACTTGACCAGTATATACTATATATTAACTACTTGACTCTGTCGTTAAAAAAAAATACCTGGTCCGAAATTTTTTCCGGACCAATTTGAGCTGTAAAAAAAAATGGTACTTTTAATGTTATATTTTGACTAGCTAGTCATGATCAATCATTCTCAACATTCTTCAAAAGTGGTTACATAAGCGGAGTCAATGGACGCCCATAATCCAAAAATATCATCCGATCCATTAACACTTTAATAGCGCTGCTTCCTCTTGGCTACATAAGCGGAGTGTACCAACAAGGCAACAAATAAAGAAAAGCTAAAACTAATTCCAATATGGCAGTAAGAGCTCTCCCAATTCTCTGCACTCTGTTCCTACTTCTCACTAGCTCTATCGAATTGCCTTACACAGAGGCCGGTCGCACCCTGGAAGAGAGCAAGGCTAGCTGTAATCTCTCTTTCTCCGTCCCTAGTCTTCTTCAAATTTTATACACACGATTGAAATGTTCTTCTTTCAATGAAGTTCGTAACAATACTTCCAGTTGCCTCCCAATTGATTAATAAGATGAAGTAATTGAGATAGTATGCTAGATGAAATTCTTGGTTTTGTGAGGAAATTTGAAGTCAATTACAATCAACATCATTATATGATAACTAAAGTGATTTACATTTATTGTTTGTAATTCTTTACCAGTATTTTAATTGGTCATTTCTCGAACAATTCTAGACTAGACTAATATATATAAAATAGTACTTGCTCTGTAATTTCATTTGAAGTACTATCTGGCTAGTTTTATGAATTTTTAATATGATGAATTTAGTTTATGTATGCTTCAAGACCCAATTTACTTTCCAATTAATTCCTCATTATCTACAGCGACTAACAAAATGAACGCATGATATTATTCATGATGCAGCAATCAGCTATGGAAATATTGATCCGAACAAGCCTAAGCCAGGAAGAGGCCAACCATACAGTCGACCTTGCACAAACAATGTTCATTGTGATTCTCCTGAAGTGAAGCCATAGAACGTTGATTCCTGGCTAGTTAGATGAAAGACTGGAAGAAAGTTGCTATTAATAGAGGACGTATAAATGTACTGGTATATATGCATAAATCACAAGTGAGAATTATATGTTTATGTAGTGTCCGAAGTTGGGATGAGGATCTTGTATAAACAAATATTTAAATTTGAGTGATTTTACTTTCATCCTGACCGTATATTTATGCCTTTTGGAAATAACAGGGAGATCTCATGACGTGTAGTCGTGTACTGTAAAATTTTAAATAAGTTTGTTCCACTAAGCAAGTTATAACATCTTATTAGTCGTAATAAATGTTCCTTTAAATATATAAGATAACCAAGCTGGCCTCTATTATTTTATTGAAATGAGAACAGCACTTACAGTAAATCAGCAAGCTATTTCCAAAACACCTGATCAGAGATTTCAGAAATGCAAAATAGCATAATTAATTAATGAATTTAGTTGCTACACAAAGGCAACATTATTTTAAATGCCCCTGGTTTTGTGATAAAACAGAACTATACACAGCGCTTTGTTCACAGCAATCAAGTCAATTGAATAAACAAGAACGCTGTTCATACAGCGCCATGGTTGATGGCTTAATTCATTCAAAAGGTTGCCTTAATTATTCGATAAGAGAGTCTTCCATTTGTCAATTATTACGAACTCATTTCAGACTTGAATGTTTTTTATTTCATTTTTCAAATTAAATGTGTTTTCCTGCAGTGATAGAATATTCACTAATTAGTTTATTTTCTGCACCTATTTTGAAATTTTCGGCTGTTGTCCATAATATTAATTAATATATAGTGCTGCGCTGCCTGTTCTCTGTTGCGTTGTAGTTACTTATGATAGTCCTATTTGTGTGAAAATTATATGGATATGGAAAATTATTAAGAATTATCTGTAATTTAGTTTAAAAAATAATTAATCTATGCCCAGAGCATAGATGACACTGAAAATGTGGATATGTGTCATCCTATTTCTAACAAAGCATTACAGGTATTAAACGCCGGGGAGGAATCTTTCTTAGTTTTTAGCAACTTCAAGCAAGAAAAAATTGATAAATGCAATTTTTTTTCTTAGCCGAACATATGCCAAGAACACCATTATCTGAATACACTTCTGTTTTGGGGAAATTAACTGAATCTTAATTTATATAGTGAGAACAAAAGCTCAAATTCTCAAACCATACTCATCTTCATTTGATACAATAATCATAATACAAAGCTCATGATCATATTTATAGTATTTTGTAACCGACTATATCATTACAGCTCATAAGAAATAAAAAATCAAATTGAATTCCAACTCTAATTCAGTACAGGGTAAAGCAATTATGTCTCAGTTGTAGCTGTAAACATTGACTTCAAACATTCTATAAATGAGAGCGATCTAACAAACTCACCCTCAAATGATCGTAAAATTTCGTACTAAATTAGACCGGCCAGCGGCAAACTTCAAACTTGATCAATAGCAATACCTTCGTCAAAATATTCACACCATTGTCACTCGTGTGAATTTTCTCTAAAAATAAAATCTTTCTATCTAGCACATTCCATATCCAACAACATCTCAACGTGCTTTGAACGAGAGTGAAAGATCAGATTCTTAGCAAGGTGTATTGCTCTGTTACTATCACACAAAAAAAAAAAAAAACATCTTTCTTGCTTGACGCCTAACCTCTAAAGCAGTTGTTTCATCCAAAGTTCTTTAAATGCTTCTGTCGCAGCAAAATATATTGGCTTTTGTTGTTGATAGTGCACTACATTTCTGCAGCTTTGACTGCCATGATATTGTGTCACCCGCAAAGTTCATTAGATAGCTTGAAGTGGACTTTTTGAAATCAACATCTCTTGCCCAATCGGCATCCATATATGTCGTCAAAATCGACTTGCCATCACCAAAGCAAATGTAGCTTGTAATAGTACCACAGAGATATGTAGAATCCATTTCATCATGGTCCAATGCTCCTTACCAGGATTCAATAAATATCGAGTGACAACACCGACTACATGAGACAAATTCGACCTCGTACATACCATTACGTACATCAAAAAATCAACTGCGGATTAATAAGACACACTTTGTATCTCTTTCTTCTAACTAATCTGTCTTTAGACACTTCTCATGAGACAACCTGAAATGATTTGCTAGTGAAGAATTTACATCCTTACATGAATTCATACTGAATCGCTCGAGTACCTTCTCAATATATTTCTCTTAAGATAACCATGGCTTTCGATTTTTTGATCACGCGTAATGCGCATCCCAAGGATTTGTCGAGCTGCACCAATATCCTTCGTTGCAAATGCACTAAAAAGCTCTTTCTTCAAAACTCTAATCTTTTTGACATTGCTGCCAACAATCAACACGCAATCGACATATAATAAGAGAATAACATAGTCACCTTCTAGAAATCTCTTCACAAACACACAAGTGCCCTGTTGATTTTATCAAACCCGTGATCTAACATGTATAACTAAAATTTCTTGAACCATCTCCTTGGCGCTTGCTTTAACCCATACAAACTTTTATTAAGTTTACAAATAAAATTTTCTTTACTTTCTCCATCAAAGTCTTTTGATTGCTCCATATAAACTTTTTCATCCAAATTACCATGGAGAAAAAGTGATTTTCACATGGGGTCATTCGATCTTCAAATACAAACTAGCAGCTAAACTAAGTACAACTCGAATCGAGGACATTTTGATCACCCATTTTTACGCTTGTGTGATATTGCCTCGTCAAAGTTCTCTAGCTCGTCACCATTGATGAGTAGAACATAATCAGTGCTATTCTTGTCGGAAGTCGATGAGGTATATCAGACCATCTCAACTCCTGAACTGGCTTCATATCAGCTTCAACATTTTTCTCTTCAATGTCGGCACCGTTAGCCTCATTATTTGCATCAACTTCATTACTGATATCTCCCCAGTAATTGACATTCTCCAACAGAGTAGGAGCTGGACCAAAATCAACAAAATCCTGAGTAGTAGTTTTCAACATATCGACTTTCTCTATATCCTCAATGATCTCGTCTTCAAAAAAAAATAACATCTCTGCTACAAATCACCTTTTTCTCTACTGGGTCCCACAGTATGTACCCAAATTCATTGGTTCCATATCCTAAGAAAAATGCACTCCTTCAATTTACTATCGAGTTTAAATCTTTCATCTCTCGGAATATGTACAAATACCCTACAACCAAACACTCATAAATAAGCATATGAAATATCCTTACCCGACCAAACTTGTTCGGGCACATCACCATCCAGTGCATTGGATGGCGAGAGTTGATCAAATGAACCGTTGTATTCATTGCCTCACCTCAAAAGATTTTTGACAACTTTAAATGAGAAAGAATGTATCGAATTCTCTTATAGATTGTCCAGTTCATCCTCTCGGCAACGCAAATTTGTTGTGTTGTCTTAGGAACTGTCTTCTCTATTTTGATGCCTCACGTCTTGTAGTATGCTTCAAATGGTATGTGGTATTCACCACCATTGTTAGATCAAACACACTTCACTTTCTCACACAACACCGACGTGGAACTGATTGAGCACTTCCATATTTCATAGTTGGTTGAAGTCAGTTTAATTATAGTACCATCGCTACTTGTTTCTTCCTCTATTGTTATGGAAATATATGAACCACGACTCTGATATTAGTTATTGGGAACATTAATTGAATCTTAATTTATATAGTGGAGCAAGAGAGAGAATAATATAAATAAAATTTCAAATTCTCAAAACATACTCATCTTCATTTGATATAATTAATCATAATACAAAGCTCATAGTCATATTTATAGCATTTTGTAACTGACCATATAATTACAGCTCATAAAAAATAAAAAAACCAAATTGAATTCCAACTCTAAGTCGGTTAAAGGATAAAACAATTCTGGCTCAAACTGTAGTTGTAAATAGGGGTGTGCAAACGAATCAATTTAATTGGTTTTGAACCAAATAGTCAAATTTTGACTATTTGGTTCAGTTTTTCAGTTTAAAAATTTTAGTTCGGTTGAAAATTTTAATTCATTTTGTCCTTTGATTCGTTTATGCTTTTCTAAATCGGATAAACCGAATATACCGAATTGTTCAAAATTTATCAAACAAGTTCATTTAGATTTATATAAATAAGAATCATACCAAAAATAGTCCAAATATATTTATTTTCTATATATTTTATTTAGTTATTTATTTTATTTTCTAAACTACTTATTTTCCCTATCAATTTTTTAACTATCAATATTTTTCATTCCTCTTTAATTAATATAATTTTGATTTAATCAAATGAACTGAATAAAACTTCAGTTTATGCAGGTTTCGATTTATTCAGTTGATATTTTTAAAATTTGATTCGATTTTTAATTTGACAAATCAATTAAAATTTTAAATGTGTATATCCATTTTAGTTTGAATTGAACCGATTGATTGCACACCCCTAGCTATAAACATTGACTTCAAAGCATGCTCTTTCACATTATGCCGATATTAATTGGGCTGGGCTTTTAAATGAGAGCAACCCAACAATTTGTTTTGATGCGAATTTTAAGATCATAAAATTCATTAATTGTGCTCATTTTTTTATACCTAAAATTCTTTAAAATTATTTTTAGGGCTTGATCACTGCATAAATAATAGTAGTGTGACAAGTGTCTAATGAAACAATTTAATACTTGACCGTAGAAGAAAAATAATTTTAGGCAATTTGACCGGTATCAAACGATTTCTTTGATAATAACAATACAGAACATTTTATCTCGAAAAAAATTGCCTGCACGCTAGACAACACAGTAGAGGGAGTAGAGAACTCCACGAAACATTAATTCATAACTCGAACTTTAGAAACTTTTGGTATGTGTTTTTTTCTAATAACACGCTATAACAGTGTCGGGCACAGGAACTATGACTATGAGTAAAATAGTCACGGTTTTTATGTCGCGCTAGATTGAAGATTGAAGGGGGTCGGGACTTGAGGAGTTAGATTTTTATTACAGAGAAAAAATATTAGAGAGGGTCAGATATATAAATTTTTATTTTTTTATGAAATTATACATATTTAACGGACGTTTTTAAAAAATTAGGAGGCGACAGCCCGGCCCCCCCAGCCCTCCCTTGGGACTGCCCCTGGTGCTAGCAGCGTCACAAGATGTTGCATGTATGTTTTTCTTTTTAGAGACAGTGGTACAATACATAGTTATAAAGTGTGTGAATTATTCATGAACAATTTATTTTTTTATCCATAGTCAGATATTTTATATCTAATTTATCAGTTTAATAAATATTTTTTGATCAAAAAATATTTTATTCACGAATAAAATATTTTTTACAAAAAATATATTATATAATATTTTATATCATTTTTATATTATTTTTATATATTTTTAAAGTTTTAATATTTTAATATATATTTTATTTATATTATATAAAATAAACTATTCCCGAATTATACTCGTATTATACCTAATCTCGAATCATGAACATTTTCCAAATCACGAACTTGTTGCTACAACAGTAGCATAGTCACAACATCCGTAAAATTATTCATAAATAATTTATGAATAAAACGTTTTATAAAACATACAGTATATAAAACATTTTATTCGTGAATAAAACGTTTTATACCTAATCATCAGAAAATTTTATTCAGAATTTAATTTGGTCAACAGAAAGTGCTTTATTTCTGCCATGTAATGAGCCATTATTTTTATTCTTCGATGTCTATGAAGGTGTGAGTAACTTTGTGCAATAAAAAGAGGAAGACGTCATAAAAAATTAATAAAATAAATCACTGTAGGCTTCCACTACTAAATGCCTGTCAATTTGGTGTCATAATTTGTCCAACATTAGTCTAAAGGAAAAGTTAAAGTAAGTATAATCCACTTATCCAAAGGACTCAAAAGAAAAAATAAGAGAAGACTTGACAATCGTCTCAGATGTGTGAATGGGTCGAGTTCGAGTCGGGTCATATTATTTTATTATTTTTTTATTCGATCCGAACCCAATCCGATTAAATTTGGGTCGAAAAATCTTAATTCATATCCGACCCGTATAAAAATAATTAAATATTTATTAATTATTTTTATATAATTTTAAGTAATTAAATATTAATTAATTTATAATTAATCTTAATTAGTAAATATTAATTAATTTATAATTAATCTTAATTAGTATATAATTAGTATATATTTAATCTTTAATTTGTACTAAACCACAAAATTACTACAAAAATATAATTAATTGGGTCGGATCGTGTTGATCCGAACCCGACCCGACCTCATTCGGGGTCAAAAAAATTAAACCCATACCGACCCATTTATCTTCAAATCATGTAGGGTCGATTAGGTTCGGATCGGGTTAACCCCTAATCATCTGCTATCACATTATGTTTCCCCCTTGTCAGAATACGGCCCTGTTCGGCCTTCCACTGTGTACGTGGAAAATAATAAATTCACTAGTAAATTTTTTTTTCCATTCATACAGTAATTTTTTAGTTCAAATCTTATTCTCATTACCATTCTATCCGTTTTGCCGAACAGGCCAGTAGGAGTGTGGATATAATTCGAATCTATTGAACAAACATTTAGCAGGTCAAGCAATAAAAAATAAATTAATAAAGTAAATAATTGTAGGCGTTCACTACTACGTGCCTGTCAATTTGGTGCAATTGTGCCACCAACATTAGTATAAAGTAAAAGTTAAAAGTAAAATTAAGAATAATCCAATTATCAAAGGACTCGAAGAAAAAATTAAGAGAAGACTTGAGAGTCGTCTACAATCACTCTGTTTTCCCCTCTATCAGACTACGTGTGGATATAGTGTTAGCCAGTGTATTGAAAAGTGAAGGCAACAAACATGTGGCGGGTGACTCCAGGTCAGGCAATAAAAACAATAGAGTGAATAAGTAAAACAAAAAGCAATTCTTCAAATATTTACTTTTTCCTCAATACTCAAACTAACTAAGCTTTTGATTAGTTCACTTCGGAGTCAATTGGTGCAAACTCACATATGAAGTCGATAGTAGAATATCCGAAAAAATTATTCGACTCATCTGTATTTGAATCCGATCCGATCTAGGTTTTTTTCAAATCAAACTAATCTGATCTGATCTGAATCCAATTTAATCTGATCCTGAATCAATGACTTACAATTCAATTAAAATTATTTTAAGATTTGAAAAATTCAATATATAAATTAATCCAATTCTAAACTGACCGGACCTAGACCAATTTCTTTTAGAAGATCTGACTTGACCTGACCGACCCGGCATTTAATTAAGAAAAGAAAGTTAATTTTATTTTTTTAATCAAAAGTTAATACATATCAGAGAGTTTAATCTTGGCAGGATATTTAAATTCGGAAATGCATGAAGGTTTATTTTGGGTGTACTTTAGATCAGAGCGTGTCAATATTTCAATACTGGATTCAAAAGAAAGAAAGAAACCAACCACAGAGGTAACAAATATGATGAAATTAATTGTTAGCGGATAGCAATATGCAAAGGAAAAAGTCTATATATAGGACATTCCATCATATGATATGTATCAGTACCACCAAAAAAGAAAATATACAAATTATCCTTGGTTTGGCAATGAGGGCTGCTCGTTTGCTCTGCGTCTTTTTTCTACTTTCCACTGTCTTCCTCATAGGGTTACCTTCTATGGAGGCCGCTCGAATCCTGAACGAGAACAAGGCTGGTAATGACCCTCTCTCTCAATCTCTCCCTCTCTCGGGTGCTAACCCGTCCCACGCCCCTCCCCCAATCTCGCCTGTTTGATTTTCAATCTCATATGCTTACTCGACTATATCACTTTTTTCGGACGATAATATATGACACAATTAAACTCTGTTTGCGATTTTGCATAATTGTAACTTTGAAATGGATCCAGAGTTGCTTTATTAAACTCCATTTTTTCTTTTTAACGAGATGCCAACAATGTACATGTGATCGGGGAAAACCTCTAAATTGCATGCAAATGTGTTCTTACATTAAGATCTCAAAGCAATTGTGACATTAAACCTTACATTTTTTTTTGATAAGACTGTACCTCAAAAGTACAGAACTCAAAAGATCGGCTTTTTAACTATCAGTTCAATTTTTTTTTATCAATGATGTATTTGCATAAATTTCATTAAATTTAAAGTTTTCGCAGTATAACAACATGTGGACAAAAAATGATGAAAAGTTTGCATTCATGTCGGATGCATATTCTCTATGATACTGTAAATTTTACAGTAGATAATCCTTCTCACATGAACAGTATTGCGGTCAGAAAAAAAAGTATTTCAGACTATTTAAATTCAGAGAGGACATTAACTGTTTAAATTCGAATAACTGTAAAATTGCAATACTATAAAGATGTGAACTCTTCATGTCGACCATAAATCT
This sequence comes from Schoenoplectus tabernaemontani, assembly GCA_037127355.1. NCBI lineage: Eukaryota > Viridiplantae > Streptophyta > Magnoliopsida > Poales > Cyperaceae > Schoenoplectus > Schoenoplectus tabernaemontani. Next base: position 15,064,517 of record CM073740.1, read on the forward strand.
TCAATTTTCTTGCATGCTTCACTAGAATCCGAATCTCCCTGAAATAACAGGATTCTGTTATTCTAAGCGGGCACATTGGATAAAAAATGAACAAATCCGATGAATTTCGAAAAGAGAGAAATTGTGAGAGAGGAGAGAGAGAAGTAAATAAATCTGAGAGAGAAGAAATTGGAGGTGATTCAAACTCCTTCACTATATATCAAATGAACTAAAAATTAACAAATTGGTTATGCAATTAGTGATTAAATATATTGCTTTCGACATCATGAGTTCATTGTTTCGAACCAACCACTTCGAATGTATTGCTTTCGATTTTAATCAGGAAATACTTTATTTTTTTCTGATAAAAATGAAATAATGAAATACAAACAACCGCTCTGACTATTAATGTGATGTTCATATTGAATTATTGTTTCAAATCAATTTTTATATTATTTCATATATCTTTAAGTTCTTTTTATATAAAAAATAAATGATTTAAAAAACACTGATAGAAATTAGTTTATACTTATCTAAATTGTCGACAATCTGATAATATATAATTGGTTTTCGGTGACATTTCAGCATATGAATTAGAATCAATTTACTGGGAAGTCAAATCCTTGAAATCTAAATTTTAACCAAGAACACTGGCACTATTTAATTTTGCGCCCCACACCTCACAAAACCACATATATATGATTTGATATTCTAGTTTAATTTATTTATTTTCTTTTCAAGCTGATTGTATAAAATTATAAGTTCGTTCCAAACTGTTCTTATCAATCAACCTCATCTTCAATCATAGGCTAACTAATAACTTGCTATTTCTATTAGGTGGAATTACAGACCCTGGTGTTTTGAACCCAAATAGGCCTGCGTGTGGCGCACGTTGCCCTTCGCGAGGCCAGCCATACAGAAATCCATGCCTAGGAAACCCATATGGTAGAAATTGCCCTCCTCAGACCAATGGCAAATAATTAGCAGAAACGACAATGTATAAGGATCTACGGAGCTATGGAGAGGATGGAACAATAAATAGTGAAGTATGGACAATATATAGCTACAAATATGTGTTTATGCTACTGAAAATAAAGTGGGGGCTTGAATTAATTGGCATGCATGTACTCTGTCATGCAAAGCCATTTTTAATGATATATATGTTGTAAATTCATAATTATCTCGTGGCTTCGTAAAATCTTGAAACCCGTATAAATTTATGCTTGTGTGACCATTTGCGTTTGAACATCTGACTATTATGCTAAATGATGCAAGAAAAATACGAAAATGGCTCTATGCAAAAAGCCGAAAAAGAATGAGAGTTACAACATAAATTTAGTAAAATTATGTATTCCACATTAGCTTTGATGAAAGCTACAGAATTTTAATAATTCAACTTCCTGGAACTGGTCTCAACAATTACATACCAGAAAAATAGGAAGACATGTTTTTTGTGTTAATAGAATTTCAGTTTTTTATCCTCACGGATTGTTATGTTTTTCAATCTAACCGTTGGTTCATACTTATCTGACGATCTAAAAATCAAAATTCAAAAATCTAAATCCCACAAATTATCACTCTTCATCCTCCTATTTCATATATAAAAGAGATATTGAGAGACAGAGAAAGAGAAAGAGCAAAGGTCGTCTTGAAGAAAGAAAAAAGAAAGGGAAAGAGAAAGACGGATTTGAAACTCGTCTTGAAGCTCAAAAATGGATTTGATGTTTATTTAAAGTTTTTAATTTAGTTTTTTTATTTTTTTCTTTAGAAATTGTAAAGATAGAAAATTTCTCAGATTTTCTTTAATATGTAAATTATATATAATTATTTTGTTAATGAAATATACCTTATTAGTTAATGGTGAAATTAAATTATTTAATCAAAATTTAAAGAAATCGGAACTAGAGAATATTAAGAAAAAAAATACTATTTTTTAGTAAATAATATCATCACAAAATATTAAGAAACTAAGGACCCTTCAACTCATTGGGTAAATCCACCGGTTATTTCAAATAATCAGTTCTAAAGGTTAGAGTTTAGAACCGATTATTTTGAAATATCTGGTTCTAAAGATTAGAATTTAGAATCGGTTATTTGAAATAATCGGCTTTAAATGCCCCATTTAGCACCTTCTCTTAGCGCCGATTTTTAAAATATTTAGTACCGCATAGTTTTAAAACCGGTTGTATAATCGGTCCTAAATCTTTTATATAACCGGTTCTAAAAAAAAAATTGTGGTAGTGATCACTTCAATCGAGACTAGCAGAGGAATATATATACTATTCGAAGTCACCAAGAACAATAAATAACAGGGGGCTATATGTATAGGATGCGGAAACTTCAAAGGAAAATGGGACAAAAGGACCAAGGATTTATGGAAATTTCAGAGAATAAACAAATATGAGGACAATTACGAAGAAAGGAAGTAGTCCGAATTGTTTGAAAAGAAAGTATTCCTTTTAGTGCTCTATTTTGACTAGCCAGTCATGATCAATCATTCTCAACATTTTCCAAAAGAGATTTTTTTATTGTGCTAGGACTGATAGTTTATTATGTAAATTTTGTTATCAAATTGAAAACAAGTTCACACATAAGAGAAAAGTTATTTTTCTTTTTTTCCAATATAAAAAAATATTTCCACTAGTGAACTCACTTTGAACAAAATATAATAGTTTAATTCAAATTCAAACATGTATTATTATAGTTAATTTAAGTTCAAACATGCATTATTTGACACTTCAATCGGTGGATAACATTGAAAGATTCCCAAGCAATTCATTAGAATTAATCATAAATTATACAGGATAATCAAAAAATGCATTGCCACAATTATTGATTGATCAAAATAAATAATAGCATCCACAATAAATATAGTAAAGATAGCCAGCGATATGTTATATGTGATAAAAGAAAATACGTGGAATTTGAAACGGTCTATAGCTTAAGATGAGTCACCTAGCAGTTCTAATTTGATCTCAGCAGTGTCAATGGATGCCCATAATCCAAAAATATCATCCGATCCATTACACATTAACTGGGCTGCTTCCGCTTGAATATATAACTATATATACATAAAGAAAAGAAAAGCTAAAACTAGTTCCAATATGGCAATAAGAGCTTTCCCAATTCTCTGCACTCTGTTCCTACTTCTCACTAGCTCCATCGAACTCCCTTACACAGAGGCCACTCACCCCCCTCGGACCCTCCAAGAGAGCAAGGCTGGCTGTAATATCTCTTTCTCCATCCCTAGTCTTGAAATTTTATTCACACAATTGAAATGTTCTTCTTTCAATGAAGTTTGAAACAATACTTCTAATTGCCTCCCAATTAGCATTTCAAATACAATTATTTTATTGGTTTTGGGAGGAAATTTGAAGTCAATTACAATCAACATCATTTACACTATAACTAAAGTGATTTATTGTCTGTAATATATATAATATAGAAAATGCTCTGTAATTTCATTTGAAGTACTATCAGGCTAGTTCTATGAATTTTTAAAAAGATGAATTTAGTTTATGTATGCTTAAAAGCCCAATTTACTGTTCTAATTAATTCCTCATTATCAACAGAGACTAACAAAATGCACGCATGATATTGTTCATGATGCATCCAGCTATGGAATTATAGATCCGAACAAGCCTGTGCCAGCAAGAGGCTCGCCATACACTAATCGACCTTGCACAAAAAATGTTCATTGTGATCCTTCTGAAGTGAAGCCATAGAATGTTGATTCCTGGCTAGTTAGATGAAAGAGAGAAGAAGGTTGCTATTAATAGAGGACGTATAAATGTACTGGTATATATGCATAAATCAGAAGTGAGAATTATATGTATACGTAGTATCTGAAGTTGGGATGAGGATCTTCTATGAATATTTAAAATTGAGTGATTTAACTTTCATCTTTAGCGTAATATGTATGCCTAGTGGAAATAACAGGGAGACTGGGAGATTTCATGCTGTGTAGTCGTGTACTGGTAAAATGGGATGTATCTTATTCCCGATAAAAAAAAATGAAAAATGGGATGTATCTTATTCCCGATAAAAAAACTCATCTTTCTCTCTTTGTTCTCTGATTCGTGATTACTGTAGCTTTGAATTGCTAATTGTCCTCCTTATAACGATCTTTGTCCGATTTAAGCATTCGTGCTCCCAGCCAACATTATATATTACTGCGCGGCCTGTTCTCTGTTGCTTACTTGAGGCGTAGTTACTTCTAATAGCCTTATTTCTGAGAAAATCATATTGACATGGAAAAGTAATTAGAAGTTTTCTGTAATTTGAGCCATTGTATTACATTATTTTTCTATTTTTTTATTCGATCTATTTAAATTCGAGTCAAAAAATTTTGACCCGTATCTAACCTGATAGGGCCACAGATCGACTCGACCCAATTCGTATAAAATAATTAAATATTAATTAATTATGTTCATATAATTTTAAATATTTAAATATTAATTAATTTATAATTAATCTTAATTTGTGTATATTTAAGCTTTAGTTAGTACTATTAGTTTGTAATAATCTTGAAACCAATAATACGATAAATTTATTATATAAAGTGTTGTTCATGAATTGGATATTTATATGATATTTTATTTCCTTGAGTATTATTGAATTTATGAATCATTCCGAGTTTATGACTGGAATTGCGAAACTTCATAATATAGAATATACTCTTAAAAGTCATTAACCAAGGTAATTAGCAGGAATACTAATTAACCGCTATCAGCTTAGTATGTGAATATACTCTTAAAAGTCATTAACAAAAGTTATCATTTTAATCACATAGATAGATGTTCAAAAAACATCGTATTTGATAGACCTCGAATGAAATATTAAATGAAATTGTGTTCGTGTCATTAATATTTTCATTCAGTGTTAACTTCTAAAGTATGAGGTATTCATCTTTCCTACATAAGATATGTATGTGTGTGATTTCTATCAAACGTTGTCCGTAAAAGGTGGCTACCAAAACAACAACTGAGAGAAATATAATTGTACATGACAATTATATATATATATATATAGAGAGAGAGAGAGAGAGAGTCCGACTACGGTGCTTTGTAAAGCACAAGAGCGTTGTGTGCTTTGCGTTCTATTCTCCATTTCAAGTCATAAATGATCGATCTGAACCATTCAATTTAATCTTCATATCAAAATCTATTAGTAAACCAAATTTTATATTTTTTAGATTTTTTTTGCTATTTTTTCTGATGAGGAGAAAATGACTCGATCTGAGAATTCTGATTCATCCAAAAATGACAGTTTTCCCACTATCCAAAAAAAATAGTAAATAAATTTCAAAAAATATAAAATTTGGTTTAGTAATAGATTTTGATATAGAGATTAGATTGAGCGATTTGGATCGATCATTTCTGACTTGAAATGGAAAATAGAGCACAAAGCACATAACGCTCTTGTGCTTTGTAAAGCACCGTAGTCTAATTATATATATATATATATATATATATATATATATATATATATGATTTAGATTTGAGTATTAATTATGAATTTGAATTTTGGGTTGAAAGCCCATTAATAATTAAAAGCTCAAAATCAAAAAGCCCCCAAAAGCTCAATGGCAAACTTATAAATTTGACCAACTTTATATTCTTGCCAACTAAGTAATGGCATTTTGATAAATTTGGTCAACTTTATATTCTTACCAACCAAGTAATGGCATTTTGGTAATTTGACCAAACTTTAATGGCATTTTGATAATTTTGGTAAATTTTTTGAAAGGTTATAAATAGAGGGGTGGAATGAGAGAGAAAACATACTAATTTCGGGATATCGTGTCTGATCAATTCAGTTCTATTCTCTCTTTCTCGGTTTACAGTTGTTTCAGAATTCACGGGATTGGTGAATAGTGTTTTTACGAAAGTTACGGTATTTCTGCACCTTTGTGTGAAATAGAATAACTGCGAGTCGTGAATAGTATTATTTTGTCTTTTTCTCGGTGAATAGTTGTGAGAAACAACGGTTTACGATATTTCTGGCAAAAAAAATAAGTCGCTCTCTGGTCAGTCCTGGTGGTTAACCTATAGAGGTATCACACGTGTGATACTCCGAGACAAGTCAATTTTCATTTCAATTAAAATTTGGAAATGAGGTATAAAATCTTATATTAATCGATTTAAATTGTTAAGTAGATTAATATTTTAGAAATCAATCATGGAGTAGATCTATAATGGATTAAAGAGGTATGTATCTCTCGGTAATCATCCGACATACCACTTTAATCCTTCGCTTAAGTTAGAAGTAAAATAATATTTTACAGTCTTTTGTAAAGGATTAAAATGTATGTATCCCTTGGTAATCATCTGACATATTTTAATCCCTAACTTAAATAGAAGTAAAATTTTTGTTTTACGGTCTTTCCGCAGCTTAAGCCTTAACGGAATTTTTGGTTGGACCAAAACTCAACAAGTTAATTAGAATTACTTCAAAAATATAATTAATCAAGTCGAAGTTTGGGTTGACCCGAATCCGACCTAATTCGGATCAAAAAAATTAAATTCATACCCGGCCATTTATTTCCGGGTCATATCGGATCGAATCAGATCGGGTTAATAATTAACATCCATACCTTAAACTTACAAATATTCAAAATTTGAGTATTGAAATTTAAAATATAAATTATAAAAATAAGTATCTAGTATGGAATGCCATCAAAAGTAGTGGCGATCAATTAAATCAATTTATATACATTATTCAAAATAAAAGAATAAAGTACTGATTGTTAATTCACGTCTATCAAATTGGGATCGACTTTAAATATTTTCAACGTATATCAAATAATTATTTTTTTTATTTTAAAATATCGATTTCAAAAGATGATCAATAAAAGTTTGATTTATCTTCGGATCATGTCGGATCGAGTCAGATCGGATTAATAATTAACATCTCTACCTTAAACTTACAAATATTAAAAATTTGAGTATTGAAATTTAAAATATAAATTATAAAAATAAGTAGCTAGTATGGAATGCCATCAAAAGTAGTGGCGATCAATTAAATCAATTTATATACATTATTCAAAATAAAAGAATAAAGTACTGATTGTTAATTCACGTCTATCAAATTGGGATCGACTTTAAATATTTTCAACGTATATCAAATAATTATTTTTTTTATTTTAAAATATCGATTTCAGAAGATGATTAATAAAAGTTCGATTTATCATAAAAATGTTTCATACATGATTAAATGAAATTTGTTAAAATAATTATAATATAAATTATGATGAAAATGCAATATAAAAGTCGTACAAATATACATTTGTATTTGAACTTGTGCTACTCCGATACTCTATATACATTACCGCACGCGTATCGAAATATTTTATTCAGTTTGACTTAAGTATATACACTATACTCACCGATACGTCATGTGTCGTTGAGAGTGCGTCTTTGATACATCCCTGTACTCGTCGATACACGTGTTGTTAAGGGTACGTCGTTTCTGATTTGTTTTCAATCCCTACACATGCTGCCACATGGAGTGAGCAACAATATACCCTGCGCACTTTGAGAAAATCCAGATAAAATAGGTGGGAAATCGATCGAACCCAGGACGTAACACTCACTTCCGCAAGACTACTAGGCCTCACCTTCTTTTGTTTGTTATTGTTATTTGACTTTTATATATATTAGTTCAAAGTTCACTCCCAAGTTTAACATAAGAACACCAATCCACCAACTCTAATTTATTTATTATTTATGTTAATTATTTTTATATAAATATATATTATATATAACCGCACTTATATTTTTTTATTAAAATTAACGTATCGCTGTACCCATATCATATCGGATACGACACTCACACCTATATCCATGCAATATAGATTTTAATCCACTGATTTATAAAAAGAAACAGATCCAATTTCAGCTGGGGACCCGACAAGGTTATGGCGGGTAGGCCCGGGTCTAGACCGAGTATTATGGATCTAGGTTTCGGATTTCATGAGTTTTGTGTCCGAATTCATGGGTGAGGGTCCGGGTCTAGGCGGTTTGGGTTTAGGTCGGGTTGGGTATGGATTTTCATGGGTCTAAATGGGTTTTAGGCGGATCACAGATATAGATAAGACGAGTTAGAACATGCCAATATAAAAAATTTGAAGTATGATCTTTATTGTAACAGGATTTTTTCCGAATCTAGATCACCCACGGATCTCACAAATTCGAGTCAGAACAGATCATAACAAATCTATACAGGACAAATTCATCCGTTCGGATATTTTATTTTCAATAGTAGTGACTACAGAGCGTCCACTAACTTCTTATGACTTAATGGGATTTTCGCGTCTTCGCATACTGACATTAAGATCAGTTAATGCATGTCTCGCTTGATTAGTTATATATAGGAGACGTTTTGAGTCTTTGTTTAAATCAACACATGAAACACTTGTAGGAAACGGCTCCTTTGTTCTGTTTCAAAGCAGAGCATAGGGTGTCAATGACACTATGTTATTCAGATTTGTATCATATTCAATAAGATGAGTATGAATTTTTTTTCTTAATTTATTTGATATAGGTAAGAAAAAAAAATTTGTTTAGTAAATGGACAAGATGGGGCAAACAGTCTCTGCGGATTTTTTCTGTGCGGAGATCACAGCAGGGAAATCACAACGGCTCAAGGAAATCACAACGGCTGTGGGGAAGTCTAAACACGAATTTTGATGCACGGGGCTGTTTATTACTGTTAAATCATAACCGTTGATAAATTATCGGACCGCTCATATCAAAAGAACCGCACCTGCGGAGCTTTTTCAGCTCCGCAGGTGATATGGTTCCGACAAGATGTGATAAAAGTCGACATTTGATAAATGTCTACTCTATAGGGTAAATTTTTTAAAAAATAATTTATTATTCCAATATAATATTCTCTGTAATAATTTATTTTTTATGTTAGTTATTATGACTTTTATGAGTTAATTACTATAAATTATAAATTGTAAGTATTATTTTCTTCAGATTCAACCATATAATTCGTTTACAAAGTAGAAACATATATATTTCTCTTGTCGGCAAGATAAGACAAAAATTATAGAGGTCTAGGATATATATATAGGGAGAGAGAGAGGATGCTGGAATTTTGATTGCAAGGGGAAAATGAGGAATCAACGGTTTGTGGAAAATTCATTGAAGTTATAGCTCGACAAATTGTGAGGAAGAAAATTAGTGGAAATATTTGGAACACTTGTCCTTTTAGTCTTCTATATATTCAAACGGCGTCTTTTAGTCATTAATTATATCGTCGGAGTCATAAAAGTACCACTTGGAAAGTGGGTTCTCCACTGTTTCAATTCTCTAATCGATTATAAAACTATTTCTTTTTTTTCTAAAAAAAATAAAAATATGAAAAAATTCCAAAACGGTTTATTTTTCTTCGGACCATCTTCTAATTATTTGCGAATGAAGCAGAAATGTGTACGTCAGAAAAGCAGTGGCAACTGTATGGAGGTACTATTTTCACATATATGTTAAGTGATTAGATATTTTGTTTTTCACTATGAATATCACTATCGATATTATAGCGATTTGACGGATTTTTTTTGTGAAAGGATGTTGAACAATAATTTATTTTCAGGAAGGGCTACGCTCTGAACTTATTTTCATAGAGGATCATGGGAAGGGCGTAATTTAGGCTCACGCGCTTCAAAGTGTATTTTCATGCCCGATAGCTGACCGCGTTTAACCAACATTGAAGGGCTCACGCCCTTCAGTTCGTATTTGAAGGGCGCAAGCTCGGCTCACGCCCTTCAATTGAGCTAGAAGATAGACCTTTTCGCAGGGTTTCCGAATTATATTTAAACGTCCTGATCGGAGTTTCCTATCAAAAGTTATAACCGTTTATAAATCAGATTATAAGCTCATCAGCACAGATTTAGAAATTTCTCAGCCCACTATGCATTATATATAACAAATAATTAAAATTATATTTATATTTTTAATAAAAATTTAAATATATTTTTAGTTATATATATATAGTTAAAATTATATTTAAAATTATAATTAAAATTATATTTATATTTTTAAATATAATTCGATTAGCTATTAATTATATTTATATTTTTAAATTTTGTTACTATAAATTATAATTTTTAATTATAATTTTAATTATTTACATAAATAAATAACTAAATTTATATTTATTTTTTAATTAAAAATATAAATATAATTTTAATTTTAATTTTAAATATAATTTTAACTATATATATAAGTAACTAAAAATATGTTTAAATTTTTAATTAAAAATATAAATATAATTTTAATTATTTGTTATATATAATGAGTAGTGGGCTGAAAAAATTTCTTAATCTGTGCTGATGAGCTGAAAATCTGATCTTTAAACGGTTATAATTTTTGATAGGAAACTGCGATCGGGACGTTTAAATACAATCCGAAAACCTTACGAAAAGATCTATCTTCTAGCTCAATTGAAGGACGTGAGCCGAACTTGCGCCTTCAAATACGAACTGAAGGGCATGAGCTGGACTTGCGCCCTTCAATGCTGGTTAAACGCGATCAGCTGTCGGACATGAAAATTATCCTTTGAAGAGCGTGAGTCCGGATTATGTCCTTCCCATGCCTTTCTCTGAAAATAAATTCAAAACTTGACCCTTCCTGAAAATAGAGAAAAAATTCCGATTTGACCGGGCAACTAACTATCTGGCCATTTTCTGCATTTCCGATACAAAGAGTGTCAGCTGTTTGATTAAATAATATTTTTATATTCGTTAGGGTTTTGCAATTAATATACTGTTGACTGTGCCTGGCTGGCTGTGGAAAATCCGTACCCGTGTACCCGCGGTATCCGTGTCCGTGCCCGGGTATAGGCGGGTAAACGGGTACACGGGTACGGGTTTGAGAAGAGCCGGTCAGTTTTTTTTTGGAAAAAACCCATTGTACCCGTGCCCGTTTACTCGCGTACCCGTGCCCGCGTACCCGCCGCCCGCCGCCCGTACCCGTACCTGCGTACCCGCAACACCGTACCCGCGTACCCGCGCCCGTGTAGCCGCGTACCCGCAAGGCACCAAGCAGCATGCAACATTTGTAACCTGTTTTGTGCACCGATCCAAGATCAATTTAATTTGATCTTCTATTCTGGGTCGGGTGTCGAACTGCTTGGGCACCAAATACCATACAAGTTTTTTCAGCATGATGCCAACACTAATTTGAACCAATATTTAATCTGTTTAAATTTAAATGGGAGAATTGCCAACAACACTCAGGAATTATACATTATATGCGCAAGTCTGGAGAAATTATGCCTACAAGTTAAATTCTAAATGCAACCTGTTTAATATTTGAACTCTCAAGGGGTTACATGTAGTGGCAGCAGGGGAGGTCTTGGGTTTCCCTTTAAAGTAATTGATTTTCTAAATTTTTATTTATATTTTACTTTTTAAATTAATTGATTTAAAATATTTTTTATTTATATTTTAAACGTTTAGAAAATATATTATTCTTTTAAAATGAACGTTTAGATTTGTACTTAGCCGAAATGATGTTATTCAGATTTTACGACATTTCAAAATAAAATATATATTTATAAAACAAAAACAGCAAAAAAAAAAAAAATCATACCCGTACCCTTCTATCCGTGCCCGCGTACCCCCGTACCCGTACCCGTGGTACCCGTGTACCCGCGACGGGCACGGGTATGAGACGGGTAGGGTACGGTTTTGAAAAAAAAAACCGTCTACCCGTGCCCGCCGTACCCGTCTACCCGCCGTACCCGCGCCCGCCGTACCCGCCGCCCGCCGCGGATGTACCCGGCTCGTGCCCGCGGTACCCGCCGGCAAACCACTAGCTGGCTGCCAACATAAAATAACAAAGAGACGTAACATCACCGCACTTCTCCAAAATATTACTTGGGCTCGTAGCAATTAACACTGCTATCCTGTCAAACATCAACATTAACGGACTAAAGTTATTGCTGTGCAAATTTCTCAGAATATGTACTAATTTTTCTTCTCTCGTAATATTTGATTTTAAATCATATTTTCGGCACTTTGGATTTCATGGAAGTATATAAAGACTGGTTTTTTTAACTTTGAAGTCAGGAATGATCTAAGATAAACTAATAGGAGGGTCACTCGTGAACGGTTATTTTAATCATGTTGATATTGAAATTTCAAATAAATTTGACCTAAAAGAATCATAAAAATTAAAATATATAGATATATTCTTAAACTTATTGATTTATAATGTTTCAAATTCCATTCAATTGAGATATAATTTTGTAGTACATCAAACGTCATCAATATTTTCTATAATTTCAAACAGTTGTAATTTAATAAAGCATATTACGGACTATTACATAATACTTAAAAGTATATGAAACTTGAATCATAATGAATCTATATATTCTATAATATGTCTATCGATGTTTTTCTATTTTTGTGATTTTTTTAAGATCTTTTCTAATTTATATGAAATTTTATTATTAACGTTTACGTGTCTTCAATATTTTCTATAGTTTCATGTACTGCCAGAGCCATAAACTATTACTGCAAATCTTAAGAAAAGGAAGTTAACTCTAGCGAAATGTATGAAGGTTTGCTTTGGTTGTATTTTGGATCAGAGCCGTGTCCATATTTCAATACCGTGTCCATATTTCAAAAAAATTGGCCTAATTGTTAATAAGATTTGTAAACAATCCAAATCTAGCACCCCTCTCAATTAGTTAAAAATGATGTTATTTTTTATATATTTTATTCCTTTATGTTAGTAACAAATTATATGATATTTGGTTGGTACCAATTAGTATCAGCACCAATGTTGCGCCTGGTAAGAACCATGACAAAGAAAAATGTGCATGTTGTAGCCTTGTATGACTTAATTACTTCATTTAATGAGTCTTCATCTATATAACAAGTTGATGCACCACACTGCTCAATGAGATAATCCTATCTTATGTATGGCGCACTTAAGATTAACACATTAATAAAAGCAGTTGCAAACTTTTCATATTTTAAATATTTTAGTTAAATTCATTAAGTGATGGAATTAATTTTAATTAATCCAAATAAATTAAACTAGTTACATCAATTAAAATAAATATAATCCTTAAACACAAAGATCAAATAATAATAATTACTGCTACGAGTCCGGTATATCCGACCTAACCAGATCAAGCATAATATAAGAACACTTGTGAATTTAATCGATTCGACTTCGTAGGTTCTCAGAGGTGCCATGACGAGATGACTAACAAGATCGTGAGTACCATCGGAGATCTGACATTATGACGCTACCATCCTTGCCGAGCTATTCAAGTGTGGATTCTACTGAGATTTCGGTTTCTCTAGATAGATCTTAAATTGCATTTCATTATTAAAAATTTAATTTCGTTCATATCATTTACATTCATATTATTTAGATTAATGTTAAATGCAATTAATTGTAGAATAAATTATCTTAGATAGAATAATTAGAATTTAATAACTAATTATATTATTAATTATTTTTTTATTGTATTATAGAAATTATTTAATTATAGTTTCTTAATTATTTCCGAAAATATTTTATATATATAAGATTAAGATATAATATTAATTATATAATACTTTATCAAAGTATTTATGTAGGAAAATTAGTAGATAGTAAATATCCTAATATGAATTCTAAGATATAATTATTAAGATAATAAAATTGAAATGGTATTAGTATTAATGAAATTAATATTTTAGATTACAATTAGTCGGATTTATATACTGATCAAATTTAGTTTAATTGAAATTCTTTTATTTAGTTCTTATTTTTATATAATATAACTTTATAGTTTTATAAAAATATATATATTAATAAATGTAATAAATTATAATTAGAAAATAAATAGAGTTAGATAAGAACCATTAAATATTAAAAAAAAAATTGAAAAATACATTAATAAATATTATAAAATATATATTAATTAATTTCTCTATTCTTAATAATTGAATGACATTAAAGAATATTATATATATATATATTAATTTATTTCTCTATTTTTAATAAATAAAAATAAAGTAAAAAAATGAATGAATGAAACTATTTCTTAGATTTATTTGCTTATATTGTGCGCTTTTAAATTATTCGTGTGTTTACCGTTTACTGAACGAAACATTCCAGCCTCTCGACTCAAAAGCTCAACGAAACACATCAAAACGTCAAATCTCCAAATAACGTTCTCTAATGAAATTTGAGAAGTTCAATAAAAGACATTAAAATATAAACATATAAGAATAACAAAAATATGAACATGTGAATATTCCGGCACCTTATGATTATAGTAGAGATGCCGCCAAAATTCTAATGAAAACATAAGATTTGAATCGAACGCTATGTGTGACTCCATTTATGACAGTAAATATAACTTACAAAATAATTCACTTTAAACTTACAAAAATTTAATTAAACCAATAATAGGTAATATAGCTGACTCGGATTCACTCACAGAGTACGAGATCGACCCCGACCCCGCATACGCAGACGCCGATCCGGAGGCGGGCATACTACCTCCGGAGTAGAGCGACTCCGCGATCCTCACTAGCATTCTCAGGTACGGTTTCCTGGGATTCAATCTTCTTTCTTCAGAATTAGGAACCCAAACCGAAAATAAAATATTTTTAAAAAATAAATCTGAATTGCGGTGTTTTTGTCCAAAAATGACTAGAGACTGAATCTGACCTGTCATCTGCATCCGGTAAATTGACCGGCATATTCGAGACATACCCGCATTCGCATGTCATATCATATCATATTTCATATAGATAGGGTAGGAGTAGGATCCGGGAAATAGTCCCGAGATAGGATTAGATAGAATTAAATAATTCAAGTTGTAGATTATAATTATTAGGAAAATATTATTATTATCGCGAATTATAAATTAAGTCAGGTAGTTAATCATGCATTAAATGCATGGGAGTGTTGAGAGGCGGACCGGGTAATTCTCAGTCTGAGGTTGCCTTGCATAACCAGACCACTGCGGTTACGTACGGTGTCCCATAGGCCCGTGGGACCCACCGGTCTGTATATGCACTGCGCATCTTTGCCTGTCGGGTTATCCACCGACCCCGTCAGTTGGCGGGTTCGGCTGTGTCAGAGTGTTTAATTTTTGATCAATATTGTATTATCATTATCCTTAATATAAATAAGAATGTTTATCCAAATTTGAGCGATCAGGATACCGTGTCTTTCAGTATTTAGTGTGGGCGGCCATATTCAAGATTGGAATCTACTCCGAGATATTATATTATTTTATTTATCCGGCTTATGTAGGATCCTAGTATTGTCCGAAGGGCTTTCTCCTTTGGCCCTTAGTTGGTACAGAGAAAGTCGGGATGCGGTCCTCTGGCCCTAGTGGGTACAGTGTAGGCTCCCATTTGTATATATTTCATTTTGATATTTTACGGGATGCGGTCCTCTGACCCTTGGTTGGTACAGTGTAGGCTCCCATTTGTTTCCGATTTGTCAATTCACGGGTAGTTATATCCTTTGGCGATATGGCAACTGAAAGCATAAGTATTTAAACCCCCTTTGCTCATATTATTATTATTATTATTATTATGTGAGGTGGATCATCAGATTCAGAATACCGAGTATGTGCTTTTAGCCGTCACTCTCCTAGGCCGAATTTTCCCAGGGTATTCAGGGCATTGGCGCCCGCTTACTCGAAAATCCTAAGTTTGTAAGTTGGGCCCGAATACGTGCCCGCTTAGGTAAGTCACAAGTCCAGGGCCCGATCACGTGCCCGCTTGTGGATGGACTGATGATCTGCAACTGGGGATATATTATACGGGTGTTTTAAATCTCGTACCTATTACATATGTATCATATATTACATCTGTATTTTCACAGATTTTTCATTTCGGGTTATTTACCATTTCATCTCATTCATATAGGAGTTTTTCTCAAACGTGCACAAAGTATTGTTATACTATACATATTTGTTATAATGCATTTAAAATACAGTATCGGTATTTGGGTCCAGTCTAGGAAAGAAGATAAAATCTTAAGGCTGGATCTAAATCCGTACTGAGTAATTTTTAAAATTCTCACGTTTCCACGGTGGTTGTGGGATCCAGGTATTTCAGGTTCGGGATTTTCTTGGAGCGAGTGCTAGGGACAGTCCTGCGCGATGACAGAGATGTTTCGCTGCATTTTCATGTGAGCCGGGTAGTTGGATAGGATCCATCGGGTTTTGCGTTTTATTTCTTTCTTTTGGGTTTTTATTTGAGAGATGTACTGCCCATTCCGATGGAGCTAGCCCCGCCTATGTAGGCGTTGTATACTCTTTGTTATTACGGGCGAATCGTATGGTCATGTATTTATATTTATTATTGTTTTGTTTATTCTGAGATTTATATTATTTTATTCATTTAGCCTTTCGTACGCACGTCTCGTCGTGCGTACGTGGCGGGATTAACACCCCTAATCCGTTTTATTTATTCTGGGGTGTGACAAAAACTAATTTAAGTTTTTAGAAGAATATTTTCTTGCCGAAACCAAAAAAAAAAACGTATCCAGTAGTGAACTCACTTTGAACAAACTATAATAGTTTAATTTAAATTCAAACTTGTATTATTTGATACTTCAATCGCTGGAGAAACATTGAAAGGTTCCCTAGCAATCCATTAGAATCCATCATAAATTATTCTGGACAATCGAAAAGTGCATTGCCACAATTATTGATTGATCAAAATAACTAATAGCATCCACAATAAATATAATAAAGATAGCCAGCGATTTCTTATATGTGAAAAAAGAAAATACGTGGAAGTTGAAACGGTCTGTAGCTTAAGATGAGTCTCCTAGCAGTTGTAATTTGATCTCAGCAGTGTCAATGGATGCCCATAATCCAAAAATATCTTCCGATCCATTAACACATTAACAGTGTGCAAGAGAGAGAGTGGAGATACCCATAACTCCAAAAAACATATCTTATTTCGATCCATTAAAGTTGTGGTTTTTAATTTTTGAAAATCAAAAATAATAATAATATATTCAATATTTGAACAAAAAAATAAAAAACGGTGACTTAAAAAAACTCAAAACAGCCAAATTTTTGCATCTCACAAGATTTTTATATAAAGAATTTATATGATAAATTAAAATTTTGAAATGATTTAATATAATTAAGCTCATAAGCGGAAGTGTACTATATATATATATATATATATACACACACACATAAGCGGAGTGTACCAACAAGGCAACAACATAAAGAAAAGAAAAGCTAAAACTAATTCCAGTATGGCAATAAGAGCTCTCTCAGTTCTCTGCACTCTGCTCCTACTTCTCACTAGCTCTACCGTATTGCCTTACACGGAAGCTGCTCGGATCCTGGAAGAGAGCAAGGCTACAGGTAATTCCTTTCTCCATCTCTATCAATTCACAAGATTGACATGGTTCTTCTTTCAATAAATTAAGCTTGAATTAATATTTTTAATTGCCTCCTAATTAATTCGTAAGATGAAATTTTTGGGGTAGTACGCAAAATGAGTTATGTTAGCCTTTCAAGTACATAATTTTGTCTGGTTGGCATTTGGAGAGGAAATTTAAAGTTCAATTACAGTCGACATAAATATACATGATAAACAAAGCGGTTATTGTCTGTATTTCATTGACGGACTGTCATATTCTCAATTCCAGACACTGTCTTGCTAGTTGCATGAACTTACAATAAGAGGGACCTAGTTTTATGATTGTTTAAAAGCCCAATTAACTTTGCCAATTAATTCCTTATTTACGGCCGAAACTAACCAAAAAACACGCATCATTTTTTTATGATGCAGCCGGATATGTTCGACCCTGCATAAATTAATATCAATGCCCTCCGGCTCGACGTGGCCAGCCATACACAGGAAGTCGATGCACGAACAAATATTATTGCCCTCCGCCCAACGGCAAGTAATGAACAGAATCGACAATATAATATATAAGAATCTACAGGCCGATGGAGAGGATGGAACAATAGTTAGTGGAGTATGATAAATATAAGAGGTTATACTAAAATAAAAATATTTGTATTTCAATCCAAAGTACATGTAGCACAAATTTTATCATAATATATTTGAAATTGAAATTTATTTTTCTCATTAAATTTTTCATATAAAAAATATTAAGGAATACATAATTTTGGGTGTTTAGAATTTTCTAAATATTTATTTTAGATTTTTAAAAATAATGTGCAAAAATTTAATATTTTATTATTATTTTTGTGCTGATTTTAAAATTTTCAAATAAGTACTTAAAAATTTTAAACACCCAAAATTATGTATCCACAATATTTTTATATAAATAATTTAATGAACAAAATAAATTTGAATTTTTAATATATTACGATAAAATTGAGCCACATTAGTTTTGTAGCGAAACTCAAGCGATTTTACGTTAGCCAATATCCAACTACAATGTATAATTACAAGTACGTGGTGATGCTACTGAAAATAAAGTGGGGCCTTAAATTAATTGGCATTGGCATGCATGTACTCTGTCAATCAAAGACTTTTTTAATTGATATATAATTATATATGTTGTAAATGATAATTATCTCGTGGCTTCATAAAATCTTGAAATCCGTGTAAAGGTATTCTCCTGTGACCGTTTGTAGTAGAGCTAAAAGGTAATTGTTATATTTTGCTAAAAAAGACAATATGAAAGTTTAAATTTACTAGTTAAATATCACAATTAAATGATATTATATTCATTATTGAAATTGTGATTTGGAGTGGTTCAAAAAAATAATTCATCTCGCTGCTTCAAATTAACGCTTGTCCTGAGAAGACATTAGCAAGATAGAAGGATTTTTGGCCGGAGAAACAGACGGCCGACGAGACAGTGAAGTCGAAGACGGTGGACAATCAATGATGATATATGACCTACAACGTAGGCAAATAGCCGGAGAGGTTAACGGCCCAAGAGCGAAAGGCGAGAGAAGTCGACGGCCATAACGGTTCGGTTGGACTTGTCCACCTTAACAATTCGAGCTTCGCTTCATCTTTCCATAAGATCGAGATCTAAAATAAGGTGAGATAAATTATAATTGAGGTAGATGAGGTGGATGGATAAATGGATGATGAAGGAGTGAAGAGATGGTGTACAGAGATGGTGGCCGGGGGAGGAAAAAAAAGATCAGAGACAGCAGTAGAGGAAAAAAAAAAAGATGGTGGCAGGGGGAGGCTAAGCTTAGGGATGGCCTCCCCACCGATCTGTTTCGCCTTTTTTCTTCTCTTAGGGCCGGCTCTCTTGATACACAAGGGCAACATTTTAAAGGCCAATGGCTTGTGATAAAACAGTACTGTACACAGCGCTTTGTTCACTGCAACCAAATCAACCAAATAGACAAGGACAGTTAATACAGCGCCACATATATGCACGGCTTAATTCATTCAAAAAGGTGCCATAATTATTTGATAGGAAAGTTTAACATTTATGGATTATTACGAACTCATTTCAAAGTTGAATTTTTTTATTTCATTTTTCAAAATGTGTTTTCCTGCACTAGTATAATATTCACTAATTAGTTCAATTTCTGTGAATATTTTCAAATTTTAGGTTTATTGTCCACAAGACGTATATGGTCTTGTGCGGCCTGTTGCCTGTTTGCCTGTTGCGGTATAATTACCCTCTGCTAGTCATATTCCTTAGAAAATCATTTAGATAAAAAATTATTATAAATTATCCCTACTTTTGTTTAAAAAATAATTAAAATGTACCCAAAGCATAGATGACACTGAAAATGTGGATATCTGTCATCCTATTTCTAACAAGCATTTAGTACGGCTGTGTTAGGATTGTGGAAGAATAATATTTTTTGGGTTAGTAATTGAGAATAATATAAGATTAGTGATATCATGAAAATATTAGAATGAAACTAATTTTTACCATTTTGATTCATAAAATGCTATTTGAATGGTAACTTAAGAATAGTGATGGAGAGAATAAATAAAATATTAGATTATTAATTTTTCTTTCATACTAATGACTACTATTTAATTTATTATTATTAGTTTATTTTTTATTATTTTTTATTTTATTTAATATTAAAATATTACTTCATATTATTATTAGTTATTAATCAAAATATTGTTTGATACTATTTACTATTAATTTGTTTATTATTATTTATTATTATTATTTTTGTTATTAATTATTATTTTATTTATTATTATTTAGTATTAATATTGAATAAAATAATAATAATAATGAATAAAATAATAATAATAAAAAAAAAATCTTTATTAATAATAATATACAAAATAATAATCAATGGTATTAAAAAATAATTAATAATTAATAATAGTGTAAAATAATATTAAATAAGCATTAATATTAAATAAAATAATAATTTTATTATTCTATATGATTATTAATTATTATTTTACTTATTACTAATTATTATTATTTTATTTAGAGAAGATTTTTTATTATTTTTTATATACTCACAGAATGCTAATCTGCTAAATCATCAAATGATTGGTTTATTAGATTAGCATTGTTCCCAACTAATTCAAAGTTTTTTTTTCTGTTTGGTTGATGACACTATTAGA
This sequence comes from Schoenoplectus tabernaemontani, assembly GCA_037127355.1. Lineage (NCBI taxonomy): Eukaryota > Viridiplantae > Streptophyta > Magnoliopsida > Poales > Cyperaceae > Schoenoplectus > Schoenoplectus tabernaemontani. Next base: position 15,085,047 of record CM073740.1, read on the forward strand.
GTCATTGCTGCTCCAAAAATAGCATTAACATTGAACATCCAAACACACTCTACGGGTATTAAACGCCTAGGAGGAAAAAAAAATTTCTTAGTATTTTAGCATCTTCGAGAAAAGAAAAAAGTAATAAATGTTTTTTTTTTTTTGCATGGCCGAACATATATCAAGAACCTCATTATCTGAATACACATTTGTTAATATGCGAGTCTTAAGATCATAAAATTAATTAGTAAGGAAGATGATTTTTTTTATATATATATCTGAATACACATCATCAATGTCCGGATTTGAACAAAATCGTCTCGACATAAAAGAACAAGATTGGGGGTCCATTGATAATAGGTTATTTTGACAACTTGACAATGGATCTCTAAATAAATATAAAAAAAAATTATATATGTGTTCTTCTACCTTTAGATTGATAGTCATTCAAATTTTATGTAATTTCATTATCGTTTGATAGTCCATCAAAGACCAACAAAATTTCATGTAATTTGCAATGGTTCTAATTTAACAGTCTTTGATGAACTATTAAATGATAATGAAATTGTATAAAATTTGAATTACCATCAATCTAAAAGTAGAAGAATATATATATAAAGTTTTTTTTTCTATTTTTAAGATTTTTTTTGTATTTATTTAGAGATCCATTGTTAAAATTGTCAAAATAAATCATTGTCAACTGATCCCTTCTCAAAGAACAAATGTAACTGCAAAAAATAAATATATTATTTCTAGACATTAAAAAAATATGAGATTTATTTAAATGTAAAATTTCAGAACTCGTACCATTTTTCTGGTTCCAAAAACAAGCGTACGGAAGTACACATCCTTGACAAATGTAGATTTTCTTAAAAGGTTTTTTTATGTCGGAAAAAAATTAAAAAATATATAAAGTCAGAAAATAACTAAAGAAATTTACAAAACAGAAGAAAAATCGAGCAAAAGTCATTCCAGTGAAAGAAGCGGTCTTGGAATTTTCTTGCCCTGAGAGGTCTTCTTGAATCTTCAATATACATTTCTAATATATATTTCTTCTGACTAGGGCTGCAAATGAGCGAACCACGAGTGAGATGATATGAATTCGGACTTAGCTCACACGCTATATGAACTGATTTAAGTGAGGTACACAAAACACATCCGAGCTAAAATTTCAGCTCGAACTCAGCTCGTATTAACTCGAACTGGCATGTGACTCGATATTTTAGCTCATTTTATCAATAAGTCACACAACAACCAACACATCAGAGACTAATATTGTTTTTTGGAACTGATTAGCAATAATACATAACACAACATACAAAACAAAATACGAGATAAAATACATGATACAACCATACGATACAGCAAATAAAAAGAATAAATTTAGAATACAACCACTGCAACTTCTCTAGCAGACTAGCTCAATTGCACAAATACATAAGACATAACACAAGTACATCAATTGAAATCACAAACTGCAAAGTTTGTGACAATAAACCTTTCATTTTTATAACAATCAGTTCAAATTTTCAAACTGTTTTTTATCAATGATGTGTTTTCATAAAAATTATTAAATGTGAAGTTTTCTCATTATAATGTTAAGTGGACAAAAATGATGACAAGTTTATGCATTCATATCAATCATAAATTAATCTTCAATTTCCTTCTCTGCTTCATCATATATCAAATGAACTCAAAATTAACAAATTGGTTATGTAACTGCATTAGTGATTAAATATATTCCTTCCGATGCCAGGAATTCAATGTTTGAGACCAATCCAATGAATCTGAAATATATTGCTTTCGATTTTAATCACGAAAGGTTCTTTTTTTTATTTAGCGATGAAATTGGTTATATGTGGTCAACTTTTCACCGAATCATTTGTAATAAATGTAAGATTCTAAGCAACGGACAGTTATTATAGAAGAAAATGATAATGAAGGTGGAAACTCCAGTTTTTAGTAATAATAAGTTTTATTAAATTAATATTATTAAAAATAAGAGTGAGAAATGTAAAATTTCAAATATATGAATGGCAGCGCGTCACTGGCAGTGGCGCGTTTCATTATTTTTACGAAACGCGCCACTGACAGTGGCGTGTTTGCTTCTTATATATACAAAATGCGCAGCGCCTCTCCATCTCACTTGCGCGGGTTTGGACGAAACGTGCCACTGCCAATGGCGCGTTTCCTAAAAATAATGAAACGCGCCATCGACAAGCGGCGCGTATCGGCGAAGTGGCGCACCGCCATTCGTATATTTAAAATTTTTGTTTCTCACTCTTATTTTTAATAATATTAATTTAATAAAACTTATTATTACTAAAACTCCAAGGTATGAAAAGTGGAACTAGTTCAAAAATTTTCATTGGCTAAGTTGAAGTATGGGTGTTAATGCAATGGTGACTTGGTGAAGTCGGGTCAGATTTGACTGTTGACGATAAAATTTTAGGCCCCAACATGACCCGAATGACTGTCAATTCGATCGAATCCGTCCAGAATAAATTAATTACTTTATAAATCAATTTAATTAGTGTGTAAATAAGCTTTAATTAATAGAATTTTTCAAATTGATTTTAAAAAACCCACGATTAAACTGCTACGCTCCACCCCCGAGATGGATCAAATTAATTGTCTAACTATATCGATTTTGAAAAAAAAAAGTTATTTCAAAAAAGCAAATTTAAGTCAAAGTTTTGTCCTGTCAAGAATGTATCTTTTTCCATAACTGGTCAAAATACAACACCTATATGGGTATTTCGATATAGCTGCATGCTTATGAATGGTCAATATAGAAAATATAATCTAAATGGGTGTGCAAATCTTATAATATGGGCTAAAAAATTTTCAGCTTATCTCCTTACCCATACAATCAAACATATTTTACCGATGCAATTATGTTTGTCTTTTTCTATTAACCAGTAATATTTTTACCCATTCTCTCAGCAGATCTATCCCAAATAATCATTGTACGATAATCCCTCCAATAATTTTAGCTATTATTGTATTATTATACTTAATAATTTCTTTGATTTTATTATTTTGTAAAATATATTTGAATTTAATAAATTTCATTGAGACATTTGTATAAGATCCTATGAAAGTTTTAAGGAATACAAATACTGATGATCAAGACTGTTGAAAAAGCTTCAATAAAGATATAAAATCATATGTTAGTAAGAAAAAAGGTCTATGACGTAGTCAACTGTTATAACAGTTACCCAACCGTTATAACGTCTCATAATTCTACACTCAATTTTTTCTAAGTTTTTTTAACGCAAAGACATCATAAATTAACATAATGTATCGTTGTGTAACGATACATATAAAGTATTAGCACTTTAGAATGTTCAACGATTCAATAAATCTTATAACGTCTCTCAAGTATAGTAGACCTCATTAGAGTCTGGTCAAACTAGTTAAATCATAATCAATATTTGTAAAATATTTAACATTTTCACTTATCATATAATGTCCAGTCTATATATTTCTAAATCATTATAATGATACAAAGAAATTCTAATGAGAGGTATTCTTGTAAACTCAAGAATTAAGACTAGAAAACTTTATAACGGTTCCAAAACCGTTATAATGATTTTCTGCGTAAAAATATCAATTGTTTTCTGTTATGGGTTCTATTTTAAGGTGTTGCTTTGATATTGCTTAATCTAATTCATTCTCTCATAATCTTTAGCAATCTGAGTACTCAGTCAAAACTCTTACAATATTACCTTGCAAACACAAAAAATTAAGATCTTAAATTTAACTATATTATATTTTTTTTGTATTCTTTTCTGAGCCATGTTCAAACTTTAATCTTTGAGTGTTTACTCAATTTTCTTTTCAGCCTCTAGCTGACTTTTATGAGCCAATATTTTAAGGAGACCTCGTCCATTTGAAAGCCAATTTGCCTTTTCTTCTATTCTCTAATCACCACCAATCAAATTTGTATGTCATTCATCATAAAAAAAATGTATCATTTGATGAAAGATCAAACTAATTTTAAATTTGATGATTTTTTTTATCTATGCTAGTGTTGTATTTTCTTATTGTGGGTATCTCCCACATATAACTACATACAAGCAAGATGAAAACCGCTTAGCAAAGTAAATTAGTACCAAGATGACTAGAAAAGCTCTTTTTACCATGCATACTATTCCTAAAGCGTGCCCAGAGAAGAGAAAACTATGTACTATATATCTCTCACTCACACACACACATGTCATGCGCATATTTTGACAACAGTGCACGTGATTGTTTGAATCTGGGTGCAACTTATACACCTGCATATCTCAATTTGTCGATCTGGCGAGATCGATCTAGTTATAGCCATAGTAACAAATTACTAGTTTGGAAAATATTTAACGAGATCAAAAATTCATAATTTGGATATAATTTGGATATAATTTAAAAATAGTTCATTTTTGAAAATAATTCATTATTTATAAATTGGAAATGATATTTAGTTAGAAAAAATTATTAGATTATTTATAATTTTCCTATTCATTCAACAATATTTTTTAAAGAAATACATCCAGGATCCAACAATCAATCCATTTCAAAATAAAAAGATAATATATATTTGATCACAGAAGATCATAGATTTGACTACATTGGTAAGAGAGAAACGAAATTTTATTGAATGCTCTTTTATTTATGAGGCCCTAAATAGGGCTGTAAAATTCGAGCGAGCTGGATTTAGTTTAAATTCAGCTCATAAAAATTCGAGATGAATTCGTAAAATGGTTTGAGCTAAAATGTCTAGTTCAAGCTCGGCTCGTCACTATTCGAGCTAGCTCACGAGTCAATGTATGTACGTTGATTCGGTTTGATATTTATATTTAGCATATCTACAAACTATAAATTTGATGTATCAACAAACTATATTTTCAATAAAATCTTTGTTGCACTAATTTGATTGCATGGATCAGAAGAAAACTATCGAATCGGATATATGAGCCGAATCATGAGCGAGTATGAGAAGTCATTAAGGTGCTAAGATGGTAAGATGATGAGAGATGAGTTATCAAATTAGGATTTAGCAAAAAAAAAACATATAAATTATTATTATTTGAGCCAAGTCGAGCCACGAACCGAGCCAACCCCAACTCAAACTCAACTCATTTAACTATCGAGTCAGATTAACTCGAGCCAGATTAGCTCGAGTCTGAGTCGAGACGGAACTTTTTTTGCAACTCTAGGCCCAAAGCAAATTCTCCATTTGCTTGATAATAATAAAATTAGAGGTGGCAGAACCCAACCCGACCCGAAAAAGCCGCCGATCCGTCCAGATCCGAATCCGACCCGACCTGATTTTTTAAAAAAGTCAAACTGACCCAACTTTACCCGAACTCGACCTGACCCGACCCGACCTGAGATCAAATGACCTTCAATACAATCAAAATATATCAAAGATCTTAAAAAATACACAACATGTAAATTGACTCAACCCGATCCTAATCCGACGCGACCCAACCCTGACCTGATCAAATCCAATCATATTTCTTTTAGAAGATTAAATTGATCTAACCTACCCGACTCAAACCCGACACGACCCGGCCGATTGACAGCTCTAATTAAAATGGTGAGGGACAGTGCCTTGCGCACCGATTTTGCCTTCAAATTGTCAGTTCAACCTCTAATCTATACTGACATAGACAGCGCGTATTAACTTCCCAATGCATCATAATAATTCTCAATACTCTCATATCACGTAAAATCAAAAGTTCAAATCAGCCGAATACACCGTTAAAAACACGAATTATACGTCAAGTTCATTTATATATTATTAGTGAATAATTTGCGTACATAGTGAATTATTCAGAAATTAACGAATTAAATGTGGTTCTGTTCGGCACTGATTTAAATCCAAATAATTCATAAATTATCGTGAATTTTGTTACTATGATTGTAGCTAGGTCATTAGCGGTAATTATTTTACAGATAACGGAGAGAGTTGCAAGGTTTGACCTGCTGGAGAGCCACAGCAACGTTTTTCTTTCATTTCAATTTCCAAATAACAATGACTCGTCTGAAAATACTTTTTCTTTATATATTTATTGCTTTTTTTCCTATTTGATGGGTAGGGATTGGCGGAGAGGACAGATCAATGTATACAAAGCCACCAAGTCCAAGGCCGAACACGAGCACACACTCCGGATGCTCACTTCCACCGCCCGGTACCGGTACCGGTGTATGTCCTCCAACCCTCCTTGATGCGTTGGGCATGCCAAAAAAAATGAAGTGAATATATGAACAATACGTGTGCATATTTGCATATCGTTTGAAATTATAGTTGGTCTAAATTTTTCTTGACCATATCTAAGATGTAAGGGTTAATATCATTTTTGTCTTTCAACTCATCTTTTATTTCATATTTATGCATTGACTCTTTAATATATCATATTTATCCATTAACTCTTTAAATTCTTTCATATTTATCCATTAACTTTTCAGATCTTTTCATCTTTACTTATATACTCTTTAATATATCTAATATATTCTTAAACACCTTAAATATAATCTTCATATCAAATTCTCTTGGTGATCAAATTTTATATTTTTTAGAATTTTTTTACTATTTATTTAAAGGGATAGAAAATTATTGATATTGAATGGTTCAGATGACGTTAGATCAATGAATTTTATAGTCCTTCAAAAAAATAATAAAAAAATTCCAAAACATTAAAAATTTGATCACCAAGGAGATTTTGATATGAATATCATATTTAACGGTTTAGATCGTCCATTTAAATTTTAAAACATGAGATATAAGCGTGAAGTATAAAGTATTTTGTATTTTATAAAGCACATTAGCACACCTCTATATATATATTGAGTAAAGATACCGTGAGCTTAAGCTCACAGAGGCCTTCTGTGAACTTAAGCTCAAAAAGTACATCAAATCATCTTCAATTTTTAATTTATCATTCTCATTAAATTCTTTATATAAAAATCATGTGGGATGAAAAATTTTGAATTATTTTGAACTTTTTAAGTGATGATTTTTAATTTTTGAAAATCAATTCTAAAAATAATAATAAAATATTTAATATTTGAACATCATTTTTAAAAATTAAAAACAGTTGCTTAAAAAGCTCCAAACACTCCAAATTTTTGCATCTCACAAGATTTTCATATAAATAATTTAATGAGTATGATAAATTAAAATTTGAAAATAATTTGATATATTTTTTTGAGTTAAACTCACGGAAAACCTAAATAAGCTTAAACTCAAGCTATTTTACTCTTATATATATTTATATATATGCCAAAAGGAAATGACCTGCTACGAACTGATATTTATCATGATGCAGCGCTTGTCCACAGAGCTACAGTTCCAAAGAACCACAGCGTTCAGAAACCACCTCATCTCGAAAAGCCATGTCCACCGGAGAAGAAGCCGTAGAAGGTACATATATGTTTCAACTGAAACGGGTTGTCGTAGCAGCGCAAGTTCTTGTATGCGTATATTTCCTGGAGTAACTTCGTACTTAAAAATAAAGACCGGCTTCCGATGGTGAGTGGCTTCCGTAATTAGATTACAACAGAGAAAAGAGGGAGTTGCGTGTGAGAAATTATATGCGTATTTTTGGAATTGTGTGCTTATTATGTTTATTAAATGTTTCATCACTAAAATAAGAGGAGGGTGAAGTCCCCATAGTGCTTGTATAATGATAGTTTTATCTATTTACAGCAAGGATTTTATGACATTGAAGTTTTCTCCATGCCAAAAGAAAATTATAGTACCATCCGGTGAAAAAGAATATATGAAGAAGCAACAAGCTTCGCTTACGAATGTGAAATTAACGTAGTACAAAGTAGGGTTGCACAAAAAAGCCGGTTCAGCTCAGCCTCGAGCTAATTGAACTTGATAGTTAAATTAGTCGAGTTTGAGTTGGATTGACTCAGTTCGTATCTCGACTCAGCTCAAATTTAAAATAATTTATCTACTTTTTAAACTCTAATTCAATAATTAATCTCTCATTATTTCTCATTATCTCACCATATCAGCAACTTAACGATAGTTTTTCTAGCTCATAACTAAATTCATATATTTGATTTGATAATTTTTAATTCATTCATCCATTCAAATTAATACAACGAAAATGTCATTAAAAACATAATTTGTTGATATATCAATTTTGCACCAACTTTTATATCAATTTTTTAAATGTGCCAACATTATAATTTGTAGATACACTAAATTTAAATGTCAAATTAAATCAATGCACATGTATTGGCTCATAAACCAACTCACGAGCTAGCTTGAATAGTAACAGACCGAATTCCTGCTATTTTTTTCAACTTAAAACATTTCATGAGCTCGGCTCGACTCGACTCGAACTTTTATGAGTTAAGATTGAACTAAACTCAACTCACTCGAACTCGACTCACTTGCAGCCCTAATACAAAGTTAGTCACGGCTCCAAGTGATTCATCAAAGTATCACCACCTAGAGAAATTAAAATGCATTTATATGGAAATAAACTTCCTAAAAGAAAATGAAATATCAAATCTCATATTTACCAATATTTCTTCACATCAAAACAAAACAGAACTTAGCAAACCATCAAACACAGTTTATCCTATAATAATTTGTCAGCAACAACTCCCAGCCTCGCTTCTTTTTCCATTTCAGACCCTTTAGCATTTCAGTTTTCAGTATCATATTTCAAAGCTGAGCAAACAAACAAAAAATGGTTGAGTTCTAAATTATAACTATTTCCCCCCCTTGGAAAAAGAATCACGGAGAGTGACAGTGCGGTTAAACACAAGCTTCTCAGGAGTTGAATCCGTATCGATCGCAAAATAACCTAAGTGTAACATAAATGCATTTAGAATAATAAACAAAGATGATGAAATGAAATCAATAATATATGATAAACAAGATCAACCTGTTTCATAACATGTTGCTTTATCTCATGGACCATGAGTTTTAACTTTTAGCAAATACAAATACCCACCCAAGAGGCAAGAACAAAAGGGCACCCATGTATAAATGCCATAAAATAAAGTAAGAACAAATTCCAACATGTCCTCAAAAAAGCACAGGACTATCAAACAAAACATGTATAAGAAGATATATTTAAAATATCTGTTCCCTTTTTTTCCTGAAACTCTGTAAATTAACCCTTCCAAAGACCCTATACAAATGTTCTCTATTTTCATTTTATAAGGTATGCAAATCTTAGGCACCTACAGTATCTGAATGTTGGCATTGTCTACAAAAGAACAACCTAAGAGCAAAAAAAAAAAAAAGAATAAGAATGAGAGTACAAATTACCTAGCCTTTCAAATTGAAATTTGTCGCCCTGGACTGTCTTGGCAAGAGATGGCACAGCATAACACCCCTGTATTACTTCCTTCGAATTTGGATTTAAATCTGATAGCCAATCCTCCAGCTCACCTGGATTCTGATAACAAAAGATACAACCATTTAAAGTTGTCAAACCCTCAGAAATTAAGACATCAAGAAGACAAAAAAAAGGATTAAGAAATAGTAACACAACTGACCTCAGAAAGGAATAACTTATCAAATAATCTGACTTCAACCTTAAGGGGCTCTACACCTGGTGATGGCTCAGCAACCCAATGAAGAACTCCCTGGGTACAAATTATAAACAACGTTCTGGATTGGACCCAATAGAGAACTAACAATGCAGCAATGAAGGACAGAAAATTAAAATCAAACTATGCCTCAGCTACCTTTTATATCCCTATGATTCAGTCTTTTAATATAGATAATGGGTATGGTGCTATGCATAACACAAATCGTCCCCATACTATGGATTATTTTTTCCTTCTCGAAGTCTAAATGGTCGATCTGAACCGCTCAAGATAATTTCTACATAAAAATCTAGTTAGGGACCAAATTTTTTTTTTTCTGTTTTTTTATATAGTTAGAAAATCACTTCTTTTGAACATATAATAATTAATTCAAGTGATTTTCTAACTACCTAAAAAATAGTAAAAATTCTAAAAGATATAAAATTCGATCCCAACTAGATTTTCATATTAAATAATTTTGAGCGGTTCAAATCGATAATTTAAACTTTAAAAATGAAGAAATAATCCACAGTACGGGAGTGATTTGTGCAATATATAGTACCATAACCCAACTCACAAAAGAAAGAAAGCTAAAGGAGGGGTAACAAGCCAACAATGCCAACAAGTGGTCAACCATGTACTAGTAACAAAATTTGTCATCACTACAAATCGCCTTTATAGCATAACTGCAGTCGTGCAAAATTTTCTTGAAGTGCTTCATGATAACATATCATAATTCAAAGGATTGTTTAAAGGTTATTAAAAAGAATAAGAAGATTTAGAAGAACATGTAAAGGAATAATACCTTGGGTTTGGTGCTCTTCAAAGGATCATATTCAGCGCGTATTTCTATAATATCTTCAGGATCATCACCGGTTACAACCGCAATGCATTTTATCGGGAAGGCATATCTGCATCAAATTAAATCAAATATATATATATATATATATATATATAGAGAGAGAGAGAGAGAGAAAGAAAGAGAAATGGATTATGGTGTTTTGTAAAGCAAAAAATCATTTTTGCTTTGAAGTGAGATTTCATATCCCGACGGCCCAAATGGTTAATCTAAGTTGCTCAATTTCTTCATGTCAAAATATTATGAGATATTAAATTTCATAATTTTTTGAGTTTTCTAGCTATTTTTTAAATTATTTTTAAAAATAGTGCTGGAATATTTTTTAGTTATTTTTAAAAACAACCCTGGAATAGATGATCTTCTTATGTTAAACAAAACTGATTTTAAAAATAACTAGAAAGCTCAAAAAAACATGAAATTTAATATTCCATAATGTTTTGACATGAAGAAATTATTGAGCAACTTAGATTGAGGTTTGAGTCGTCAGAATATGAAATCTCACCCCAAAGTAAAAGCGATTTTTGCTTTGTGAAGCACCGTAATGCATCTCTCTCTCTATATATATATATACACATATATAAATATAATTTGATTTTCTATAAGAGTTTGATATGGAGAATATATTGTGTGGTACACAGAATAATACCTTGGCTCATTTTTTAACTTGAAATTTGAAATTTTAATGTGTTGCATGGACGCATTCATGCAACGCGTTGCATTTTAGACTTCCTCTATGTGTGTGTGTGGATCAGATACTTACATGTACTGTCAGGAACAAAAGGTAGTTAAATTAAAGAAGAAATTCACTTACCTGAGGAGCACAGTTTTACCAGGAGCGAGACCATAAAAATCCTTTGAATCCTTCAGGCGGAAATCAGATCTTTCAATGTACACAATCCTTGAAAAAGGAACCTGAATTACGAGATCCATTAATATAGAACAAGATATGCTAAAGCAGCAGATTGCATACCTTTCTATTAAAAAAAAGGCAAAAGAAAAAAGAAAAAAGAAAAAAGAGGCTAGGAGGTGCTATACTCATTTGCTGCTATATTTCAAAGGAATGTGGGTCAACAAAGTTTGGGGAAAACCTGAATTACGAGATTTCATCTATGTTTCACCATCTAGGAAAATTGATTTTACACACGCCAATTTGTCTACTTGATTGGATGTACCAGATTTTTATCAAAAAAAGAAGTTAAGATAAAGTTCCAATTATAACTACTGCTAATTGCAATAACAATCGTACAATATCAAATTTACACCTTGTAATAAGAGGCAGCATCATCAGCAGATGCATCAGGCCACATCTTTGCATCAAGATCCATCACCTTATCATCTTCAAGATTCATAATCATAACCTTCAGAATTAGGAACAAATTTTTATTAACAGTCACGAAAAGACTTGAGCATAAAAAAGAATAACTTTTTAGAACTACACAAACCTTGACTGGGTTCATCACCACCATGGTACGAGGTGCAGTTCTGTTCAGCTCCTCCCGAATGTGGTGCTCAAGGCGGTCAACGCGTATCATACTGTTATCACTGTAATTAGTTAAAGTCAAAAGTTAGATGAGGTTTTTATCCAGCATCCAATTGTTTTTATGGTCTTATTTTTTTTTCTTCATTGCCAATAACACATTCAATCTATCTTCTCTGAGACGAAGACTTGATATTTTGCAAAGTGCATATATATATAGAAAGAGGAGAGAGAGGAGGGATTCAATTACCATGATCATTGGTGTCCGTTGTGTTTATTTACTTATTCATGCATAAATTTATAAATGTGAACCATTGGATGTATTATACATCATCTCAATTACATATATATGAAAATCCACAAAATTTTAACTTCATTTCAGTAGTCATCAAGGAGGCTAAATCATAAAATTTGGTCCGTTGATTTTATTAACACTTAATGCATATATAAATAATATTGAAATGATGTAATTTTTTGTATATATATATAAAATGATATTTATAAAATATGACTTCAATTAGTTCTGTTATTTAAGAATTTAAACAATAATTATTTAATATTTAATTTTATGAGCACTAATGTAGCACCAATGACCATGATAATTTGATCCCTCCTCATATATATAACACAAAATAAAGAGCAACCAAAGAGGTCAAGAAAACAGGAAAATCACATCATTATTTCATTCAAACTCATAAATCAACAATAAAAGTACATAATGTTCAACTCAAACTCCACAGAAAAAGAAAGAGGACTTGTAACACAAAAGAAATCGAAACAAAGACAAAGAGAACTTCAGAAAGAAAGATCTCTTTAGGAAGATACACATCTTCAACACAAAAAATAATATATATTTAACATTCCTCCATAAACCAAGAATAACAGGCTATTATTGGATCTACACTTTTCTCTAGTCTCTGGAGCGCGGAAAAAAAAAGTGATTTCAAAAGTGACACCGAAGACAACAAAAACCCTATGCAGGGAGGTGGTACCGCTAACTTCCTCTGCCACCCTCTGCCTCTTCTGCCTCTCATCTTCTCCTCCTCTTCTTTGAAATACAAGCAACCACTTGATTTTTTTTTGACGAAACCTAACCGGATGACCTCCTCCGGTGTTGGACCACAGTCACCAACCTACTCCGACTCTATACCACAGCATGAAATCACAGCCACCTGCCTGCACAACTACCGGCTGCTGGACCAACTAGCCGAACCTCCTTAGACTCTTGCAACCCCCCCCCCCCCAATTTCTCCCACAGGTCCACACCCCAGCTTTTTTGTGAGACCGTAGGCAGCCACCACCCTCCTGTGTCCGGCTCTACCCTTCTCAGCATATTGGCCTCCATTGCCGCTGCCATCCTGGTCCGATGTGTTTTCTCCTTTCTTTTTTCTCTTCGGGTTGGGGTTTCTATAACGGGGGGTAAGAGGATTATTTTTACCATACTTCATCTCAACAACGGTGATTAGGGGTGTGCAAACATATCGGTTTAATTGGTTTTGAATTGAACCATTAAATTTTCAACTATTTGGTTCAATTTTCCGGTTCAAAATTTTCAATTCGGTTGAAAATTTTAACTAATTCGGTTTTTGTTTTTTGGTTCGATTTTTATTTTTCTGAATCAGATAACCGAAAGTCCAAAATTTATCAAACAAATTTATTTTACTTGATATAAATAAGAATTATATCAAAGATAATTCAAAAATATTTATTTTGGATAGGTTTTATTTAGTTATTTATTTTGTTTTTTTTAATTATTTGTTTCTTCTATCATTTTTTTGTAACTTCTGATATTTCTATTCCTCTTCAAATAATATTTTTAATTTCAGCTTAACCGAATAAAATCTTGGTTTATTCGGTTGATATTTTTAAAAGTTTAGTTCGGTTCATAATTTGACAAACCGAAAAAACTTCGGATGCATATATTTATTTCGGTTTGAACCGAAACGACCGTTTGCACACCCCTAACAGTGATTAGGGATGCTCAAACAGTCTAGGATTTCCGCAACCTTTACCCTGCTGCCTATCCTCTCACTCTCCTTCAAACCTCACCAGTTAACTATCATACTCCCAAACTTGATTCGTCAACCTCCAAAACCTCTATTCCATCATCTCACCTCTACATGTTGCAGCTACTTTGGCTCGCCACCGACTGCACTTTATCCCTTTCATCCCAATACTAGCCTAATAGAGAGTCTTATCCCAACACCTGTCTACAGAGAGGAGAAAAGCTATAGTGAGGAGGGAGAGGAGGGAATCCAGCTCTCTGGAACTCTCCCAGCAGCCGTCTCTCTCCACCTCAGTCAATTTCCTGCTCTCTCCAACCTGCATCGACCTCAACTCTCCCTCCTCTGCCTCTTCAACTTATCCCAATTCTCAGGCATGTGGTGCTATGGATCAGGTGGTGGACAGATCAAGCTCATATTTCTTTTTATTTTATTTTTGTACTTTTTAGGGTTATGTTTGTATTTCAATTTTCCTATTTTTTTTATCATTTCCTTTTTTCCCCTTTAATCCGTATCAACTCTTTTTATTTTATTTATTGAAAATTCACAGCAGGTTTTTCGCCTTCTACATCAAAAAAACAATAGGCTATTAGGTTATTATTTTGAGACGAGATGAAAAAGTTAAGATATCAAAAGATTCAAACTATATAAAATAACATTAAAACCTTCTAGTGATACCAATTCCACGAATGAAAGAATTGATGGCAGTGGCGGATACGCCTCTCCGACGCAAACCCGCTAGTGTCAACAACCGAGGATCATCCCAGCCATCGACCCATTTCTCTGTCACTAACCGGTTCAACTGTTGCAAAGTTGGGGACAAAACATATCAGTTTCAGAAAGAAAAGATCAAATCATTTGTTTTCTTTATTGATGAGTGTGCTCAGAATCTTTACCTTTCTTTTTGACATGACAGTGTTTGATATATTTAACCGAGAATATTCCCATACATACGGCTGATAGAGGCCGAGTGCTACCAATAACCAGTAGTAGGAAGGACGCCTTATCTCAAATTCAAGAGTACAAAGCTGCAAAAATTAAAATAACGAAAGAACCATTAGAAGATAGGCTTCGAGGTACTACAATGCCCTTTATTAGAACTTTCTGATCATGATGTGCAGGTCTCAACTTCTACATCTGTGTCTTGTTTTTGGTCTGTGTATTTTGGGTGTGTTGACATTCTGTACAGATTTGCATACTTCTTTTCTCATTGTTTTCACAAACTATAAATGTGTCGATTCAATCTGTCCTTTCTCCTTGTAAGCAAGTTTCCAAAGTCACAATATTCATATTATTGAGATAAAGGTTAGAAAAACTAAAAGGACTACTTAAACAAGAATCTTACTGAGTGAGTGATGTTTTCAAGTGAATCAACAATGCAATGAGCATAATCATAACTTGGATATATGCACCATTTGTCCCCCGCATGCGGATGAGGAGTAAACTGTTTATCGAGTTAAAACAAACAAACAAACAACAGTTTAAGCCAAGAAACATAGGAAAACTAAAGACTAACCTTAATATGGACACTGGCAGCATAATCACTACACAACAACTGATCAAATGAACAGAAAAAATTACAAGTTGTGAAATGAACAAATATATATACTAAACTGAAAAAGGCTTCTGCAGATCCACCCGATAGCTAAAAAAGTGTTTGCAATAGCACCGCCTTATTGTGGACTCAATACCAAAATGCAATTACAAAATAAGTCCCCTGTTTTTTCACATTTAGGAGTAGAATGTTTGAAAAAGATTGGGCTCAGTCCAAAGGGAAAATGAATGCCACCAGACAACACTAGAAGCAAATCAAAGATGGAGTACCTTTCCATCAAATAACCACTATTAGTTTGTTTTACCGATCAATAAACCACAATACGTCAGTAAGACTATAGGCTGAAGGCCCCAAATACAATCACAAATGGCCTGAGACCATGACCCCGAAAGCCTGTAGCTGAGACCAACTAATGAGGACCTAAAGTGGGTTGAGACAGCCCAAGAATTAACATGCCATCCAAGATGAGCCCACTAATTAGCTCTCGATGGTTATTCCTAGTTGTCATCTCCAATAGCCATATCAGGCTTAACTACCCATGAAGCCAGAACCACCCCCTTGAGATGGTTAGTGGCTTAAAACAGGCATGATCCCTTACCACCCAATGTGTGGTTATGGAATGAACCCTATATAAGGTCCTAACAAAGGCTCCTTACTCCTTGGCATACAGCCTAGTCACCAGGCTTGGGCACAGCAATCGGATAGCCAGATGGCTATCTTGAAATATAAAAGTACCATCAAATAAGACAAAAATGTAATGTACTGAAATTCTGAAAGCTTAAAATGAGGATGTAGACAAACCTTTATACGATATGCAATCAGGTCATTCATGTTTTTATTGTCACTCTGCATATCCTGCTTCATGCGGAGTGTGGCCTTCCCTTCATCAATGAGACCCCTTCTCATATCATCAAATAATTTAAGTGATTCATTTATAGGCCTATCTCTCCATGGGCTATTCATCATCTTCTCTCTGTACTCCTTTATTTCTTCTGGGGTCTTCACCATAAATTAACCAGTAATACATTTAGAGTTGCTTTGCTTTCAGAAAGTAGGAATATAATTATTCTCAATTTTCATTTTACACACCAGAAGTAAACCTTACTGGTATGGTTACATTACATGCTATGATAGTCTATTTTATGCTTGCCCCCATGGCAATTAAGATAAGCTAAGCCTTTTCTCAATTTTGCAAATAGGCCACCACAAATATTACGGTAATGGTTCAATCAAACAGTAATGGTGCAATTGACTCCAACTTTGTCAAAATATTGCTCTTGGCTGTGCAACTAAGAGCAAAACGAGACCAAACATGAGAAACTCTATATGTAACCAGGAATACAACTCAAGATCCCTTCAATAAACCCTTCTCCAGCAACAGCAACTAAGGTTGTGAACAAAAAGGAGGTCTTAACTAGGAACATATACACCTTTTTGAGTGAGTTGCAAGCTCAAGAAACCTCAAAAGCAAATAAAAAATGAGTAAGCACCAACAAGGCAACAAACTAGCAGAAAAATAGAAGGGATAAATTTCTCACCTGATGATCAACATAAGCTAATCCTTTCTTTATCAACTCGACAGCAAGTTCATACAAGTCTTGAAAATAATCACTTGTATATGTAATCTGCATTAGGCAAAAAATATAAAATTAGCTAGAATGGCATCTGCCAGTTTTCTAATTTCAATTGGACTTGCTAAGCATTGATATCACTGAAACAATCAAAAAAATTCTGGTTGCTAGAATCGGGACTTTTCTATATGCTTACACAACGTTAGTCCAGTACTGCCATCTTCAGATGAGTGTTATTTTTCTGGGCCAACTTAATATTTGGCAGGGTTAACACAGATAGGTCCAGATAGATCTACAACAGTACAATTGGCATAAAAAGGCCAATATGGATCTCCGTAATCATAGTAGTATAACAGTAATACATTTCTTGGGTAATGTCTCGTCTCAAAGAAAATGACAGTAGGCATCTCAGAATGAGGGAACCTAGTGTAATCTACCTTGAATGGCTCCCAACCCATCCAATTGACAATTTCCTTGATATGATCTATGTACTCTGTTTTCTCAGCCTCAGGGTTTGTGTCGTCAAACCTACAAAAGAAGGAACAGTTACAACAACAACAACAAAGCCTTCAATCCCAAATAAATTGGGGAAAGGAACAATTAACTTGAGAAAAATGTTTCGCTGAATTCAAAGGACAGTCTAATTTTCAGATATAATTGCAAATTGTAACCAACATCCAAATGTACTCTTTGCAACTAGCACCAGTAAAGTTTCTGTGCTATCAACAACTAGCCTCAAATAAAAGTGAAGGAATGTTCTTCATTCAATAACACATGACAAGCCCAAAAACAAAAAAGATGAACTACTTGAAAAGAAAAACACTCAAAACATATGACCCTTGATCTTTTCGAATTAGCTCAACCTAATTGCCAAACCTTGTATCAAGACCATTGGGTTCAGTTTTTAGGCAGAAGGGAAGCTCAATAAAGAAAGACTCTAATCAAAGGTAAAATAAATCTTATTTCCCTTTGCCATACCAGTATAACTTTTGAGAAACAGTGCAAAATGACAAAAGACATGCCCGGTAAAGGAACCAAAATATGAGAAATATTAATTCCCATTTGGAAAGAAGGTAACTTTAGGGTAATGCACTAAGGAAAAAAATCTAACTTTCTGAAGAACCAAAGAAACTACTAGGTTGATTTGAATGAAAAAAAAATTGCAGTGCAGTAGCATGATCATTTTTGTTCATTACTCTTCTTTTTCTTTTTGCATAGCTTTCAAGACTCAATATGCCAATACATGAAAATTAAAGGCATGCTTAAGAAAAATGTTCACCTTAAATAGCATGAGCCACCCCTATCCTTCGCCAGCCCAAAATCAATGAACATAGCCTAGAAACACAATTCCATTATGATCCATGAAAGAAAATTTACCAAACACGATAAATTCACACAACAGCTACTTTGTCATAACACAATGAGAATTATTATGATTGCTATGAGAATGCTAAAAGGTGTACCCACAAAATCTAAGGCATATACCACTCCCTATGATAGAGTGTTAATCCTCTGTAGTACTCTATGCCCATAGAGTAACTGCCCGTGAATATCAACCGTCGGATTTGTGTGACGGCTGCCAGCAGTCAGGACGGCAATGGTTGAGATTCATGGTGCATTACTTTATGAGCGTGAACTACTACAGAGGATGTGAATTCCCTATGATAAGCATCCTGCAGACCAATAAAGTTATGTTTGTACTACCAATGATCCTCATAATTTCATTTTTTTTTTCGTGGAAAAGATGCCAGTGCAACCCCGGCCCCAAGTATTATCTTTTACATCAATGAAATACTGTCAAATGATAAAATCCATAATTACCTTAGCATGGCCAATATGTAAATACCCATTAGGTTCTGGAGGGAATCGGGTGAGCACTTTTCCTCCAGTAGCTTTCAGATGTTTGTCCAACAGCTCCCTTGTGTTGTGGCATCTCCAAATTGAACCATCACTATAGAATATTTCTGTATGCACCTGATACATACACAACATAATGGAACTAGTCAGAACTGAAAATCTGTCAGGACAATTCTGCACAAGCTGATACAGTATATCTGCAGGCTCAAGTTTCATAAAAAAGAAATGTCTTCGAAGTGCAAGATCCACAAAATTGGCTTCTTAATGGTACTGAAGGACTGAAAAACCAATAATTGTACATCAGTACTGAAAGTAAGAATCATGTCATTGCAAGCACCAGCTTGCCCTCTACTGGTACACAAACAGTGTTTCTCTAGTACTAACCATACCATAATCTAAATAACCACTGAATACTCTGGTTAAAAAAGTAAATAATTATACCTCCATCTAAAGAAACAAAGTTGACTAACAGCCAAAATATAAAAGAGCAATGCAGAATTAAATAAAACAATGTTCAAAAAAATTAACCTTGTAATTATGTTCTGGTTTTGGAAAGATGGTATAAGGATTCAGTTCCTCCTCAGATGGTGGTGGAGTGGCGACAGTAGCCTGAACCTACACAAATGAAACAATCAAACTAATAAATTAATATAAAAGTAATTGAAATAAGTTTTCTTTGTTGCTATTAATTTATTATTTAAATGAGTTTATCTGCAGATTAGTTTGGGTATGTCAACAAACTATATTGAGTGAGAAAAGAGGTGCAGAAAGAATTTAGGTGTCAACCAGATTAGAAAAGTGACATTTAGGATGCTGCACAAGCCTGAAAGTGTCCTATTTCATTAGTAATATTATGAAACAGCACCTCAGTTTTAGCAGGCTTTTCTTTCTTCTTCTTCATGGGTTTCTTTTCATCAGCCTCTGTCTTTTCTCCAAGTACTTCAAAAAGTTTGCGATCTAATTCTTCCTGATTAAAAGAATAAAAGGGGAAATCTTTAAAAACTGTACCAATTATGATAATAATCATATATGAAAAAGAAAATCACACCTTCGCAATTTTAGCATCAGCCCAAGGTTGGAGCTTTCTTACTTGCCCGCACAAGCTACCAACTGGTTCAAGACATGCATTAAAAAAAATTAAAATAAATTCTCAAGCTAGTAAAACATAAAATAATGGAAAATAATATCCAAATTAATGCACAATGAATAACCATTTATATGGTAGCGCTGCTCCAATATGGCATCCATGTTCTCATCTACAATTGCCTTAACCGATTCTTGGATTTCTTCCAGAGAAACTTCAACTCCTGAAATGAAGTATTAGAAAATATACTAGTTAAAGAACTTCGAATTCTCAAGCAAAAAGGCTTTGACTTCTGGTGCACAAAAGCAGATTTTTTTTCTCGGTAAAATAAATTTTCATCACTGTTCATAAGATTAGAACCAGAATACATAGTATCTCTGTCCAGTAATATATGAAGGTTAAAGTGTCCTCAAAATAAGCCCCAATCAAGATTAAGTCCCAAATAAGCATCAATTGTGCAATAAACCACAGCTGAGACCAGTTTGGTCAATTAAGCCTTCCTTTGGGCAAATATATCTGAATTTAGTCCCAGGACATCGTTATGAATAAATGAAAATTGATTTGACGAACAAAATTAAGTAGAAAAATGAAAAATAAGCAGACCCAAGTATCAATGCACTGACTGACAATTAATAATGTTTCCTCAATATATGCACTCAAAATATCAGAAAATTCATATTACCTATTCCACAGGATTGTTCAAACTTATCCAGCTCAAAAGGCTCCGGCCCCACATTAGTAAGAAAGGAGAGGGCAGCATCTAGCTGTGCTGAAGTCTTAATCTGGCAAAGAAATAAAAGGAAAAAAGGTCACAAAAAGGATCAGTTTAAGGACCCAAGTACACATGAACTCAGATCTGCTAGATTCTATAGTACAACAGAATGGTCAGTTTGATCAGGACATACCTTTTTCTCCTCCCTCTTTTTAAAATATTGATACCCTGAGGCATTTTAACTGAGAGTTGACACAAGATGGTGATAGATTGACACTTATTTTGGTTAAACAGAGGCAATGCAACGAACTTGATTTAAACCAGCCTAATGACAAAATTGTCAGACTCTAGACTCAATTGCCAGAGAATGTAGACTCAATTGCAATGATGGGTTAAAATCAGGCTTTAGTTGATATACCTGTACCATTCAATTTGAGCAAACTACTAATCAGGCCCAGCAATACTATTTATGAACTGAATTTACAATTAGTAAATCTTGATTTTTACCTTTGTTAAGACCACATACTTAACAAGCACAGGTCTGTGGACCAATGCATTTGCTGGATATTTGGTCGCCACCTATTGAAGAAAGATAAATGACCCAAAAAAAAGTCAGAACCCTACTTAGAATTTAATCTGAATAAAAGGTGTTGTAAGTAGTAGTTAAGTGATGCACCGTGTAAAGAAGGTTGCCGATAGCCTTGTCACACATCTCTACACCAGCCTGACAAAGAATATTTGAAAATATTAAAACCACAAAGTACTGAAACGTGCCTAATCTTTATATGTAGGTTAAATTGTAGATCAAATGGATAACTAGAACAAATTTCCTAAATTCCTACAGATTAACTATAACTAGAATAATTCTGTGCTTATGAAACTGTAGTTGTCAAATTCAATTAGAGATGTGTGATAAGAAACCACAAATCAAGAGATCTGTAGCTGCATAAAACCACAAATCTATGTCATAGGACTAAACTAAAGCAATATGAGTTCAAATTCAATGCCAAGGACAATTCAGAAAGCACGTGTTACGTAAATTGGAGAGGTTTTAATATTAAAAACAATTTGATATAAGCTTGAACACACGTCCTCTAAGATCCCACTAAAGAACAAGTTCTGAAGTGGAAACACAGTTTTTCACAAATAGCATCAAAATCAAGTAAACAACATAGCTAAGTTGAAGACCTCTTTGATGACGGCTAGGAGGTTCGACGTGACTTTTTGGTTGACAAGCGCATTCTCCGCCGTGCGCTTGTCCAATCCAATGGCCAGGAATTGCTCGAGCGGAGGCGCTTCGGGTCGACCGAGCCCCATCTGCGGCGTCCTTGCTATCGGCTTTTGGTGAAATTAGCGAGAGAGGAGAGACCGACGGCTGATGGAGAGGGTTTTGAGCCCAAGGTTTCTTCTACTTTCTACGTTGGCAAACTGGCAATTCCTGATAAATTAATTTTTTTCCTTTTTTTTTCTCTTTTTTTTTCTTTTTGACCATTCCTATGAGGTCAGTAATGACACCTGCTCAACCGGATTGGATCGAATATTTGTTTTATTTTTTTTTAATATGAATGCAGAGATGTCTTCAAATACGAATTAAATACGGTAAAATTCACTTAAGTTTTATAAAATTCACTAAAACGTATAATAAAATAAGTTTTTAATATTATTATTTATTTAAAAATATGTTATTAATTTTAAAAATATTAAAATTTATAATATCTATTCAATTATAACAGACAACAATAAATAATATATTATACATAATATATTTAGATATGAATAATTAAAATTAAAAATTATTTTTATATAAATTTATATCCGAATATTTAGATGTGAATAACTGTATATAAATTTCTGAATACGAACTGGTTCGTTGCAGAAACAGTCACGATTGGATATATAGCTCGCGTACACGTGGCATAATCAGTTTATAATTGGATATACGTTTCGCGTACGTGTAATGTTTATTTGGAAGCGTAAAGAAGTGTAAAGGGGATAACGCCTTTACTGAGTAGTGAGTTTACTCAATCGATAAAATACAATCATGCAAGCGGCCTTTTTAAGGAATTTCCTGTAATTTTTTCACTCGAAGGTTCGTTCAAATAACTTAATATAATTTTTATATCAAAATCTTATAAAATATAAAGTACCTCAATTTTAAATTTTAGTTTTTTTACTAATTAGATGATTTTTGAAAGGTAATCTTAAAACAATAGAAAAATATATCAATGTTTATATGTCAAATCGGATTGCCTCTTAAAAATCATTAATAATAGTAATTTTTGAAAATTAAATTTGCATTTTTATATAAAAGGTTTATTGAGCCATTTGGATTAAAGTCTCAAACATTCATAAGTGGAAATTAAATGGATAGTATTGTCTTGTTTAATTATTTTCATGTCCAGAAAAAACTTAAAAACAGAACCTTGCATACATGCAATTGTATGAAATCATAGCTGCCTCCATGTGTTGCGCCCTTTTCGGGGCGTGAGAAGCCCAGTAACGTCATTAAAAAGATTAGTGACAAACAGACTAACTAAAAAATTATACGCATAAAAGGACACCAAAAATAGAATGGATCACTTTGATAATGAGTTATTTGATAATTTTGATAACAGTTTAAATAAATTATAAAATTTTAAATTTTAGAACTAGAAAAAATTTATAGATATATAATAATATTTTAAATTTCATGCAAATCAGTTTATCATTTGGTGGCTCATCAAAATTTTACATATTTTATAGCAGTTATAATTTAATAATATATAATGAATCATTAAACGATAACTAAATAACATAAATTTTAACTATTGAAGAATGTTTCTATATTTTTAATATTTTTTAATTTATTTAAAGTGTTATTATTAAAATTATCAAAATAATTTATTGTCAAGTTATTCCTTCCCAAAATGAAATAGTTTAAGAACTAAGAACCATAGATTTTTAAAATATAATTAATTTATAAGTTCAAATATATATAATATTTTAATTATTTAAAATTTATTATCAAAATTATCATATTATTATATTAATATTCAAATATACACATATAACATATTGTCTGCATTAAGTACCCCCAACCCCAACCCGGAAAGGAGCTAAGGAGCTAACAAGGATATCATCGTCGGTATCATTACGCAACAGGCTATAATTATATCTCTTATATTTCATACAAACCATCTTTCTTACCATTCGAAAAGCAGTATATAAATTTCCCAATATACTTTGTTTGTTTTTATCCCAGTAATATAAATTATATTATTATAGCATGAAAAAGAAAATCGATATCCATTGATCACAAACAAATATTTTAAATATATATATATATATATATATACTTTATAAAAAAAAATTAGTGCATAAGATCAATAATTAATTATGAGATAATTAATTAAAATGTTTAATAATTAATTATGAGATAATTTAATAAACATTTTATCCGTCTGTCTGGGTATACGCGAAGTCTGAAAGTGGGTCCACGCAGATAACAAAGGTGGATTAAAATGTCAACCGCTTCCCCGCTCCATTATTGCGAATGCGGCCGTCCCTCGGTCCCCCTCCTTCCTCTTCCCGATCCGATCGCAGCTTCTAGCTCCGATCTACACACACCACTTCCTCTCCAGTTCCCGCCTATCCTCCAAACCTTTACCTCCACCTCTCTTTCTTACCCAGTCATGTCCAAAACCCTAACCCTCGTTCTAACCATCCTCGTTTCTCTCTTCGCCTTGACCTCCGCTGCTCCTCCGGGCCTCGACGCCTTCCTCTCAGATCAATACCGCCTCGACCCGCGCGCCAATAACGACACCTACCTCTCCCTCTCCAGCTATCTAAAGCGCCACCTCTCCTCCCCTGGCTACTCCTCCAACGCTATTTCCTCTCTCCTCTCCCTCTCCGTTCCCATACCCGTCTCCGTTCGACTCGTTGGTTCCGCCTTCTCCGCTTCAGCCCCTTCCCTCCTTTCTTCCTTCGCCTTGGCTGCCATCACTTCCTCTCCGTTTTTCTCCCTCTCCTCACCCCATTCCCTCGCGCTTTCGCACAGCCTTCACCTGTCAGTCTCGTCTTCTTCAGCTCACCTTGCCTCCTCTCTCTCCAAAGCTCTCTCTTCCCACCTCTCTGCTAGTCCGGCACCATTTCACCACACTGTGCTTTCCTCCGTGCCTTACTCTGTAATAGACTCCATAATTGAATCTGATTTCCAAACTGAAGAATCGGCCTCATCTTCCCCTTCCTTCTACATTTACTTGCTGAATCTCGGCTCACAGTCGAGGCAGTATGCATACACCTTTGATGGCAGCGAATCATCACTGTCCTTCTCTAGGTGCTTTGGGACTGTGTGGGCTGGGAAGGAGAGGTACATGTGGATTGATCTGTCAGCAGGCCCAGTCAACTACGGACCCGCCTTGTCAGGTGAGGGGCTGTTGCCCAAAGGTGAATTTCACCCTCTTGCAACCTTGCATGGCCGACCTAAGTCTGAGAGGTCCCTTATTTCTGACCTTGCATCTCTTGTTTTGAGTGCCTACAAGACCATGATGGTACCATCTCTTAGAATACCAGTTTATTATGAGAACAAACTTCAAATAAGGTTTGTGCACATCTATGGGTCGGATCAGAGGGACCCGGTTGGGTTAGATTGGGAAGTAATAGAAAGAACAATCAAAGATGGGAACTTGGCATATAAGTATCAGAGCCTTGAATTCAGGAGTTATAGCATTAAATACACTGAATGCCCCATTTGTTCTTTTGCTATTGCAAGGTCTACTAACACCTTCACATCCCGGTTTCTTTTTGAAAATTATACATTGATTGTGAGTGAATACCTCGACTCGAAACGGCTACGTCAGATCCTATCTGGCTCATCAGAGGAGATAAACCGATTGGCTGGGATTGTTGAGGAGGAATATTCCAGAGTTATTCCTGTTTTTGTCTTTGACCTCAACTGGGATAGACTTCTAATGCTTGACCGATACCACCAAGCTGTGGCCTTCAAGGACATGGTGGTAGCTGTGCGAACAAAGAGCTCCCAAACTGTGAGTGATTACAGCTGTAACAGTCGCCATGTCATAACCCAGACAAGAAATCTGGACCGGCCATTAGTTGGTGCAATTTTGCAGAGCATGTGGGGGGTATCACCTACACACCTCTCATGGAGCCCAGAGCACAATGATACACTCATAGACTACACATGGAGCGTGGGCCACACTCCCTTTGGCCCATTTTCCGATACCCTAACCCCATCTTTTGCACAAAGAGATGCGGCCAGGAGAAATGTTCTTCTGTCCACCTTGAATTACACCATTTCAAGTGCTGTTGATGTATTAGAAGCCATGGCCATGCATGGAGGCGAGAAGATACTGCATAGAAAAAAGAGGCATGTTGAATTTGTGCAAAGATGGAACCTTTTTAGGTTCAAATTGGATAAGGTGGTATCAGCCATGTCAAGGTTGGATTACGAGAAGGCGATGTATTATCTCAAGTTGAGTGATCATGATCTGTACATGATTCATACCTTGGTGTACCAGGCATCTCAAGAAATGGAGGCACAGTTGGTATGTTTTACAGACCCTCCTTTTCCATGGATCTCAGTCTCAGTTTCAGCAGCATTTGTTTTTGGTTTTTTCTATGTGTATGCCAAGAGGGATAAGTTCTTTAGAAATAAGAGGAAACAATTTTGATTAGAACAACTGAAGCTTTTGTTTTCTCGATGATAATAATTTAGGTTTATCTGTGATGTGCTGGTGACTATAGCTTTTCTGGAGTTTTTGAAAACATTGTAAAATCATTTTGTATTGATATAACAGTATTTTCTTTTTCAAAAGTTGTATTGCAATATCTGGAGGGAGGGAATTGGACAATTGGTGCAGGCAATGAATCCATAAGGTTTCACCTACATTAACTTCTTGATGCATATATATGATGATAAGGTTTCACCTACATTAACTTCTTGATTTTTTTCCCTTTATGCTCTTCATTTTACCTGATAGCCGAAGAGTATTTTAACCAAACCCGACGAGACAATGAGACAATGTAATTGATGTTGCATCTCTTCTTTGCATGCCTTGGTCACTCCCATCAGCCCAACATGCTTGAAAGTTGAAACTATATCTTAGCTAGTCAATTTTGTTGGCTCCTGAGGTAAAATATGCTCTTCTTATACCTGGAGAGGTCTCTTGCTATTCTTCAACTCTAGTAAGAGTCTGCTCCCGAGATTGAGGGTGAAGAAAAGGGAAGAGAATGAAATGTTTTCATCTTAAAATAGGAGGTTATAATTTTTTGGGAAAATGAGTAGAAAGATTCATCTTTATATTCCTCCATTCATCTTCATTCATCTCTTACAATAAAACTTTTGAGCAAAATAATAACGGATTATCCCTTCTCTTTTCCTTCCCTCTTTTCCATTCACCTCTATGAAAGTGCAGCCTAAAAGGCACGATTTTCACAAAATTTGCTTTAGCTCCCCTCTTTCCCATTCACCTCCATTAGAGCACAGCTGAAAGTCCAAATAGAACGATTTTCACAAATTTTGGTTTGATGCGTCTGTACAAGCAAGAATCAAGTTTATAATCTTTTTAATAAATATAGTTGTTCGGAGCATTTTTGTCACTCAAATGCTCGACGCTTATTTTTGATCGAGTCCTTTTCTCTTTAGCACTGCATCTTGTGCAGGGAACAGCTAAATACATCAAAATCGTTGAAATTCATCAGTCGGAGGGCAGTCTATACGGCTTCTATCTAAAATCCACGGGGCCTGTATATTTATTGGTCAGGGACAGTACCGCACGGCGCATGCAGTACTGGGTCCTGGGGGGATACCGGGTATACCCTTTCATATTTATAAATTATTTAAATGGGGAGAGCTCCTGTCAAGGGTTATTTTGGCAACCTTACTTTTAAAAAAATAGAAAAAAACTTTATATATATGTTTTTTTATGTTTCAAATTACATACAATTTCTTTATTGGTTGGTAATATCTTTAAATTGGAACCATTACAAATTATATAATTGATTGGTCCTTGATGAACTTACACAATAATGAATTGATAGTGTTTCAAATTTCATTTTGATTGTACAATAATATAATTGCATGAAATTTGAAATACTATCAATTTATGAATAAAAATTATATCTATATTTTTTTATTTTTAAGATTTTTATATTTATTTAAAAGTATATTGTCAAAATTATCAAAATAACACCTTACTATAATAGGACTCCCTCCGTTGCACCTCATTCCTGATTTTGAGAGCAGTGTCCTTCTTGTTTAATAACAATTGTGTTTAGTGTCCTTGTTTAATAACAATTGTGTTTAGTACTTCACGAATCCGAAAGTAGCTGTACTGGCATTGTTCAACAAATTATTCAGTCATAAATTGTTTACGTACTCAAAATGGGAAATTCTAACCAAACTAATTATGTACTTGTAAACATGGTTCTCTTTTTTTCTTGCTGACATGGTTGTGGCATGGGATAACAGTGGATTCGATCGGATTGCACGTGGAAAAAGCAATTGTAAGTCATTTGTAATTGGAAAAAAAAACAATTATAACATGGTAGGGACGACAGTTTTTTTTATATATAATTATTATTAAATTAATATTATTAAAAATAAGAATGGGGATTGTAAAATTTTAAATCTACGAATAGCAGCGCGCCATTGGTACTGGCGCGGAGCAAACGCGCCACTACCAGTTGTATTTTTCATCAAATGCGCGACTGCTAGTGGCGCGTTTGTTAACTATAAATACCCAAGCCCCCGTCGTCTTCTCATCTCACTAACATGCACTCCCCGTAGCCTTCTCATCTCACTAACACACACTGATCAAATATCCATTTTTTTCATTTCTTTCAAATGGTACCAGATTTAAATTGTTATCCAGCTGATGAAAAAAATACACTGCGGAACAACCGGGCGGCGGTAGCTTTTTGGCGGAAATATTTTTAACCTACGATCAAATCAATTCCTATCAAATGTATGATCAAACCAATTCATATCCAACTTACGATCAAACCAATTCTCATCCAATCTATGATCAAACCAATTCCTATCTGTATCCAGCTTTTATGAAGAACTTTTTACTGTCTGGCGCACATGTAACTCTGTCCTCTAAGTCTTTTCGAACTTATCTTTTAACATCATCACTCAAACCTACCTATGAGGCACACACTAATGATGTTCAAAATTAATTCTCCAATAACCAATTTGATCATGATAATTCTGTCACATTATCTCTTAACCACGACAACTTCATTCTTAAGACTTATCAATTAAAATGTTTATATCATTTCTGTTTCGTTCTATCCTTATATACCATAATTTGAAGTATGTATTCTCCATCTTATTGGCTATCTGCCACGTCCATTTTGTCTCCTGAATGCATAAGATATTCACACATCTCCTAATCGCCAGGGGCGATCCACCATATATCGGGGGGGGGGGGGGCAGCTGTCCCCCTGGATTTTGAAAAATAGTGTTTTTCGGTAATTTGCCCTCTGAATTGTCTGATTAATTTTATTGAGAAAAAAATATTTAATATCATGCATAATGAAATAATTATACAAAGATATCAAAATATAAAGTTCCGTAGACGAAAACTTTTTTCATCAACTTGATTATCTATTACTTTGAGCTTTATTTTGTTGTTATTTTTAATATATAAAATATTATTATTTTAATAATTTTTTTATTAGATAAGAATATATATATATAAATTATTATTGTTTTATTTAGTACCCAATTAGTTAATGGATTTGAAACCAATAAGCTATTACAATCCGATAATTGCCCCCCTGACATAAATCCTACAACCGCTCATGCTAATCGCAATATCAACTCTCTTAACTTATCTGTTAAGGACCTACATTTCAGTTACCTAAACAAATTATACTTTTCCGACTAGTTTCCTTGCCCCTACACTCGTCGAGTAAAGTATGAAGACTCTTGTTCATTTGACGCTACATCCAAACGGCGATGCAGTGTGCCACTAAAGCTGTGACGACCCGGTCTCTCACTAATTTATCATCATATTCAAGTTCTGATATGACACGTCACTAAGGTAGTGACGACCCAACTCTTGTCTTCTTATCACCATATCTGAATTCCGATATGACATGTCGCTAAAAAGGTGACACCCCAATAAAATTTAAATGAGTTTTATTTTCATAAAAATCAATTATTTTAGTACAAGACTCACTGCATCTAACACAACCCTCCTCATTTATCTTAGCTGACAACAGATTATACATAAACTAATTTAGATAGACAAAGTAAAATTAATTAATATATTTTTTGAGTTAAACTCATAAAAAAACCTCCATGTTTTATATAAAATCTGAACCCGATTGAACTTCATGTTCAATACGAAAATTATTGGATTGATCTTTATATATTTTGGTCTTCTCAAGAGGTGAGATGAATCAAGACTGATCGTGAAGACACTTCATGATAGACTTGAAAACTTATTGTCTCGAGAGATGGACTTGCACAATGTATAGAATCTGAACTGAAGGAACCTGATGATAAATTATTGTTGCATTTTGGATCCGAAAATATTGAGCCAATACTTACTTTTTAATTAAAATAAAAAAACAATCCATAAATTATAGTTCATCCATTGACATAAATAAGTATCATCAATGCAACAACGTACCAATATACAGTAAACTAAATTATTACAATGAAAATATTTTCATCAATTATTGATAGGAGGTAGGGAGGTTGAAAGCCCTTTGAACTAAAAATTGAGTTCAAAATCTTTGAGAATCGTTGATTTTACATCGAGATTCGTAATAATTATTAAAAGTATAAATTTTGAGATTTTATTGAAAGTACGAATCTCGATGCAAAATCAACAGCTATCAAAGACTATGAACCTAAGTTTGAACCTCCCCTACCTCCTTATTGGTAAGTTTCACCTTCTCTTTAATGATAGAAAATAAATACAACGCTATATTTTTAATGGTGGGGTGGGATGATGTATAAGATTTGAATCAGAAGGAACTTCATGATTGAGATGAAAATTATTGGATTGACTTTCATATGATTTGGTCATTTCAATAGACGGCTAGGGTGATATATCGGATTTGGCCCTGAAAACATTTCATGATAGATTTGAAAATCATTAGATTGGTCTGCATAGAATATGGTTGTTTCAAGAGATGGACTTGAATGATGTATAAGATTTGAATCTGATGGAACTTCACGATTAATGTGAAAATCATTAGATTGATCTTCATATGATTTAGTCACTAAAGACGGGCTAAATTCTAAACCCTAAACCATTACAGATTCACCTCTTTTGTTGTCTAGAGAGAGAGGTGCTCAAGGATATTTATAGATCTTTGCAAGACGGTACAGGATATGATTAAAGAGATGAAACATGAGTGTATCTTTCTCTCCGATTAAAAATTGCTTGATAATAATATTGTTACTACTTTTGTCTCACATCAAGTAACTGTGTTTTAGTTAAAACATTTTATGCTCATTACTAATGAGCTTTTATTTTATTTTATTTTACTTTTTTATGCTTTTTATTTTTCCAAACTTATAATCATCTCTTATAAGTTATAAAAGTTATGGGGCTTGACCCCTATCTTTTTCTCAAAAAAAAGTAGATGATGAATCAAGTTTGGTCCCGAAAGCACTTCTTGATAAATATGAAAATCCTTAGATTGGTATGCATATAAGCTGGTAGTCTCAAGAGGTGGACTTGAATGATATATAGAATCTGAACCCGACGAAACTTCACAATCAATATAAAAATCATTGGATTGACCTTTATATATTTTGGCCAGGGGGCTAGCACCCTTCATAATTTATCCAAATTAATAATTTTTATTTTATTTTGTGTTTGTACTTGTAAAGTATTTAGTTATTTGGTATCCTCCATAATTTTTTTTCAGATATGTCAATAATTAAAAATCTAAATTGTAGACATGTTTAGTTTTATTACAAGTCAATTGTACTCGTTTCAAATTTGTTTTTTGATGATTTATTTTCTCTTTTTTGACTGATGACAAAATGATAATTTATTTTCTTCTTTGATTATCCTACCATTGTATCGTGGACTTAAAAATTAACAATTTCTGACCATTATATTTTTTTTTTGTCAAATTTAAAATTTAAGGGATCAGTTCTCAAATTGTATTGATTTAATTTTTGCAAAAAAATAATAATCTTTAAATTGATTTTTACACAATAAACATCAAAAGTTTCTCGAAGGTAGAAAAAAATAAAAATAAATATTATTAAAATTATGTAATATCGTTTGAAGTACTAACATAAATCTAAGATCAAGTTTGAAATTAGAAATTAAAAAACTTTAAATTTTACTTAATATGTCCAATAAAAATTAATATTTTTTGAATAACACATTGATTTAAGTTTTTTATATTTTAAAATACAACCTTGTAAGATTGTTATAATTTATTTTTCATAGAATTCTGCTTGAAGAAAGAGAATTATTCTTAATACATAAAGAGAGTATAGTTTTTAAGCTTTTTAAGCATACCACATCATCATTTTTTTCCATCATTAATTTTGTTTAAATCTTTTCATCTTCTTCAATCCAAGAGTTTATAAAAAAAATTATATCTCCTTATTTAAAATAATATTTATGATGAAAATTAACTCTTAAAATGATCTAATTTTTTTATATGATCATTCATAGATTATTATGTATCTCATTATATTATTTATTGTTATAATTATTATTATTATTGTTATGATTATTACTTAGTATTTAAAAATATTATGTCTAAATTTTTTAATGTGAAAATTTATTAAATATATTTAAATTTTATATTATTAATTATTTATTTGAGAACTATATTGTCGAGGTGAACCCCAAGTTACAGCCCTAGTAATTCATAAAGAGGATTGTAAACAAATTGAGTTCGAGTGAGTTGGGTTTAGTTTAAGCTCATTTTATGAAAATATAAGTCGAGCCGAACCGAGTTCGTGAAACGCTTCAAGCTGAAAAGCCTAGCTCTAGCTCAAGCTCAACTCGTTACTATTTGACTTGGCTCACTAGCCTATGTATATGTGTTGACTTGGCTTGAAATTTAATTTGTTATATCTATAAACTGTAAGGTTTGTATATCTATAAGACGGTACAAGAGTTGATACAAAATTGATATATCAATAAATTATATTTTTAATGATATCTTTGCCGTACTAATTTGAATTTGTGGATTGACAAAAAAAATTATTGAGTCAGATATACAAATCGAGTCACGAGTGAGTAAGAGACATCACTAAACCGTTGAGATGATAAGAGAGAATAAGAGAGAGGTTATTGGATTAGAGTTCAATAGAAAAAAAAAGCATATAAATTATTATTCGAGTCAAGTCAAGTTACAAGTCAAGTCAATTCTAACTCAAACTCAGCTCATTGACTATCAAACCAAATTAATTTGATCCCAAAATAAGCTATGTCCCCGAACTTTTTTGAGTACTAAACAAAATTATTGAATAAAGCGTTATTCTTGTGAATATAATTGACAAAGGCGCGAAGTGCGCGTTTACATTTGGCAGAATCTCTTCCAATGGTTTGAAGTTGGAAAATTTTAAACTAGACGCAATTACATAATTTAAAATTTTAAGTTATGCATATGTTTCAATATAAATATGAAATTGAAATCTTTGAACTAATGAAATGTTAGAGTATATATTTTTATAACGAACATAAAAAAATTAATTGTGAAAATATGGAAAACTGAAGGAAATGAGAGGCTTAATCAAATGCCTATGGAATCTAAAGAATATATTGTTTTAAAAAATTATGTACAAAGTTAGTTTGTATCAAATTTTCAAAGAAAAAAAAAAGTATCTTGCAGTATAATCCCTGAAGTACTAAATGAATCTTACGTATAAACATATTATCCATTCAATTCCTGTTTAATAATGGAAATAAAAAGTATTTCGAACAAAATATAATATGTAGTAATATTTTAGGAAAAATATAGATGTTAACAATTTACGAAGAAAACAATCAATGTCCCCACCCCTAAAAACATAAATAAATATATATTAGGTTGATTTGCTGAAGTAGATTCATCGATCATAAAAACAATCAATGCCCCCCCCCCCACCGAAAAAAACAAAAAAAATAATAATCTATAAAAATTATATGGTAAGTTAATTTGATGAAATGGATTCATGATTCGCTAACCAAATCTTTCAACAATTAATTAATTAGTAGATATGCATTTGGTCATTCTGTTTGGATAATCCCATGCCCATCTTATATAAGACAATTCCAACTCACATTTTCAAAATACAACTTTTATCAACACAAAAAAGAGAGTCAATGATGGCTTCAAACTCAATCTTACCACTTCTTTTGTTACTATTTGTCTTATTTGGAGGGTATCATGCATAAGATTTACCTCACCTTATATCAATGATTTTAGATCTTATCGTGAGGTTCCTTCAGGTCCGGATCCTATACATCATCCAAGTTCACCTTTTGAGACGAAAGACTTTCAAATCTATCGTGAAGTGCCTTCGGGTCCAGATCCGATTCATCATCCTAGCCCGCCTCTTGAGAAGACCAAATCATATGAAGGCCAATATAATGATTTTCATATTAATCGTGAAGTTCCATCAGGCCCAGATCCTATACATCATCCAAGTCCACCTCTCAAAACATCCATATTCAATGCAGATCAAACTAACGATTTTCAAATCTACCGAGAAGTGCCTTCAGGACCAGATCCAATACATCACCCTAGTCCGCCTCTTGAAATGATCAAATCATATGAAGGTCAATCCAATAATTTTCATCTTAATCGTGAAGTTCCTTCTGATCCGGATCCTATACATCATCCCAGCCCACCATTAAAAATATAATATTATATGTATTCTTTCTCATTAAAAGGGAAGGCGAAACTTAACAATAATTGATGAAAAAAATTTCATTGTAATAATTTAGTTTGCAGTATATTGGATCGTTGATGCATCAATAAAATGATACTTATTTATTTTTCTGGATGAACTAGAATTTATGAATTGTTTTTTTTTCTTCTTTTTTCCATTTTAATTAAAAAAGCAAGTCCCCGCTCAGTGTTTTCGAATCCAAAAGGCAGCAATAACCCATACAGGTTTCTTGAAAGTGAATTAACTATAGCATAGATCAATTTACTGTATATACGTATATGACATGTTTAGAGAAATCACCTACTGTGCTAACTCGAACTCATTATTGTATAATAAATTAATAATACGTGTAATAATAAATATTCTAATTCTAATTTATGAGGAGGAAGGTGGACTGTAAGTGAAATAGAAAATTAGTCCCATATTAAAGGACTGAATTGGCATATGTCTAAAACGAGAAAATATAAATTAATTTGGTAAATTGAATCTCTGTTATATTTTTTTGTCTGAAGCTATTAAAAAAATGGATGAAAAAATTACTAGATTGATTCAGTTAATCGAGAAGCGTGATTAAAACAGTTTTTCAAAATTTAATCACTGAGTTTTTTGTTGTCGTAGAATTATTTTGTGTGTTGTAAGTATATATCCTCATGGTAAAACGAACATAGGATGAGAATAACATAGCAAAAATCATCAAGAATTATAAGGCAACGCCTCACTTGATTTGTTCATTTGTTATATTTTTTTATATATGTCTCCAAGATTATTAAGTATCAAATTGTTAGAATTATTTGTCTATCGCATACTTTCTAAAGAAGAGTAAAGTGCCTCAATTTTCAAGATCAACAAAATCATATCATTTTTCAAACGCGTGCAATCAATAGATTAATAGAGTTTGTGCAATTACAATTTACATTACTGAGTGCATGTATTTAAAAAAAATCACCCAATTAATGTTAATGTTGTCAGACCTTCAAAATATATAAGGTAGTGTCATTTTTTAAAGAAAATGGGATAGATAAAGATGAATTTAATCTAGGCTATGAGAAAAACTCATAGTTCGTAGATCATTTGTGGCTCGTTCGTTATATTCTACTATAAATTTTAGTGTATTAAATAAGTTAAAACTTTATATATATATATATATATATATATAAAGTTTGTCTATTGTGATTCCAGTAGCATTTCGGTCGAAACACTACTAGTCCAAATTTTAATTTTTCATGCTCGAAAAATTTTAATTTAGGTAGGACAATAAAATCTTTATATCATAATCTTGTATAATACTAATTTTTATCGTGTTTGGAGTTAATTTACTATACTTAATGATTTTTAGAAAGCAAGCATTTTTGACATATAAATTTTATTATTTTATTATTATTTTAGGGTTATCTTTCAAAAATCATTAAGTATAGCAAATTAAATCTAAATATGATAAAAATTAGTATTCTATAAGATTATGATATAAAGATTTTATTGAGTTATTTAAATTAAAATTTCAAACATGAAAAATTAAAATTTGAACTGATAGTGTTTCGGCAGAAGTGCTATTGGAAGCACAATAGACAAACTCTATATACATATATATGATGATATAGAATACATCTAACGGTTCATATTTTTAAATTTATATATAAATAAATAAATAGGCATCATGGGCACCAAAAAAAATGGTAATTGGATCCCTTCTCTTAAATAATTACTAAATGAGTTGTTAACGAGCCAACTCATCTCATTCATTATCTTAATGAGCCAATCTCAAATCAGCATTTTTTGACTCGTTAAGTTAATAAATTGATCTTAAACTTGGCCTAACTCAACTCAACTCAACTCAACTCAACTCAACTCGTTTACAGCTCTAATTCAAACTATTTTTAATTTCAGCCCAGTCCTCCCAAGAATTTGAATTTTATTTTTCTATCTTTTTCAACCAACCATATGATATTATACTAAATTGTGTAAATATAGCATTAAATGGAACTTCTCTGTTTTCTTGTGAAGCTCTCTTTGCTCACCAATGATAGATTGGCAGTCGAATAAGAATAACATTTTCCAGTACCATACTTAATATAAGATCGAGTAAATGTATGGGTTGGGACCTTGGACATTGTACAAAAGTTTGGGTTACACTTTCAAATACATGCGCATCTTTTTTTTGTCATTTTCTACAGGTGAACTACGTATGTACAAATTAAGTTTAGCAGGTTCCATTTAAAGATAAATAATTTGCATCGATCAAATTAAGCTTTCGATATGTTTACTCAGCAGTTTAAATCAAATGTGGCAAGATTTTTTTTTTTTTAGATAAAGGATATGGATATATCATTTACACATTCGGTCAACACTTGGCTACCGACGTGGATCTGACGTCGGAAAAAAAGAATCCATTTGATTCTTGTTTTTTATTTAAATAAAAACCAGTCATGATTTCTATAATTCTATATATGAATGTAAGATATGGTAAAAGGAAAAAAATCAAAATAAAAACATAGAGAGTTAAGCATTGTGCAATTAAAGATTCTCTCCACCAAAAAAAATTTAAGATATATAAGTGGGCTTTGACCTGTATTTCTTGACCATAAAAAAAATTAAGATCGGTGAGAAAAAGTATGAATGAGATATGAATTCATTTACAAAATATTTCTTTCATTAATATCCACGGATTGCTCTCGTTTACCAAATCTTTCATTAACTAATATTCTTGGGTTTATCCTTGTTCTCTCATGACCTCATACGTGTCCCAATTAATTCTTAATTTTCAACAAAAAAATATAAAGGGTATGTTTGGATCGTGCAAACAATAGCGTAAGAATAAAGGAATTGAGAATAGTAAGTGAGAATAGTAAAAAAATAGTGATTTTTCGGTTAACGCGAGAATAGTAAAAAAGTGATGCTATTCCGAATGATAGGAATGTTGTTGAATTGTTTGTAGTAACGGAGAGCTGAGAATGACAACAATTATTTTATCTCCCTCTCGAAATAGCAGAATAGCAACTATTCTCACTGTTCCGGAACAATAAATTTGTGTTTGGTTATACCATTGTTATTCCTATTCCGAAAACAGCAGCTATTCTGTTGTTCTCGTGCCATCCAAACATACCCAAAGAGAATAAACCCCAATTAATCACTGCCAAAATTAGATGTACAAGTTTGTGTATTTCAGAGATACAAGCAACTCATATGGTTTTACATTCAGCTTAAAAAACAAATATTTGATATAGAGGGATCAAATAACTATGGTCATTGGTGCCACATCAGTGTCCATAGAATTAAATATCATACAACTATTATTTAAAATTCTTAAATAGCAAAATTAATTTTTTGAAGGAATATTTTTTGAATTTTGTGTATATGATACGTTTCCACAAAAATTTATATCATTTCAATATTATTTATATATGCATTAAGCATTAATAAAATCAATGGATCAAATTTTACAATTTAGTATCCTCACTTGATGGCTATTGAAATAAGGTTAGAATTTTGTAATTTTTCATATACATGTAATTGAGATAATGTAGAATACATCTAACGGTTTACATTTATAAATTTATGTATTAATAAATAAATAGGCACGGTCGGCACCAATGACTATGGTCATTGGAACCCTTTTCTTGATAATAATAGCCCAAATACATTTAACCAGTTTGAACAAGGTGCGGGATCATATTAGACAGTACATCTGTACTCTGTAATTAGAATACCTGGAAGAAATGATCCTTGGGGATCCTGTAGAGAAGCTTGCCATTGAATGACCAAATGTAAAAACCATTCTCCATCTCATGAACTGAAGTAACAGATGGCGACATACCTACATCCAAAATAATATGGCACAAGGCCACCTGATTAACAGAAATGCAGTACTACTAGCATACACCAGTAACTGTCCAAGCTCACAACACACACAGCTGGCTCACTACAAAAGTACTTTGGTCGTACTTGGTTGCTATTGAAGGAACCTGGTTCAGCACTAGCAGTTAACGGGTACCTGTTCCTCTCAAGTGACATCAAATACCATAACCAGAACTCAGCAGTATAATGCTGGTAACCCAGAGCGATTGCCTCAATACAAATTAAGAGATTTGAAAATATGTACCTGCCAGTCAGGTCCCACTCGATGTCAGTACACATGAAGTGTTCCCCTGTTGACATTGTCTCAAGTTCGTCCATTAAAACCCTTCAGCCCTGCTAGAATTATAAACCTGCCTGCTGGAGACCAGTACAGTGTGTTTGCCTGGAATAGCAGTTAAAGAGTTTCAAAGCCAGTCAGCTTCAGATGACTTCAAAAATAATAAAGTAAACTAGAAGTTTTATTGGAGTACTAATTGGAGTACTAAAAAAATGAAAATAATAATAATAATAATAATAATAATAATAATAATAATAATAATAGGATTTAAGGCTGCACTGCTATGCATGGCACCAATCAGCCAGCAATATGGCTACAAAGAAACAGTAATGATCAGCCAATCCAAACCTCTTAATATGATCTTTAAAAGTACGTACCAGAACTTATTGGGAAAATATTAAATTATAAAAAAGTTAATATTTTTTGAATAGATAAGAAAGTGGTGCTGATCAACGGTCCAAAGTTCAATGTCAATCACTTCCCACATAAAAAAAAATGAATATTTAATATCTAAAAATATAAAATCTGGCTTCAACCAAGATTTTGACATGTTGATTTCATTGAGCAGCTTGGATCAGCCAATAGGAACTCCGAAATCAGAATCTTGAGCCAAAGTTCAATAGGTGTTGTTCTTTTCTTATCATCATTACAGACTTAAATATTTGATACCAAGCATTAAAATTGCCAATCCAAGACATGAGATTAAATCAAATCCAATTCAAAATGACTAATTCAAATTGAACTTGCAATTAGTTTGAATACTAATTGATTAAAATTCAATTCAATTTCAATCAATAGACTAAAAAAGAACTTGAGACCCAATATTGGAATAAGAAAATATTTGATAATAAAATAACTGAATAATGTCAATCAATCAAGCCAAAAGTATCTTGAGCACTTGAGCCCAGATAACAATTTAACTTTTAACCATAACTCCAAAAGAAAACTCAATTTAAATATGAAATTATGATTACCCAATAGGAATAAGAAAACATTTGATAATAAAATAACTGAAGAATGCCAAATCAATCGAGCCAAATAACTATCTTAAGCACCAGAGCCCAAATAAAAATTTAACTTTTAACCATAACTCCTCATATTTTTTATCATATTTTTGATCACATTTTTTATTTGATTTTTTTATGACTTGATTCAAAAAGTATTTCCTATTCTTATGTTAGAATTGCGTAGAATTTTTTGATTTGATAGTTCATTCATGAACTATCCTATGCTAAATTATAACGAAAAGAATTTAACGAAAAGAGGTTAGTTGAAAGATTCCTTCAATTCAGGTAGTTATTTAATTGGTCTACGAGAGGAGTACAATTTCTTTGCTCGTTGGTTGCTTCTAACAAAATTTTATCAATTTTAATTTAAGAAAAAGGTTGATATTAGAGTTTCTTACTTGAAAATAGGCCATGAAATACCAGCCAGGCCACCGCTACCTCCAGCTGTGAAATCATCAACACTTCCTTTGAAATCACGCATTAGCTTTCCACTTCTCAGATCAAATATATTCAACACAATCCTCTAAAACAATGCAACAAAAAATTTCAACAATATGGGACAAAACAAAAGATATAAAACTCTAGTAAACTAGAATAATTTTAATGCATTGTGTTAATTTTCAATGCTATTCGTGTCAGAAAAGTTGAAGAACCTAATGATTATGATATAAACAAATAGAAAATATCATTCAAATATTTTTTTATATTTTTATAATTTTATGTGTAAAAATAAGTTATAAATGATTAAAAACTTTAATGAACTAATAGAACAATATTTTTTTGTTGTAAATAATTCTCATTTTT
Source organism: Schoenoplectus tabernaemontani (assembly GCA_037127355.1). Taxonomy (NCBI): domain Eukaryota; kingdom Viridiplantae; phylum Streptophyta; class Magnoliopsida; order Poales; family Cyperaceae; genus Schoenoplectus; species Schoenoplectus tabernaemontani. Next base: position 15,125,503 of record CM073740.1, read on the forward strand.
GTATTTGTCAATTTGTAACATAATTGTATACGAATTTATCTTTTCTTTGAGTATGTTAAAAGCAGGATATTAAGCTTTAAAGAGAATAATAATGGATTTGGACCAAATTATATGAAGATCACAAGAATAAAGTTAAGTTAGATTTATAATAAATAAAGGTAATCAAAGTAATGTTGAGATCCAAGCAAAGAAAAATGAAGGTATTTTATCCTAACCGTTGTAACGGAATCCATAATCATTGTAACGGATGACCTCAGAACCCTTTTACTGTATTTCGGCAATAACCATTGTTACTGTTACCATAACCATTATGATAGAATAAATCAATCATATACAAAATTTGTCCAAATTTCTCCAAAGCCAAAAAATGAACTATCCGTTGTAATTGTTATCCTATCTGTTACAACTGATAGCCTTCAGTTGCAACTGTTAATATTTTGTTGTGATTAATAGTTCAAATTTTTTCAGCTTTTCACAACCATTGTAACGGTTATACAACTATTATAACACTTATACAATCATTGTAACGGTTATACGACCGTTGCAACAGATATGACTAATTTGTTGCCTGTTTTTTTTTCGGCTATAAAAGATAATATTTTTTCTCTCCCAGTTCGTGATTTTTCATAGCCAAACCTTATTTTAACCCTAGTCGTCATTGTCAGACCTTTGAAACCTCAAAATACTTTATTTTAATCTCAAGATTAGTTCGTTAAACCTTTAATAGATTAGATTAGAGTGATTGTCGAGTGTTTTCTCCTTTGTGAGACTTATTCATTTTAGATGTGTTGTCTTCGTTATTTTCTTAGCCGACGGTTGCCCCTTTACTTGGTGTAAGGGGTCGAAGGTTCACAGTTGTAAGAACAATTGTGTTTTAGTAACTCAACGCGATCAACTGTTGTGATTGCGAGTCTCAAAGATGTAGGCTCTTCATAGCCGAACTCTGTTGAATATTATATTATCTTCTCTTTATTTTATTCTTTATTTTTTGTATTTTGAATTTAATACTATACTTCTAGGTAAAATAAAGTGGTATTTTTTAAGTCTTGATATTGAACTATAAAACCAGCCCAAAGCTCTTCTATGTCGCATTATAAGTGCCGTTTGGGACAACATATTTCATCTTTCTGTGAGATTCATATCATAACGTCTTAAGCAAGGATAACATAAATTCATAGAATACATCATTTAAAACTATATTGTGTATTTTAGTGTTTTATATATATTAAAATGAAACTACAAAGTTCTAGTAACTGAAAGACAATTTTAATTTATTTGTGTTAATCTTTCAATGTTGTTCGTGTCATAAAGTTTCGAGAACATATTGATAATAATATAAACAGGGAAAATCATTCAAACAAATTTTGTTCATTATAATTTTATGTGTTGAAATGAGACTATAAAATATAAAAAACTTTAATAAACTAGTCAAGGAAGTGTAGTTTTTAATTAATTTATATTTTTCTTTGTGTACAATTTGTATCATAATGGCTCGAGTATGGAATTATTATAATATGGATCTATAGAATACATAATTTAAAATATTTTTGTATATATTTGATGATTTTATATGCTGAAATGAAACTATAAATAATATAAAACTCGAGTAAACTGAAATATAATTTTAATACGTTTGTGTTGGGTTTTCAATGATATTCATGTCATAAATATTTGAGAACACAATAATTATAATATAAATAAATAAAAGACATCACTAAAAATAATTTTGTGCATTTTGCTGATTTTAAGAGTTAAAATGAGGCAATAAATTATTAAAAATTTGAATAAACTAATAGAATAAGTATATTTTTTATTGCATTAATATTTATCTTTGTGTGTAATTCATGTCCTAACGGTTTGAGCACGAAAAAATATAATATAAATTATAAAATATAATGTTTTATGTATTTTAATTATTTCATATGTTAAAATGAGACAACAAATGATATAAAATTCGAGTAACTAAAATATAATTTTTATGTATTTGTTTTAATATTTTTTCGTTATTCATGTCATAAAAGTTTGAGATCACGATGATTATAACATAAATGAATAGGTGATATCATTTAAAATATTTTTTATATTTTGGTACTTTTATATGTTAAAATGAGACTACAAGTGATACAAACTCAAGTAAATTATAATATACAATTTTCAAGCATTTGTGATAATCATTCAACGTTATTATATTTATATAATTCAACTCACGAATGAAAAAGAATGATGATCTGATAAACAAACCTAATCTAATCATGGAAACATAGAAAGTTGATGGTACTCCTTATGCAAGAGAGTGACTTCAAGGTGAATCTTTAGGGTCGGAAAATGAAGAAAACCTAGATGTTTTTTGTTATACTTTTGAAAAATCAACTCCTCTAGCAAACAAATCTCATAAGATTGTAAGTAATAAATCCACTCAATGTGCTAAGAGATATGATGAAGTTTCATCTGGCCATGTTACTAAATCTATATTAGGACTTGTTGATGAAGAGGATGATGAGTTGTTGCATCTGATAGGTAGTTTCTTGCGTCCGTTCTGAGACTGAAGAGTCTGATGATGACACCCTCTGATGATAATTTATAATAATTATTTGTCATTGTCATTTTATGCATGACTCTTTTGATGGTTGAAATGTTTTTATTGTAGTATCTTTATTTGGTACTCTTTAGGATCACTTTTGGACTATGTTTGAATGATATGATACAAGTATTATAGGTAAAATTTAGGTTGATATAGTTGTCAATTTGCGTGGCTTGGTGATGTAAGTATTATAAGGTAAATTATAGGTTGTGCTATGACTTGGTAATACTGTGATGTACTATATATGGACCAAAGATTTAAAATGTGGATTTTAATATGCGTGTAGATGGTTACTACATATTATATATGCGATACGCGATTGCATATGCATATTTCTATGTGGGGCTATATATGACGGTTCAATTGTAAATGATGTTAGTTTTATACTATGTATTTTAACTAAATATATTAGAAATGATCCATAATAAGCACAAGCCAAGCCCTGGCTCAGTGGTACTACGCTGGAGATGTGCACGTGAGATCCAAGGTTCTTCTATGAAAAATGAACATTTGAATGAATTTTGTTGTGGGATGGAATAAAATTGGCATCATAGATCTTCTATGGCATCGTCTTGTGTTTAATTATGTGTGCATTCATTGTATTGGGCCGCATATTCTCTTTACTGAGCACAAAACCATATATTATGGGCCATATATAAAGTTGGACACAGGTGTTGAGCTGCATCAGCATAAACGGGTGCATATGCGATGCACATGCTGCATTTTAAATCACTGATATGAACTATGAAATATGTGTAATATGAACTATGAAATATCAATTGATAATATGTTATACTTTTTGAAGTTGTATTGAGTATTAACTCTCAAATTCATATAAAAATATAATTATCAGTTTTGTTCATACAAATTAGCTACTACTAATTCATAATCATTGCCAACTGGTAAGATGAAGAGAATTAACTTAATTATATAACTCTAATAATTGATTTATCAAATTTTTAACAAGGAAATTTAGTTGAAATAATATTATCCGTAAATTTTCAACTAATCGACCACATATATATTAATGGTTTGATGATACCATGTTCGACGTTTGGCAAATCAAGGAATAGTTTTGGAATAGTGATATAATAGTGTCTTTTTGAAAGAGTGGTATTCTTGGCTATTCAGAATAGTGAAAATATCGTTTGGCAGTTGTTAATCAGAATAGTTAAAATATGGATAATTATGATACTAATAATGATGATGATAATAAAAATAATATTATAATAATAAAAAAAATAATAATCATAATCATAATCCATAATTATAATCATAATCCATAATATAATAAATCATAATAAATAATAATATTCATAGTTGTAATCATAATAATATAATAAAAATATAAACATAATCATAATATAGTAATATAATAATAAAAATTATAATTATAATCATAATCATAATTTTAATAATATAATTATAATATAATAATATAATACAATATAATAAAATAATATTCATAATCATAATCATGATAATAATAATCATAGTTGTAATCATAATAATATAATAATATAACCATAATCATAATATAATAATATAATAATAATAAATAAAAATTATTGTTACACTAGACATCTTCTTTTATTTATCGATTTGCAAAATAACCTTAAATTTTATAATTTGACTTGTTTGAGTTTTATGCGGGATTAGCATGCAAATGAATTAGTGCAAAAGAACCAAGACTAATGATGGGATACAAGAGCTTAATCAAGACTGCATTAGGTTTATGTTTTATTAGACTCAAACTTGGTTGAATTGGTCAAGATAAATTGAGCTTAAACAACAGAAAAAATGCTCATGCCTAGTGAATCGTTATAACGGTTCAGTAATTGTTATAACGGTTCATCCCAATACTAAAAAATATTTTAAGACAAAAAATTCTCATAGAAACCAGAGTGTATCGTTATGTAACGATTCAGTAATCGTTGCAACGATTTATGAAACGTATAACGATTCAGTGAATCGTTATAACGTTTCAGCTCAATCGATCCAATGACTATTCTTTCTAAACTATTATAACGATTCCCAAATTATTATAACGGTTCAGGCCAAAAATAGTTTCTTCAGCTGTTTCAGAAGAACTATTTTAATAGGATCACCTCTCTCACTGATTAAGTAGATGTATAAGATCTGATTTGTCTAGCTAAATCATCACTCAAAAGAGCTTACTAGCCATATACAAAGTGAGAGAGATAATCCAAAAGATAGAAACACTTAATTAACCAAATTCTTGTTCAAGCTCAATTTAGCTTCTCTCTATTCTCCCAACTTGATCCTTCGTGATCTTCTTGTAAATATTTTTTGAGCTGTGGTGCTCACCTTTTTGAGTGTGTTGTCACTCACTTCTTATTTTGAGTGTGTTGTCACTCAACCTTTTTTGAGTGTGTTGTCATTCTTATTACCGATAGGTTTGGCAACCCATTTTTGTGTAAGAGATCAAGTTCTATAAGTGTAAAAATATTTTTTAGTGTTTCGGCTCAACCTCAATTGTTGGAAGTTGAGAGTCCCGAAGACGTAGACATTTTTAAGCCGAACTCCATTACATTTTGTGTTATTGTTTGATCTTTTCTTTTCTTTTCTCATTTTTCTTTGATTGCTATATTCTTGTGAGAATTGAATCGAATCGAATTGTATTCCGCTGCCATTACACTTGAACATTAAGCCTCAAATCGATTTATACATTTCTACACATTCTTGCACTACTTTTCGACCTTTAATACCACCATCCTATGACTATTAATTATAATAAAAATAATAATATAATAATATAATCATAACTTTAATCATAATATAATAATATAATACAACATATTAAAATAATAAAATAATAATAATAAGTAATAATAATCATAGTCATAATCATAATAATATAATAATAATATAACTATTATCATAATATAATATAATGATAATAAAATTATAATCATAATCATAATATAATAATAATAATATAATAATAAATAATCATAATCATAATAATATAATAATAAAATCATATTTATTGTAATATAATAATAATAAATAATAATAAAATAAATAATATTATAATACTAACAGACTAACAATGATCATAATGTATAATAATAACTTAATATAATAATAAAATAATACTAATAGTGATGATAATATAATAATAATATTGATAATCATAATTTAATAATAATAATAATAATAATAATAAATATAATAATAATATAATATAATATAATATAATATAATAATAATAATATCATAATAATAATATAAATATATAATTATAATAATTATCATAATCATAATCATAATCATAATATAATAATATAATACAACATAATCACTGCAATAATCTCTATTCCGACGAGACCTAATTTAGTATACTATCTATAATTTGATATACCGATTAACATTTTTCTATTTAGTCAAAAATTTATTTGATAAATTATTTTGTTAAAATAATAATTTTATTTTTACTTTTTGCTATACTATGCATGGGCGAACAAACCCTTATTTACAATACTGTTTATCCCTTCCTTCTTTGAACGCGGCCCAGCTTGTTGGGTCCCACTCGGAGCGTTTGACCCGGTCTACTCTCTAATGCTTTTTTCTCTCCACTCGAGGAACAATGGACTCGTTCGTTGTTCTCCCATTCAGGTTTAACTTCCGTCAGGAAATTTCCTTTTGCCAAAAAGCAACCGGAGAACGTATTCGTTTCAACTTTTTTAAGATATACCCGAAAAAAGATACAATGTACAATATCTTTTGCTAAATATATGCGCAGAGATTTTACAGTTTAATTTTCTGAAGAGAATCTAATAAAAATGGCGATGAAAGCAGATAAGAGTACCAAAGCAGTTAAAAGTGAGGGTTGAAATTTAAACGTAGCATTTACACCGGTGAGAACAATATAAATAATAAATCCTTAAAACGCGAAGGGTAAAAAAATTGAAGATGGAATTGATGTCGAGAAAAAAATATAATAGGATTTGGGTGGAAATGATGAAATAGGTAGGTGGCAAACTGGCAATTCCAAATTCCGAAAATCTTCCCGCTCAAATCCCAATTCGAAACGGCGCTAGTGGAGCCCACATCCGCATCTGGCGACTTCCATTTATATCGAACAAATAACCAAAGAAGTCGCAACCGCTCCAAAACCCCCCATTTCCATTCCGAAACAGTGAGCACACGCGAAATTCCCCATTACTCTTGAGGGATTCTCTGATAGCTAGTGGACGGGACAGATGGAAGCGCAGACCGAATCGATCGCTCAAAGAGGTTGTCTGTGCCATCCATTCGTCACTTCCGATAATTTTTTTATACATTCTTTTTGGGACATTTTTTGGTTTCGCGATTTTGAATATTTATTTTTTTGCAATCTGATTATGATGTAGGTTCTGCCGTGCGAGCTTCGAAATTGAGGTACCCCCTTCGCTCAGCTACGAAATCGAAGGAGGTTAATGATCCGCCTGTCTCGAAGAGGTTTGATTTTGACTTACTCTTTGATTTATTTAGTAGTTTGTGTTCTTGTAGGATTTTTCAGTGTTTATTTCTATTCGACAAAAATTTAACCCACCGGTTCTTTAGGTGATTACCTGAATTTGATTTTATTTCCGAATTTTAGAATCCTTTAGCTTAAAGATTCCTAATCTCGAGATCCTTAATGATCAGCCTATCTTTATAGGGTTTTGATTTCAATCTAGAGCTCATTTTGTTTGAAAAATACTCAACATTCACAATTTGTACCTAACAAATTTTCAACAGAAAGATAAAATTGAAATTGGATGTGGTACCAGATGAAATTAACTAATGTCCTTACCAAGTGCACTCAAATGAAAACATAAAATTGTTTTGAAACACCAAAACAAGTAGTCAGTTTTTAGAAATTATAGTTCCTGACTTCTACTCGCTATGGTGTTCAGGTCTGCAAAGCCAATTGCTGATATCACCAAGAGTGTTACCATTCTAGAACTTTCTGGAAAGGACAGAGACAGATCATCCTCCACAAAGCCTCCTAGAAGGCTCTCCATCCCAACAAAACCTATGTCGACCCCTCATACATCAAACAGACCCATGACCACCCCAACCTCTGCTAGATCTAGCATAGTGAAGAGTGAGACACCACTGTCTAATATGTCAGGCTCTACTATTGCGAGGTGTCGGTTCAGCATGATTTCATCAGTGTCCTATTGGATGACCCAGATCAGGCTGTCTGAGGCTGCCTCCAAGCACTCAGTTTCTCTTGGGTTCTTCAAGCTTGCACTTGAGGCTGGATGTGAGGTAAGTAACATGGTCTCACTGTTGACTTTAATATATAGATGTTGAAAACATAAGTGCACGAGCTTATTTTAATTATGTCACAACCATGTTCAGAATTACTGTGCCTGCTGGTTGTCTAAAATATTGAATAAAGTATATTCTGTTGATGAATACATAGTATAAAAAAAAATGAAAAATACAAAAAAGTAGGAAATATCAAAATATTGTTACAGCGCAGAATGTGACTAGTGCGGTGCCGATATTCCCATGATGCTAAGAAGTTACATTTATTATGTATGGTTCCTCTTCCATCTTTAAATATAATCTTTAGTTGGCCAAAATTAAATAGGGATTTTGTTGCAGGCAACAAATGTGCTCCTTTGTGATTTTTTTTTTTAAGTAGTAGGCAAATAGCCTCATATACTTTTGATTAAAAGAAAATTATAGCTCCTTTGTATACTTATTTAAGTAAATTTATATTTCCTTCTCTTCTCCATTTTCTTCACTGACTTCTGTATGGTAATATATTCTAGTGAGATATTTGACATCTTTATTCTTTACTAAGATGGTACTGGTATTGGCACCGAGACCTACCTGATTGGAACCTATTTTTTCTTTTCGTCTTTTAGCCATTAGAACGAATGAGAGAGGAGCTCAAGTCATATATAGTTCAGCACAACCTCTCAAGTAAACTGCATGACAGTGTCAAAGATATTCTCACTGTATATGACATCACGGAGGATCCTGAACAGCTAAAAGTCTCTGTCTCCAGAAAGTCTGTGTCACCCAAATCCAGCAACAAGTCAGAGATAAGTTTCAAAAACACAGCTGCTATACCTGCCTCCAAAAAGAATGGGAATCTGAAGCCAAGATCTCTCAACACAGATGCTAATCAGAAATTATCTAATACGAGTTCCAGAGTTAGGGTTTCTTCCAACAAAATCCCAACTAAGGCAGCTGATTCCAAGGAAAACCTTAAGAAGTTGAAGAAAGGGAAGCAGGCGGAATGTGAGATGGAAAATCAAGCAAGCATCGAGAACAACCCATCTGAAGGATCTGGTAGTTCTTTCTTTCTTTCTTTCTTTCACTGAAAAGGATTCTGGTCCAGATTTATCATTCTAAATTGCCCCTGCATCGTTTTCTTTCTAATATATCTTTTACGTATATTTCAAAGAACTATATGGTTACACATTTTGTATATTCTTAACTGTAACTTTCTGAACCAGTGAACTAAAAATATACAAAGTTAAGAGAACATTTATGATTAGATTGTTGTTGATTTTGGTTCACTTTTTTTTTGACATTCTCTGACAGACATTTTTTTTTAAAACAAACCATTTTTTATGGATTACTTTCTAAATTATTTCAGTAACAACAGTTGATGCTATGTCAAAACTGGAGATATCTTGTGAGGAAGAAAAAGAAAACATGGTATGTTAATTCTTCTTTTGCCTCTTTATTTTCTTATATCCATTGAAAAAGTCAAAACTGATATTTTGATTTTAGTCACCATTTTTGGTATCATAAAGGGTCTCCTAACATGCTTTCAAGGGTCCAACAGGTCGAAAGGACCATGTGTGTGTGTCTGTGTTTGTTTGTTAAGGACTTTCAGAGTTATAAAACAAGTTATGAAATTGTGCTAGAGTTATGGTTTGTGTATACATGCAAATATGATAGTTCATGTAAAAGACAATGCCTGCATACTGCAAAATTGTCAAGAATGTGCTGTATTGACCACAAGTAAAATCTTGGAAATGGTTAAATGAATTGGAGAATTATGTAGTGACAGTTACCTCAGCTTTCTCAGAAATACGTCCTAACTGATAAACTTGTAATTGATTTTGAAAGAAATCCAGTGTGATCCAGAAATTATGGGGCTATGGTCTAAATAGTGATTAATCTTTCTCCACGTGACTAAATAAATTGAATTTGGTTTATATAGAAAATTTTAAAATTGACCAAAATGCTATTTGAAGGCAATTAATTAAAATTTGGATTTCTAAAAAAGTTCAAATTTTTTGATTTCCAAAGGGACATGGCGTTCTTTTCATTTTATAAACATCCATACTGTCTTAGACTGAACCTGGTCACATTTATTTTTACAAGAGCCCATATCCTCTATCTGAAATAGTTCTTATAAAAATCCTTGCGCATGTGACATATCTTTTACCTTTCCTGGTCTTTATTAAATGTAAAGCCTAATCTGTGGAATTCTATTAATGATGGATATACTATGTACATGATGATACTATCATTTTTTTTTGTTTCCTATGGTTGGCCAGAAAAAAGAGACCTGTGTAGTTTTAATCAAATTATTGTTTTTTTTTTTTTTGCAATCTTTAATATTATAGGAATATATTATGTCTACAGTCATGGGTAGCATTTGAGGGGAGCTAAAATTAGTCATACTGGACTTCTTTGATTTTCCACCTAAATTGATTAATATTGATTTGTCCCCATGTATTGAAATGGCTTATATAGAAGATCTGAATTGCTCTCTACACGGGAAAAGGAATTTGCATATCATGTCAGCAGCCTTTCAATTATACATGCAGTATTATTTTGCATAAAACATCTTGCTACACAGCATGATGCAGAAGTCAATGTTAGGCATGTACTGGAAATATTCCAGTTCCATTTTTTTTTAGTTTCAGAAGTGCTAATTCCTAGTTGTTTAATTATTCTTTACTGTAGGAGAATTCTTCATGTGTGGAGGTATCATCTGAATGAATGATATAGAACAGGTTATGTGTCCTTTCGTGCTGTTTGCCTTTTGTTGCTATTACAACATACTGGAAATATGTGGTTATTTCTGAATTTTCTATTAGAATAGGTGGATGCTCCAGTGGTCTTGGCTGTCATCTAAAATCCCATTTTACTTCAGATTCAATTTTATTCTTATTGTTGAGTGTGAGGTGTGTTTTCTTTTTATATTTCCTTAAAAAAGAAAGCTCGGTGTGCTTTTCTTTTTTTAAATTTCCAGGACTTGTTTCTTCTTGGAGAAGAAAAAGGTTTTGTTGAGGCGTATAGAATATAGGCAATTTAATTGTGTCGGTTGTATTGGGTTTGGTTTGTACAAAATTTCGTTATGAAACCCTATGTGGCCTGCTATTTTGTTGTGAATGTGTGGCTACTCAGAGAATGAAGCATCCTTCATCTATGTAATCCTGTCGGTTGTGAATTCTACCCGATAGTTTTTGAATTCATATTCTCTGTAGTATTGTAAATTTTACTGCTTGGATTGAACAGTAAATGGCTCTTCTGAATTTAAACACTGTTTGTAATATTGTTTCCTTGATTGTAGTGCTATTTACATTGTAAAATTGTCAATTCTTAGCCAGTTGCTTTCAAATTGCAATAGAATATTATCAAATGGAGTATACCCAGAGTTGTTAGAAACTTAGAATAATGGTTTCCGCATAAAAGGATATTGGTAATTTATGAGGATGAGTGTTAATTTATAAGTAATGTTTCTATAAGGAAGTGGCATTAATTATTTTTATGAACATTTTGCTTTTTTAGACGTGTTGCTCATCAAATTCGATGTTAATTTTAGAGTTGTTTGGCTACCGATCTTTACATAAGAAACTAACAAACTGCGGACAGAATCTAATAGTATATATATTTCTATGCAGAAGAGCTTTCTTTTCTAATCTTAATCGGATGGCTGTTGTATCTTGTTAGCGGTAACTGGATGCTAATTCAAAGCCCATAGTTTTCTTTTCTAATCTTAACAGAAAGCGATTTGACGTTTTGTGGGCCTTTAATTATCAAGTCTTCTGTGTATGGACTTTATTCTATATATCCAGCACTAATAAGAACTGACGTTAGTCTTTCGAAATTTTCCCTTTTTGCGTCTATATATATTTACATAATTATTGTAAATATTTATTATAGCTGTAAAATTTTATCTGTATTTGTGCTCATTTTTGTCCATGCATTCTGAAAGTGGTCTATATCATGTATAGGAGAAATGTTACGTGAATATTATTCTTTTGAGAAAAATATAGACGTTGTCAAAAAATTTAATTTCAAATATCCATAAAAATATAGTCTGATTTTGAACATACAATCTTAACCGTTATGCTAAAAAAATGGTTCTCGTTATGTGAATACTGAATACTATTGTTAAGTTTATTGCTATCAAACTACAAAATAAAAGAGATTTAGACAACACTCAATTAATAACGGTTATAAATGAAATTCATTGTTGAAAGAGGTAAGTACTATTATTGAAATATTGAGAACATTTTTAGCAATGGTTATTAATAAGAAAAACGTTATTAAAATGAAGATTGGAAGTCAAAAAATAGGGATAAACCATTAACAACAGTTCTTAACTAAGAGCCGTTGCTAAATGATTATTTAACAATAATTTTTAATTAAAAATCATCGTTAAAGATCCCTTTAACAACAATTCTTAGTTAAGAACCATTGTGAAACTCAAATTTTCTCTACATAAAGGAATCAATCAATAGTAATCCATCTTTTTTGCTCCCACGATTGCTAGAGTTTTCAATCTCACTATTCGTTTATCTCGATCCAACGATCTAAAAATTAAAATAAAAAATAAAATTTCACGGATTGAACCTCTTTTCCTCATCTATTTTGATTTAAAAGCGACCAAAGAGACTGAGAGAGAGAAAAAAGAGAGACAAAATAAATAAAAATCAAAATCCGACCATCTCAATTTCAAACGGCCATAATTTTTGATAGAAAACTCTGGTTGAGCCGTAATACACAACATTTACAACAATTTATATTTAAAGTCTTTATAAAATATGAACTGAAACTTAAATTGCATGAAATTTGAAATACAAGCAATTTATAATTTTGAAACACAAACTTATTTTCTCTTTTGTTAAAGAATTATCAAATTTTATTTTGAAATTATTTAAAAGTTCATTGTGAAAATTGTTAAAAATAAATAGTTTTCAAGTGCTTCCGTCGTTTTTCTATACTTATTATGTTAGCAATACTCAACGCAACACGGTGGGAACAATAGCATTTGTAGAGAATTAGTTTTCAAGTAGTCAAACGTGTCAAAAGGAACGCGAATTGGCATCTAATCCTACAATAAGAAGAGTCCATAAGTGCTAAGACAATTTCATTCCAGGAGTCCGGAGCTGCAGTTTTTATTATTAATAATTATTATTAAATTAATATTATTAAAAATAAGAGTGAGAACCGTAAAATTTCAAATATACGATGGCGGCGCCTTCATCGTCGGGCGCGGACGAAACGCGCCACGGCGGCATGGTGTGTTTCATTATTTTTATGAAACGCGCCACTGTAGTGCGCATTTTCGTCCAAATCCCGCGTAAGTGAGATGGAGAGGCGCTGCGTGTTTTGTATATATATGAAGAAAACGCGCCACTGGCAGTGGCGCGTTTCGTAAAAATAATGAAAAGCGCCACTGACAGTGACGCGTTTCAAACGCGCCACTGACAGTGACGCACTGCCATTCATATATTTGAAATTTTATATTTCTCACTTTTATTTTTAATAATATTAATTTAATAAAACTTATTATTACTAAAAATTGCCGGAGCTGTGTTTGTGACTTTGTGCTATGGCAACTCAGCTTAGACGATCATTATGATCAGTTCAGAATTCAGAAAGTCGTTTTCAATCCTACTAAGCTGTTACTGTGTTTATGATCTTTTGTGGCAGCACTGGAGCAAATTAGCTAGTATTAGTAGCTAATGCCTAATGGTCTAAAAATTTATCCAAGCATTTTTTACTAGAATTATTCCTGTAATTGTCTAAGCAAAAAAAGGTACGAACTACTTATGAAAGAAAAATAAGAGACATATTAGCAGATTGTAAATGAATAAAAGAATGAATAAATAAAAAAAATTAAGTGAGAACATATGTTGAAAGCAATGAAGATAACAATTTCAGTAAATGTATAATGAACGCATACTCTTTGGTGTCAATATGAATGGAAAACAAAAAATAATATTGATTTATGAATCTCTTTATAATCATGAAAGCAAATAAGAACTGCAGACTGATAAGCATTGAGAAAATTATGAAACGGTACAAAAACATAATAGTTGACTTTGCTATTTGTTAACAGTCAAAAATCATATTTAACGAGTTACTTTTTTTTAAGAGTAGCACACTTGAGAGTCTACAGAGTTTAGTGCCGTAGAAAACCGGTGATTGTTCCCACCATGGATTCATATCATATTTATAGCTCTTTTCTATAAAGTATAAACTATATAATTATGAACGCTAAGAAAGGGATAACCTAAATACCAATCATCCATCCAACCAACAGACGTCGCAATCACCATCTCTGTGAAAGAGCCATCTCTTCTTTTTTAAAGTTATTGTGTGAAATGAATTTTGGATAGTTGATTCTCTGTGACAAGCGAACAACTAATAGCTCTGCAGACTGCAGCATTGACAAACTAATTATCCTTCACTCATATTTAAAATAACAAAAGATAGATATCTATAAGATGGATTTAAAGCATTTTAGTAATTTTAAAATAATCTACATCATACTTTTTGTTTGATTTTGCTTCTTTTTCACATTTTTTATATTTGATGGCTCTTGTGCTTTTTATGCTTTTTGTTTTTAATAACAAAGAGACGTGTTGAGGCATAAGGAAAATTTTAAAAATAATACAACCTTTTCTTTCTGTAAGAATATTCATATGAATTATCATGTTCTCATATGTTGTACATACTTGGAGAGTTTTCTAAATTGGTGGGAACAATTTTATAAACAAAATTCTTTTTACAAAATATTATATAAAAAACTATTTGTGTCTCTCTTTTTAAAGCAAATTTCAGAAAACAACTATGCTTCTTGCTAGAAGGAAGATGCCATGGAGGCAGCGCTAGCCTTGTTGATATGTGTTTTAAATTATGCAAGTACTTTATCAGCTTTTACTATTTTCTTTAATTTCGTGTTAGACTTTGATGACACCAAAGAAGACAATTAGACATGCACAGTACACACCCATCACCGACACTCTGCATTTCCTACTTCCATACATAGCTTTAGTCAAAGTCCCCACAAATCATCTACAACAGTACAACCACAACAAACATGCAACATGCATCCCAAATTTGAGGTCCCCAGTTTGCTAGTTCCCTACCATGCAATGCAAGGTTTGTGATATGTTAATAGGGAATGATAAACATTCAAAGCAAATCACAACAAAGTAGCTAGAGAATTGAGAAGATAACTTCTGTTTAATTAGAATTTAATATTTTGATTGGTTGCTGTAACATTGCGGCAGGAAACAATCTGACATGACATTTCTTTTACAAGGTCAATTGCTAGTATATAATGGGGGTGTATATGATTATATCTAGTGAAACATTCTTATTTATTTATAATCAGGAAACAATAAGTTATATTTCAAAATGCCCTTGTGGGTTTAATTAAACATCTTTTAAGCAAACAAGTTGAGATTGCAAAATACATCAGATCAAATACGTGTTCAACTTCTTACAAAATCTTACAAAAAATCTTACATTTTTATACGGAGTAGGGTACTTAACAACTAATTTCTTTGACAAACTTGATAATGATTTATCAAAGCACCGACAAGGTTTCTAAAATATATAAAAAAAAATAAACATGTTGTTCACTTTCAGAGTAATTTTATATATATTCATGCAAGTTAAAAAAAATGATATTATATTAACTGTTATTATGTTTTAAATTTTGATGTAATTCGGGGAGTGATAACATTACATAAAAAATAATTTTCATGTATATAATACAATCTAAAGTAAATAATTGATTGTCAATAAATCACAACCCTCCTGTAAAAAATATAAACACTTTTAAATGTAAATATATGATGCAGAAAAATGGAGTGCATTTTTTTTCTAGCTTTGCCAATGAGACAACTGAATATTTCTCTTTCATTAAAGTTTGGCTCCATTTATTACTCGCTTTAGTGCACGTTATCACGGAATATATTCTGTTCTTATTATGGAAATTCCATGTTTTGTAATTGTTTATTTTAGAGAGATAAAGATGAGAGTACACCTCTTAAATTTTTGTGCTCATTCATGAGCAGAGTCAACATTTGAATATACGTGCGTCGGGTTAGTTGGATTCAAAATATTAAATTGAATGATTGAAGCTAATTATTTAGGGGAATCTATAATTTCTAAATAAATATAATTAATTTTCACAACTTTTATATATATTTATGTAAATTATATGGTTGGACATATCTTTTTGGCGCCCTTATATCCGCCCCTACATCCAAGTTAGTCACCATTTATGTTATGAGGCCACTTGTCTTTGTTTTAGTTTTTATCTTCATTAAAGTTTTAAACAAATAATTTTTTTTTTTTTTGTTATTTCTAGTTTTTTACTGGAAATTTCCAAAATTTGTTAGAATTTGCAATGATTGTCATCATAATTTTTTTTGTTCTAGATCTTATATTATTTTATGAAGGCTGTATTTAATTGCAGTTTAGTTTACAACACAATTCCTTAAAAATTCATGATATGTAGTTTTTTTTAATCCAAATTCATGATATGTAGTTAGGATTAGGAATTCAATACCAAAGGTCCCGAATCCAATACTAACGAAATTGGATAATCATACTACTATTTTGATTTCTAACCTCGAAGGATGAGTTTGGATGATGAAAATATTAGTGTAAAAATAATATTTTTAAGTTAGTAGTTGTGAATAATGCGAGATTAGTGGCATCTCAAAAATATAATAATAGAGTTAACCTTTTACTATTGAGGTTAGAAATATTATTTAAATGATAATTTGAGAATAGTGATAGAGAAAATAAATAAAATAAATGAATTATTTTTTAATACTAACAATTATTATTATTATTTAGTACCATTTGTATATTATTTTTTATTTTTTATTTAATATTATTGATTATTATTTTATTTATTATTAAAAATATTATTTCATATCACTATTTGTAATTAATATTATTTTATTTAATAATACTTTGTGCTATTCTTAAATATTATTATTATATTTAGTAATAATGATTATTATCTTGTTTCTTATTATTTATTATTAGTTAATATTATATTTAATACTAATTATTTAATCATTATTATTTTTTTATGTTATTGCTTATTAATATTACTTTATTATATTATTAATTATTATTTTTATTTAACACTGATAATTATTATTTTATATTAGTTCTTAAATTTTGTTTAATACTAATAATTATTATTTATTATTATTTTTCAAATTAATGCTTATCTAATATTACTTTGTTCTATTATTAATTACTATTATTTGATATCTTGGAGAGGGAATGAATAAAAAATACAACGCTTAATTTTTTTATTATTATCACTTACCTCAACATCCTACTAATTCGCTCAATCAATATTTTGATGGTTTAGCAAATCAACACTATTCGGTAATTATTTTAATTTCCTAAATTATATTTGGATGGTGGCACTTTTGAGGTTAGTATTACCATTTTCAAAATAACACTAATCCCTACTTCGAATGCATATGATTATTTCAATTTGAGCCTAACCGATCGTTTACACACTCCTACTTACCCACCAAACACACCTTAAATGGATGGGACCCCCTTCTAGGCTTCTGATTCTGGAAAGTGGGGGAGATTCAAAACACTTTGAACCAAAAAAATAAATCAAAGTCTTTTAGAACCATTGATTTTGTATCGAGATTCGTACTTTTAATAAAATCTAAGTTTAAAATTTATACTTTCAATAATCATTACGAATCTCGATGCAAAATCAACGGTTCTAAAAAATTTCAAACCAATTTTTTTGATTCAAAGTACTTTGAACCTCCCCCCAAGGCCTCAACCACAACTCCACAAGGCTTTGCATGAAAACTAATCAACACCAAATACATAATTTTAGCTTCATTTTACTACGCATGTAAACTATCAAAATGCTTCAGGCCGATCTCCGATCGATATTTGACAATCTGCTCCCTTGATATTTATGAATTGATACAAACGCATCCAACAGGTAAAATTTATAAATATAACAAAAATAAATAAATTAGAAATAGTATTTTTTTTTCCAGTACCGAAAAGCTATACAAATGAAAGAAAACCACATATCTATGATGCATTCTATCATTTTGTTGCGTTATATTTAATTTATGAGATCTATAAATTAATCATGAATTCTAATAGAATAAATCTATATTGAATCCAATTTCATAAAATACCACAACTTTTTTCACGGGACTTCCCCATTTCTTGGAATAAGTGAAAAACCCAAAGTAAGCACATGCTTTCCATTTGTTTTGGGCTTATATCAAAATTCTGTCACAATGCCCAATCACATAATTAATTGAAAATTAATTTAAAATTAATTTAAAATTAGTCAATCTCGAAGCTGAAACTAACACATGCCATTCTCAACAACTTTTTGTCGATTTGGGCTCAGTTATGCTGCCAACATTTCATTTTGTTTTGTACTTGTACATCTGCTACCAACTATGGTAAGTTGGTATATGGTAACTAACCCTATCAACGTAGTATATGGATACAGCCATCAGGAATAACATGACATATTGACAGATAATTTAAGTTCAGTTTTTTTAATCAAAACAAGACTTGATTCTTTTTATTTGTCAGATGCACGTACGATCTCAATATGAACTGGACGTGTATGTACGCGACATCATTTAACAAAAATATCCGTACTGCATGCTTAAACCATACTAAAAATATTCAAAAATTGTTTCAAATGCGCATTTCTGGTAAAAGTAATTAAATTTATCAATATGTTCTAAAATTATTCAGATAATTTGTACATCAAAATTGAGCTAATTTGAGGTTTGATTGAACAAAAAAAAACGGTTACGTTTTTGAAAAAAAGTAAATTTGTTCAGGTTACTAAAAACAAATCCTGTTCCTTTTTCATATCCAAAACTTTTATTGGCTACTACATAATTTCTTTTACTAAGCAAATACTTAAAAACTTCAATTTTTATGGAAATTGGCATTTTTTTATTTTGCTTTCCAAGTATTTTTTTTGAGGCAGGTAAGTGTAAGCAGTGGAGCGAAGCTAGAACTCTGCATAAGTCGTATAAATTATTTAATGTAAATTAAATTAATTATTTAAAAAAACATTTCTATATTTATGCACCTATAAGTAAAATTTTATTTCAAAATTTTATAAAATACCATTTATTGTTTATTTAGAATTTTGAAAAATGATTCTAGCGATAATAGAAAAATACTATGAAGAGTTTCTAAAAATATTAAAATTTATTACCTACTAGAAATTAGCATTTTGGATGATTTTAAAATTTTTTATCGGGTAGAACCTGAGCAAAAATACAAATGAAGCATATATTTTAGTAATAAAATACAAAATTCAAATATTCTATTTTTAATATAAAAACTCTTTTTCCTTTTTTTTTGTAGATATGAACAGTTGAAATCCATTTTTCTTTATCTATATTTATCTAAAAAAATATGTTACTCTCTTATTTAAAAATTTCAGATGAAGTGTCAAAATTAATTTTTAAATCAGTATCTACATGAAAAAAATGCAATTGATAATAATCATAGTAAATATTATAACTTTCATATTATAAATAAAATTTTAAAAAATATATTACTTATTATCTCTCATGAAACTGGTAATATAATGATGTCTTAATAATGCACTGAGGAATCAAGTAAATTATGAGAATATTTTAAAAAAAATAATTAAGCTATCTTTTAAACAAATCATTTTATAGTATGGAACATGCTAATGATCTTCCATTATAAAATGAAAAAGTCTTTTCTTGTGTGTCATTTGCCCAAAATATAGTAGGGTCAATGGTGGTGAGGTAAATCCAATTCTTGTGGGTTCAAACTAATAGAGACCTAACAATTACCATTATAAGTTCCTTCATCTCTGCATATATCGTAGTAATATAAAATTTCCAGTGATATCAACTGAACCAGCATTCACATGTATAGCTCTGCCACTGGATCTAAGACTACTTTAATTTATTACATCGAGAAAAGGAATTTCTTGTAAGAATGCAAGATTGGAAAATGGTATAGATAAAGAATTATAATATGTCTAGAATTAAAGTTAGTTAACAAAATTATCTGTAAGCAAATACATCCCTTTAATTAATAATGTGTACGTATGTCCCCCTCCAACAAGGCAACAACCTTGCTGCATAAAACTGCAGCATTTTTTTCTTTTATTAATTCCTAAAAATCACAATGCACCAACCCGTGTAAAAAGAAAAACATCTTGATATGTTTATCCTCCGTATATAGAAAAATCAACTAGAAAGAAAATTTGTGTGACATTAAGAATGGAAGATAAAGTTTGAGTCTTAAACCGAGATAACAAATGGACATAAGAGCATAATTATATATAGAGAGGGGATTGGTTGACAATGGGTTATTTTGACAACCTTGACAAAGAATCTTTAAATAAATATAAAAAAAATCTTAAAAATAGAAAAAAATTATAAATATATTTTTATACCTAACAATTGAGGATTATTTAAATTTTATTATCGTTTGATAGTCCATCAAAGACCGTTAAATTTGAACTGTTACAAATTATATTAAAATTTGATGATCTTTGATGGACTATCAAACGATAATGAATTTGAATGACTCTCAATCATAAGTAGAAGAACATATTTATAATTTTTTATTTTATTTTTAAGATTCTTATTGTATTCATTTAGAGTTTCATTATCAAGATGTGAAAATAACCTATTATCAACCGATCTCCTCTCTTATATAAGCTAGAATAGGTTGGTCATGAGTCAATAACTCATGAGAAGCGACAAGTGGAGCCATAGCTGTTAAGGAATATGTTGACTCTAGTAAAAAATCTATTTTAATAAAAGTAGAGGTTGAATTGAATTTTTGTGTTTGTGAATCCTGATGTGCCGTGACATCATTTAATTGACATGGAAATGAAAGCTCTTTATCCGAAAAATCAATTATTGGAAACAGTGCTTAAAGGATTTTTTAATACTTCATTCAATTCATACAATAAAGTTGTCAAGTCCTTGCAAAATACAATAATATGATTAGGCTAGTTGTCAAAATTGTGGGTCCGCATCTACTGTGATAAGTGATAACAATCATCAATGTGATAATGGGTAGCCTTGAATCTAACGTCCTATATTATCCGCTATATTTATTTCGGAAGCAATTTTGAAATTTGTGCGATATGCATGGGTATCCAATCTCCATATACTGAGAGAGAATCAGATATGTATGGGTATGTATGGATAAATTATATATTTAGAGTTCGGCATATAGCCTAACTCAAGAATATAAGTATTTGACAATAGAATTATGAAGTAATAAGGTAGACAATTGGGTGGGAGTGGGTCTCGCCACTTGACAACTCAAGAATTATGACTTGGTACAAAATCAGTAAAAACAAGCAATGGACCTGGCACATTTGTATTGACTAAATGGTGGGCGACCTCCCATTTAGAAATTTGAAAACGATGTTGAAATTCGGCCTTCTCTCTTCCGAGGAATTCATATCCGCGTTTATTGATAATTTTATTGAGATTCGTATCTACCAAAATACGTAACTGAAAAGTTTCAGATTATATTTTTTTTCACTATTTTTTATGAGCGAGAATTTTTTATCGGATTGAGCACAAGAAAATAATTTTTTATCATAATAATTCTATATGATGTAACATAATATCTCTTATGTTTGTTACAATAGCGATAAAATTTTCACAATTCTAATAAATTGGGTGTATTGAAATGATTCTTTTGAAGAAGAGGAAAATGAAAAAAAAAAAGAACGATAATGAAGAATGAGCAAATAATAGGGGTTTGAGCTGGAATATGTGTTAGTTATACTATGAATATGTATAGTTTTACGGTTGTATTTATCCTTTGAAAAGATATAATATAATTTAAGTATCATTTGATATTACCACAAAATTATATGAAATTGACAGCAATTCATATTTAATAAATTTAGATATAATATTTAAAAAAGTTACATTGAAACACTAAAAAAGAAAAAGAAAAAATTATTGTTATATACCCAAAACAATATCGAAGATAATTGTTTGCATTCTTCGTCAAACACAGCGTAAAATGTTCACAATTATTAATCAGTAATCGTTAAACATGTTTTGCAATTGCATGCATGGTAGAAATTTCCATCATGCTCAGGGGCGGAGCCAGTCTGCAAAGAATGGGTGATCATTTTTTTTTTGTTTAGGTATAATATTATAATTATGAAAGTTAAATATATTTTTAGAATTTTCATAATAAAATTATAATTTTAGAGGTATATTTTTAAAAATATTTTTAGGATAGGTATATTTTTATAATTTATTTAAGAGTTAAATAAATTTATGAAACTTTTTTATAAATGACAAGTCTATTTTGAAAAAAAAAATTCAGGTCAAAATGGCTCCGCCACTGATGATGCTTATCAAATTGAGAAACTATGTACTGTTTGGCACATGTTATATTAATTCCTATGCCCTTATTTGTTTGGCAGGGAGATAAAATGGAATTAAATAAGGATAAAGTTATCATCTGACTTTATCATTTGACTCTTTCAAAGAAAGGCAATGTGTTTGGATGTTATCAGCTATCAGTTTTTTTTTTTAAGATTCATGAAAAAAAAATTAAGGTTTTGTTCCTTTCATTCCCATTTTTGCATGGGTTTTTCAGTATATTTAAGAAATATTTTGGCACATGTTCGAAGGCCTTTTTCTTTTCAGAACTGGGATTGAGATAATTTTCCCTTCAACATTCTCATTTCTTCACAAAAAGTAAGAGAAAAAGTTAATTTTTTGGATCCGATTATAATTTTTCATACTTACTATTGTTTTTTGTGTGGGAATCCATCAAACATCATACTTAAAATCTGTATCCACACAAATTAATTCCCACTCAAGAATTGCTTCCGAACAGAACCAAATTCACTCAAATTCTTAAGTACTTTATCATAAAATATCTGTCTACAAAGTATCACAGACTCATATATTTATCCAAATAAAAATCTAATAATTATGATTATACGAGAAATTACTTCACTCTGAATCAATTATCTTTTCCCAAAAAAACAATGATTTTGCACTGTTTGATGGGAAACAGACCATTTTCATGCAAGAAAAATAGAGCACCGGGTCTTAGGCCCTGTTCGGTTGTTCCCCAATGAATGGGAAAATCCACTGTTTTGATGGATAAGAAAAAATTAAGTGAGACTAAATTTTTTATTTCCCACTAAAATAGTAAATTTTCTCATCCTGCGGGAACTAACGAACGGACTCTAAAAGCTGTATGAAATTTTTTTCTGGGAAATCTAAATTCCCACGCGCTCTCTAACGGGCTGTTCGGGTGTGAAATGAGATTGGAAATGGGTGATGGATATTTTTACTGTTTGGATGGGAAAAAGAATTCAGTTGAACTAAATTATTTTTTTCCTATAAAAATAGTGAAGACAACGAACATGCCCTGAGTCTCCAAATAGAGCCTAAGAATTTGTTCGGTGTTCTCACTTTTTCCGTGGAAAGAAAAAAATTCAGTTGAACGAAATTATATTTCCCCTCACGAACAATAACATTTAGTTCAAAATCCATACCCTTGTACATTCCCGTGAGTTCACCGAACAGAGTCTAGATGCAAAGACGGATGCAGAGTATTCGATAACGGAGTTAAAGTCATTTTATTATAATAATATTTTTAATATAATAATAAAAATAATAGTATTAACAATAATTATCATAATTTCTTTTGATGTTAGAATAGAGAGATTAGTTCACGGTTTAACTTTGGAGAATAAATGATAAATATTAATAGTCCTCTAATCTACACTCAGTATTTTTTTTATTTTATTTTGAGTATGTGTAGCATTTTATTGAAAAATCATTACAATGTTTTACATTAGTATTGAAAATTTGAAATTAAATGGGATCAATTGACCCCATTCTTCCTTATTAGATCCGCCTCTGTCTAGAGTGAAAATTGTTTTTCCCGCACAATGAAAATAGGTAAATAATGGAATATAAAACCCAATTAGCCAAAGGTATCTTCTACGGCAGTTTTTAGTAATAATAAGTTTTATTAAATTAATATTATTAAAAATAAGAGTGAGAAACGTAAAATTTCAAATATACGAATGGCACAGCATGGCGAAAGGCGCGCGTTCATCTGCGCATGGCGCGTCATCGCGCGCGTGGCGCGTTTCATTATTTTTACGAAACGCGCCACGCGCCGCGTTTACTTTTATATATACAAAACGCGCAAGTGAGATGGAGGCGCTATAGCGGGGGTTTGGACGAAACGCGCCACTTTGCGCGGGCGCGTTTCATAAAAATAATGAAACGCGCCATTGCCGCTGGCATCGTTTCATCCGCCAACCGACAAATGACGCGCTGTCATTCGTATATTTAAAATTTTACGGTTCTCACTCTTATTTTTAATAATATTAATTTAATATTAATTATTAATAATAAAAACTGCTTCTACGAACATCGTTGATTATAATTTGGTGGATCCCAAGCACTGAGAAAACCAAATAGCCACAAAGCTAATTAAAGTCGCTGAATCTGCTAGAATCAAAGTGGTAAATTGCATGCATGTGAGCATGTCAAATCATCAAAGTATGCCTCAAATGTGCATTTTATTTAATTCATCATTTTATTTTACTGTGGTTCTACGCAAGCACTTTATTATAGTTTTGATGAAGGCAACGTCATTAACTAATCATCATGATTAAATAGGTCGCATTTACTCTCTGATGAAACGCACGCTCTTGCATCAGACATTCAGACTACATAATTCAGATCCCTGGACCCCTGTTGCACTACAAGGCACGGCTAATTAGTGAATGCTTTGAATCTAAATCAAACTCCCCTGGCAATCAGTGCTCAGCTGGCATTCTGTGCTTTGTTTAAAGAAGGACGAAAGAGGGCTATCAATTTGCCGGGTTAAAATTTATCATGTATTTTTATTTTGTGAGATGTATTGATCATTTAATTTATTAATTTTAATACTTTAATGATATGAACCGATATCTTAGTCTCTTTATACTAAAATGCTTATTCTGTCCCTTCGATGACTTGCCCATTACTTTTAATCAGACGCTAAAATCACTTCTTCAATGTGAGGAATGCATTGTTATTTTTTTCAGCTTCTGTACACTATATTGCAGGCTGCTATATTTTAATCAATTGCCTAAGGGTCTTTCATCAAAAAAAAAAAAATGAGGAAGAAAGAGCTCCAATTAGCACTCATTCAACGTATTTGACTTGAGTTGCTCTGATTTGAAGATTTTGGCCGTTCTCCAACAGTAAGAGTGTATGAGAAGGAAAAATTCTCCTTTTTGACTGTATTATTATTATTATTATTTTTATGATGATGTTAGTGTGCATATTATTTGTACAATTTTCTTCTTTTTTGCAATTCAAAAAAGTTCATAGGAAACGTGGTGATGTTATACTTTCTTTTCTTTTCTTTTTTGCGAACTATAAGATCTGTATGTTATTTTAGCATTTCTTATTACTCTATAAGATTCAGTACAAATAATATAGTAGAAAAAGCACTGCCGCTTCTGTTCTCTGGGGAAAAAAAAATCAAAAAGCTCACCACATCATGCAATAGATAAACTAATCATGTCAGTTTTCTGAGAATAATGTTTTGGAATTAAAGAATAAAAAAGCTGCAAGTTGCATTCCGCTTCGCAATTTTTTTCTTGTTAAAGTTAACGTCATTAGGATATATACAAGATAATAAATACGGCTGGAATCTCTTGACGATGAGTTATTTTGATAATCTTGATAATAAATTCTTAAATAAATATAAAAAATTAAAAATAATTTTTTTATAAATATGTTCTTTTATTTATAAATTAATAACATTTTAAATTTCATACAATTTAATTATCATTTAATAATTCATTAAAGACAGTTAAATTATAACTGTTACAAATTGTATAAAATTTTGATGGTCTTTAATGAACTATCAAACAATAATAAAATTGCATAAAATTTGAAACACTATCAATTTATAAGTTATATAATATATTTATAATTTTTTCCTATTTATATATTTTATTTAATAATTCATTATCAAAATTATCAAATGATCCACACCCAATAAATATATATACGCCGCGCAGCTAGTTGTTGTCATAGAATTGGGAGCCATCTCATCGTATTTGGATTTTTAAGGTCAGTATCGGTAGTTAGATTAAATGTCAGTATCAATAAAGTTGGAATTTCATACTTTTGAATATCATTACAAAAATATAACTTAGCGGAGAATTTTCTTTGATCATATAAGAAAGGAAATTATATGAAAAAGAAACTTAGTTTACTGTTTTTCCAATTTATATGGAGTAATTTTCTTTTAGAAAAAAAATGAGAGTCTCAAGTTATTCAAATTTAAATATCTATAAATAACACCTTATTCTGGTTTCAAATTTGCAATTTTTTATACGAAAAACATCAACTTTGAACTTATACATAGTAATAAAAATGGAAAGAGATAATTCATCAAGTAAATACGTGACATGTCAATAAAAAACATTTTATGATTGATTGAAAAGAAAAATAACAAAGAGTTGATTTTACTTTTAAAAGTATACATATTATATATTTTCTTTAAAATAAGTTCATATAGTCGGTATCTTGGAACAGGGGCGGCAGATGTACACTCATCCAACAGATCTGCTAATTCTCATAGATTTTAAAAAATAATATTTTTAGATTATTTTTTTATTAATTTAATTCTCTTTAATTTATTAGACAAATATATATGTTACATTACTAATTTTTATTTAATATCAAATTAGCTAATAAATTTTAATACTATAAATCATTACAATTTAGTTACTGACTTTCTAATTTAAATTCTACGTCCATCTCTTAAATAATTATCCATAATCAAAATTCTACATCCAATCTCTTATAAAAATCAGTAAATAATTATTAATGATAAGGAGTGAAATAGGCATCGTCCTTAAAGGTCGGGTCGGGTTTCTCAAGAGCCGAGTCTAGCGGGCCTACGAGAGAGTCGAGATAAGGCTGAGTTTGATAAAGACTTTTAGAGAGTCGGATTTAAATGACTTAATTTTTAAAGAGTGAACCCGACTCCTGAGAAACCCGGTCCTTACTAAGTCTTTTGGACTCTAAGGGCTGGATAAGAGTCGAATAAGGATCAACGGGTAAGGGTCTGATATATATATTTTTTTGCTGATTATATATTTTTAATGTTAATTTCTATTTGTGTAATAATATTAAATTATAATTTTCTGTTTTGATATTTTATTTTTCAAATTTTTTTAGTGTAATTAATATATAATATAAAATATTAAAAAAATAATCTAAAAAAGCCAGAAAGATTCGTTTTTTATAGATTAAATCCGACTTTTAAAAAATTCTGTCCTTATCATTAAAAAAATCGGATCAGACTTCTAAAAACTGTGTAAGAGCCGGTTTAAGGGCGAGCCTTGTTCCTAGCCGGATCTCGGATGTGCCTCTCCACCTAATAAAAAAGAAGACAAAAAGGGAGGAGAAGATAAAAGGAAAAAAGGAAAAAAAGGCGGGCCAGCAATGTCAGTGTGTAATTCTAGGGGCTCGGACTCTTGGTAGGCCCGGTGTATGCATTGAATACCACGCGCTACAGTGACAGGCGGCACATGAGAGACCATCTGCAGTTAGGCTGTAACGCACCTAACCCCGAGCCTCCACCACTAACATTTGTTTGAAGTTTCCTTCTCTCTCTTGCCACCTTTCCCTCCCTCCCTCTTGCTTCCTCTTCTCAGTGATCAAAATCTGGGGAGATACATAACAAGACTGAACTCTATTCCTGGTTATTTCACGTTTACACTCCCACATTGAAACCTCTCTCTCTGTTTCTCTCTCACTTTCTCTGTGAGATCAACCTTTTGTAGAATTTTCCCTTCTGTTGAAATACAATCAATAACTGCTGAGGAACCCATCTTCTCCCTCCTAGTCCAAGCAAAAGAAGTGCATCTCTTCTAAAACAGGAAGTTATCAAACAAAGGGATTGCTATACCTCCATCAAGAGCCTAACTCGAAAACAAAGCAGAAGAGAAAACAAATGCAGTCTTTCTCTCTCAAGCCTCTCTTTCTTCTCCTCTCTCTCCTTCCTCTCCTCTTCTCTCCTACCTCCGCTCAGTACCAAACCCTCTCCCCTTCTCAAAACAAGCTTCTCATTCGACTTTACCACATTCTCCAATCGCCTGCCGCTCTATCTCCTCTAAACACAAGCACGAACTTTTGCTACCTTCCCCAGTCTCCAAATCTCACAATTACATGCTCAAATAACCAGATAAAAGAGCTAATCGTAGTAGGAGATCGACCATTCTCTCCAAAGTGGCGCAATGCCCTCTCTGCCTCCTTCAACATTGATGCTTTCTTCACCACTCTTGTAAGGTTGTCGAGCTTGGAGGTCCTGTCTCTGGTCTCTCTTGGCATGTGGGGCCCACTCTCTTCCAAAATCGATCGGCTCGATTCGCTCCGAGTGCTCAATTTGAGCTCCAATTATATATACGGAGAACTCCCGCAAGAGATTTCTACCATGACAAGCCTTCAAAGCCTGGTTTTGGGCAAGAATTCCATAAATGGAACAGTCCCGAACCTCAAGCCGTTAACTGGTCTTACTGAACTGGATTTGGGTTTCAACCGCGTCGGACCCGACTTCCCTTCTCTCAGCAGTAGCATTGTGAAGTTGATAATGAAAAACAATTCTCTCATGAAAATCCCAAAAGATCTTGCAAATTCTCTGGGGACGGTACAAGAGCTAGATTTATCTTACAATCAATTATCGGGTTGGGTTCCAAGCTCCTTATTTTCTCTACCATCAATCCAATACCTCGATTTATCACACAATAATCTTACAGGACAAGTACCTAAAACTCTCAAATGTGGTGATTCTATTTCCTTCGTTGACATATCAAATAACATGTTAAGTGGAACTCTTCCTTCTTGCCTGGTTTCAAACTCTTCAAACCGGGTTGTGGATTTTAAATGGAACTGTTTAAATTCGGTTGATTCGAAGTACCAACATCCGAATTCATACTGCAATGAAGGCGCATTAGCCGCCATTTTACCAACCCCTAGTGCTGTTTCTGCTTCCAAGAAGAGTAACACAAGCCTCATTGTTGGTATAGTTGGAGGGGTTATAGCTGGTGTGGCCATAATTGCACTTTTGACAGGGATTGTTCTGAAAAAGGCAAAAAAACAGGGTCAATCTGAAGTTGACCATGGGTTTAAGCCAAAAGAAGTGAAATCTTTGGCTCAAAAATCTTCAAGAACTCCAGTTGAGAAAAGTAAGACTATTTAACAAATTTCAGTTGCTCCCTTTTTCTTTTTAACAATTTTCTATAAGTTAGTGAGATTCTTTTGTATATAAAAGTTCTTCGGGAAATATTCTAGCTGCATAGAAAGGGGGCATTTCATAAAACAAAAAATTGATGGTTCAGCTGGAAAAAAGAGGACCATTATTTTGAGAAATAATGAACTTGAACTTTTGATTGAGGGTTAGAAAATAAATTAAGTCCAACATCAACATTGCAGCTTAGAGAATCATTTTGTATGTATGAAGTTCAAAAAATAATCTTTGGTTAATTTAGGACATGCCAGTCAAGCAGCACGCTTAGGTGCAATGGAGGTCACAGCTTATGGTGTTTTTACAATTGAAGAGCTTGAAGAAGCAACAAATAATTTTGACCGCTCAAATTTGATCCAAGATAGTGCTCAAGGACAGGTCAGTAGCTTTAATTTAGTTTTGTTTCCTCCTTTATTAGTAAAGTAAGCATCCCCATGAAAGATGCACATGCAGCCACTGCCAATTGAAAGTTGCTCTTTTTGATGACGTATACATTGAGTTTTCAAACTGCAGTAATACACAAAAACTGTTAAAAAGGAATGCATTGCAAATTTCTAGCTGTTTAAGTTCTCTTGTCGATTAAAAAAAAATCAATGCAAAGTAAGAGGAAGACTTTGTACGTGGGATTAAGGATCCTTGAAGTTGACTTCTCTTATTTCAAACTATAATTTTTAAATGGAAGTAATTGACATCATAGTAACGGACACAAGATCTATATTATTTGTACTTTATTTCATATATTTTATTATAAGTTTTGTGCATTAATTGTTGTTCCACCATTCTTGAGATCTACTTCCTAGGCATTCAAACTTGAGTGGGCTTACTATGAAAAATAAAGAAGAACACACATGCTTTATGACTTCTTTAGGAAAGAGTTTGTTGAGAAAATTGAAATCACAAAAACACTTAAAAAAAACTATAGAGCATTCCATATGTGAGAATTCCTATCCTTGACTGTTTCTTTAAATGAGTATCTGGTGGATTTATTGACAGCTTCCAAGTAATTTCAGATTAATGCATTTTTTTGGCTAAACTAACCTTGTTCCTCACCTAAGTTGTGTTGAGAGGAACACATGTTTCATATTCAGTACAATACAGAAGTAGTGATCAGGCATTTTAAAAAAGTTTTAGGATCCAATACAATTTAAATAATACATTTTTAAAATTTCTGTTCATGATAAATAGTAGTGACTCTGGAAAATTGTCTTCTGAATATTTAATAGAATAATTACACAAAAAAATACACAAAGATACCTAACTTAATTTGTAATTTAAACATAACTTTTTTTCACTTATGTTAGTGTCTGTTTCAAGGTAATAGATGGCAAAGAAACAAAGTAAACGCAAATTATTCAGAGGGTTAAAATGAGTTTGTTTGATTTTATGTACACTAGAGTTCAGCCAAAATACAAATCCTGTATTAGATCCACATGGTTACATTGATCTTTATGAAGTTAACTCTAAAAGCACATCCCCTGGTTAAGCTTGTTCGATAGAAAGGGCCGCAAGCATGATCTTCTGCGGCAGATTCATGTATCTTCTGTATCTCAAGGCAATTACTACAACATTTAAATTAAAATATTAGAATGCCAGGTGATATATCAGGTATACCTTGCACATATATCGCATGCATATTCTTATCATGTAAATATCTTTTACGGGTGACAAGCCTTGCTGTCATTTGTGCAACATAGTTTTCTCATTCAGTTATAATAAAGAGGAAGAAGGAGAACCAAATTTCAAGTACATTTCCAATCAAATGTTAGGAACTCTATTTTGTAGGAATATTTGCCTTTATGTGGTGAGGCTTCACTCAAGAAATTTCTCATACTTTTTGTGTTTGCCTGATATTCTGTATTCTGAGTGTTCACAAATGAATTTGGCTGTTTCATGTCCTAATAATTGTTTTATATTTTTTCCACAGCTCTACAAGGGATGGCTTCAGGATAGGACTGCTGTTGTTGTCAGATGCCTCAAGTTGAAACAAAAATATGTTTCTCAGAACTTGACTCAATATATGGATATAATATCTAAGCTAAGGCACAAGCATTTGGTTAGTATCATTGGTCATTGCATATCTGATGTCCAAGATATCAGCAACACAGCCACTATGGTGTATCTTGTATCAGAATTTGTTTCTAATGGAACATTAAGGAGCCATCTTACAGGTAATTATTATCTGATTTATCTTGCGGAATATGCAAAATAATGTCTTACTTTTTAAAGAACTACCAAATATTAGATGCATAAGTGAAATAAATCTGCACTAGATCTAGATGCTAAATAATTGGAATCAGTTGGAGTTCTTTCTTCTTTAGGCTTATTCTGGTTTCCAAATTTTCAGCTCAATTTTCTTTGAGACAAAAAATGGGAATGCATATATAATTTTCTTTTGTAGGTGTTAACTTATTTTAACTGACAGAGTGGAGAAAGAGAGAGATGCTGAAATGGCCTCAGAGAGTAACAGCTGCAATTGGAGTTGCAAGGGGACTTCAGTTCCTTCATAACATCTCAATACCTGGAATAACTGGAAATGATATTACTGCCGATAATGTATTCTTGGATCACACCCTCAATGCAAAAGTTGGCAATTTTAATCTTCCAAACCTCCCAAGTAACAAAAATCACAAGGTAAGCAAACAAAAGATATTCTTTGAAGTTTGAATGGATTAATAAATTGTAGTTTTTACTGGGGATGGAATTGGCATAAATTTAGACTAGAGCATACAATTATGAATTTCCAGTGCATTCATGACGCTTCCCAATATTTGGCCACTAAATTTCATTTTTATTATTTTTTTTGTTAGGGTGGTTCACAAAGCCCCAAGAGCATATTTGAGGAAAATGATCGTGGAAGGTATCCTAAATACTTCCTAAATACTTAAAGACATAATATATCTACTGACCTATAATGATATGAAGATAAACTCAGTTTCTTTTTTTAACCAGCATTTGGAATGTAGAACAAGGACATAAAGAAGATATATATCGGTTGGGTTTAATACTTCTGGAAGTAATAACAGGAAAGCCGGCTCAATCAAAGAATCAACTTGATTTCATAAAATCTTTGGTGAGTTCATTTTACTAGGAAAGCATATCTAGTCAAAGCAACTAGTTGCATTGGTGAAGGCCCTATGGCACCGTCAGGAGTATTTATTGTTTTTTACCAATATTGTAGTGATGGTATTTTTCCAAAAAGATAAATTTGATGTTTAAAGCACATTGTTGGCCTAATAGGCAAGTGCTTGGATTGTTTCCTAAAGGCGAGGGTCAAGCATCTGTGGGTGCTTTTCTTTGTTTCAAAAAGATTAATGTGGCACTTGCCTACTTACCTCAAATAAAAGATAGTTTTGATGTTAGGTTCTACCAATGATTTCGAATCGTATAATGTATCGTGTATCGTAGTATTTAGTATCGTATCGTGTATCGTGTATCGTATCGAATCGTTTAAGATACGCTAAGTTATATTTCTTTAAGTTGCATGCTATATATAATCATTAAATATTAATAAAATAAAACTACTTCATTGTCAATTTCCAAAAAAAAAGAACGCCTTCATGACTTAAGTATCAAGTATCAACTACTAGAAACTCTTAACCTATCAAATATGAACTATTATCATGTTTAGTCATTAAGGACATCATCAAAACCATCATCATTTTTATCATTAGGATCATCACTATTATTATCACTTCCATCATCAAGATTGAGTGACGACTCCTCGCTTTCATCCGTTTCCATCTCGTCCTCCAAATCTGGTTCATCTTCCTCAACCACTTCTTCCACTTGAATCACTTTCTCTTTCCCTTTGCCTTTCCCTTTCCCTTTTTCTTGTACTATATTTTTTTCCTTGCCATACCTCAAGTCCCTCGGTCCTATGAAATAGAATGCAAACTAAAAATTATTTCTTTTAAATAAGATGTATAAACTAATAAAATACTACAATAGAATAAAGTTTGTACCTCGCTTTCTTTTTTTACTAGTAGTATCAATGTCTTGTTCCAAAAGACATTCACTCAAATCTTTCCAAGAGAACACCGGTGCAACGGGGTCATTGCTATTTTCATCTTCTTCATCTTCAAAAAGAGGTTGCAGATTTCCAGTGAGCCATTCATTATCCGACTCCATATCGGATAATTCAATTGGATTATAGTGGTCTCCTTTTTTTTTTCCCTTTCCTTTTGTCTCATTTCGAGCTTGAGGTTATACTTGATAAAAACAATATTATTCAACCGTTCATGCTCCATTTTTGATCTTTTTTTGAAATGAATATCTTGAAAAACACTCCAATTTCTTTCACACCTTGCACTACATGTGAGACTCAAGACACGTATGGCAAATTCCTTAAGCTCTTTTCCCATACCATACATATCCCACCAATGTGCTATTTTAAATTTCAAAAGATGAAATGTATTAATTAAATATATAATATATGAAAATAAAATAATAAAATTATGAATTATAAAGCTCATAGCCTCATACCAGGTTGCTTCTTATCACGTGAATGGATGGCCATTTCCGATCCGAATGTTCCTTCTGATCGCTTGAATTTCTCGAGTTGTGCATCAATTTTAAATCGTGTTGCACGATCTGGGTACATTCTTTCAATTGTCTCAATTAGCCCAGCTTGAACCTCATCATCCACACGAAAGTTTTCACTAAAATGAAACCTAAAAGATTCATTTGTCACAAAAGAGCAACAAACATGAACTTAAAAAAAGAATATAAATAATAGGTAAAAAACATACTTTGGATTGAGATAATACGCCGCTGCATGTAATGGTCGATGGAGTTGTAATTCCCACCTTTGATCAATGATATCCCAAATATTTTCATACCATTTGAGCTTGTTACCAAAGCTAGATGCAATTTCCTCTTTAGCACGGTCCATTGCTTCATAAACGTATCCCATGGCCGGCTTTGCATCACCATCCACAAGCTTAAGCACCTTGACAAGAGGTGTCGTAGCTGTCAAGCAATACTTGACTTTCTTCCAAAAACTATCATCTCTAGTTATTATGCTCATCACTGTCATTCCTTCATTGCTACGTGCAAAATTACTCTCCAACCATTTCTTTGAGCCAAACATCATTTTCAAACAAACTTTATTTTTTTCAAAACTTTCCAAACATAGAAAACATGTTGCGAATCTCGTTACACCCGGCCTTTTTAACTCTCTTTGTCCTGTTTGTTGGCGAAATAAATTTAGCACCCAAAGATGATTGTAAATAAATTTGCACACTCGTTTCGCTTTACCAATTACATCCTTGAAAATTGGCAGCTTACCAATATCTTCTAGCATCAAATCCATTACATGTGCAGCACATGGATTCCAAAATATTTTTTTTCTCTTTGCCATCAATAATTCTCCGGCACTCACATAAGCCGATGCACTATCAGTAACAACTTGCACTACATTCTCTTCACCTATCTCTTCTATGATTTCATCAAGCATAGAAAATAATTTCTCCGCGTCTTTAAAATCACCTGATGAATCAATCGACTTAAGAAAGACAGTTCCCATTGGACTATTGACCAAGAAATTAGTGATAGACCTATTTTTTCCATCAGTCCATCCATCAGACATCAAAGTACATCCAGTTTTAGCCCATTCAATTTTGTACTTCTCTAATGTCGCATGCATATCATTTACCTCCATTTTCAAAAAAGTAACCCTTGCTTCATAATACGTTGGAAGTTTCAACCCTATACCATACTTAATACACTCTTCGATCATATCCTTAAATAATGGACTTTTCATAAGACTCAATGGCAAACCACAACCATAAATACATTTCATAATCTTTACATGCTTAGGGATATGACTTTTTACCATTGTATTCATTGTGATTTGCTTGAGTTTCTTTTTTGCATTGGGCCCCCCACCCATCCGAACAACATAAGCATCCATTGTGGACCTCCGCTTATTTTCTACTTCTTGTCCATCTTCTTCTTCACGATCCTCCACTATTTCTACACATTTTTCTTCTTCGAAATGTTTTTTCAATAACTGTTGATAAGTTTCCTTTAAATTTTCGGGACAACTTTCGCAAGGTGGTACATCTTTACGGGTTCCTGCGAAATGATGTTTCAATCTAGCCACACCACCCCACATTTCTTTTTGACAATAATTACATCGTATATGTAATCTATTATCACCAATTCTAGTGCAATAAGACCAACAAATGTCTTTTTGTGATGTTCCCTTCCTTCTTCCCATCTAATTGCAAATAAAGTAATAAACTACAAATTAAAAATATAAATTATAAAATATAATTTTTCTATTTCTAATTCTAATTATATTTAAAAACAGATTGATGAAATTCTAATTGAATATGTCACTAATTAAAATTTAACATTCTAATTCTAATTATATTTAAAAACAGATTGATAATTATAATTATAGTTAACAGAAATTTAATAATCTGATATTTACTAATCTAATATAAATTAACAAAAATTAAATCCACTAATTAACATATTATTAAGAGAAATTAGCAGAAATTAAATAATAAATTTTGACAAATTAAGTTAATAACAAATTAAGAGATTTTGACAAATTAACTAATAAACAGATTAACAGATTATTAAGAATTAACAGAAATTAAATAAGAAACTAATATAAATTAACAAAACTAATCTGATATTTACATTATAGTTAACAGATTCACTAATTAACATATTAAAATATTAAATTAATAGAAATTAAATTCACTAATTAACAAAAATTAAATTCTCTAATTAACATATTAACAGAAATTAACATATTATTAAGAGAAATTAACAGAAATTAAGTAACAAATTTTGACAAATTAATAAGTTAATAACAAATTAAGAGATTTTGACAAATTAACTAATAAGACTAATTAACAGAGAACTAATTAACAGAGACTAACTAATAAAGACTAATTAACATAGACTATTTAACAAATTAATAGATTAACAAAGACTAATTAACAAATTAACAGATTAAGAGATTGTTACAAATTAACTAACTTGTTGTGATTTCTATTTCTTCACACCCGGCGATTTCTATTTCTTCAACTCCCGGTGATTTTTTCCTCTCCTTTCTTGACTGCTGGCGAGTGCTCGTGGAGGATAAATATAGATGGTTCAATTGGATACTGCTGGCGAGTGACGAAGCGACGAAGCGAGTCGAGTGACGAAGCGACGAAGCGAGTGACGAAGCGACGAAGCGAGTGACGAAGCGATCAAACATTGACAATGAAGACGAGGCAGAACGAGTGACGAAGCGACGACGATGAATGCGCGAATTTAATCGGTTATCAGCGATGTCGCTGTATCGTTCGATACGATACGATACGCGTATCGCTTCTTCGTATCGCCGCGATTCAACCGATACGGTGATCTTCCGATTCAAAGCAACGGTACGTATCTCTAACCCTTGGTATCGTAACGTATCGTACGATTCGTATCGTGAATCGTACGATACTGAAATCTTTGGGTTCTACAGCTTTAAAAGATAAATATTCCATGAAAGATCCAATACAGATGTATTTTCTGGTCTGGACTAATTATTCAGGTGTTTCTTAGTAGTGTATTGTCACAAACCAGGGTTTGAACTTGGTCCTCTTAGCCAGAATTTGTTCTGTGGAGGGCTAATGCGTTTATAAAACATGAATATTTAGAGATGATGAGGATAACATCTTTTATTCAATATGCAGTTAGAAAAAGGCTTGAACGAAGATCAAGAGAAGCTGAGTGGAATTGTGGATCCTGCTATACGTGGTACATTTGCCATTGACTCCTTGAGAACAGTTGTAGAACTAACCCTGAATTGTCTGTCAGAAAATATGAGAGATCGACCATCCATAGATGATGTGCTGTGGAATTTGCAATATTCAGTTCAGGTTCAAGAAGGTTGGACTAGTAGTGGAAATTTGAGTGGAAATCTGAGTATACACCTATAAACAAATCATTGATACTACAGAACTTGGGGTATGCAATAACAAGTAAACAATTGAACTTTGCTCCTTTGTCCTTTCAAATTTTCAAAAATATTCAAATATCTGCATGATGGAAAGGAAATGTAATGTATGGCCCTGATCCTTCCATTTCTCTCTCAAATATCCAAAGGCAACAGTGATGGCAGATCGGAAGTCTATTTCTTTCTGTTCAAATTTCTTTTTTTGGGTTGAAAGAAGGGGCTCTGTCAGAAAATTATCATTTTCTGGGCATGTTCAAAACTGGAGGCAGTTTGAAATGCTACATAGGGATATTTTGAGGTGCTTGAGGGTGGTAATAAATTATTTTTATGGACTTACTATAAGTGTACTTGTTTATATATATAGAGATGTTTTTTTTTCTTTTATAGAGATGATTTTTTCTTTTTTCTTTTTTAAAGAGTTATTGGAGAGTGCAAGAAACTGATAAGGAAAATATCAGAAATAAACCTGAGATGTATATAAACGAACCACTGTTACTTCTTTTAATTCAAACGAAGCAAAAAAATGCACTTCGGAAACTCTTAAAGAACAGTTTACATTAAGAATTAAGATGGGATAGTGGAAAATCTGGAAACAGATGAATGAATACATGCATTGTTCGTGGTCAATAATTCAATATTTTCTACATTAGTAAATGCCCTTCAGTAGATTTCCAAATTGTTGAGTTGTACATTTAAATCATTTTAGAGTTGAATTCAAATTATGGCAATCTTACTAAAATTTATGAAAGGACTTTAGTCGACTTCATTGTGGCAGAGAAAAATAGATAGAAAGCCAGATAACTAGATAATAATACATCCAAATTTAAGAGATACAAACAGTACAAAAAACTTAGAAATGAATTAAATGTGTTTATAGTTCGATAATTCTTAAAAGAGATAACGAACAGTATCCAAAATGTACAAGCTGTTATCGATGACTCTACCTCTATCCACCAAGTAAATCATAAAGGAACCAAAGCAAAGTGCTAGAAACACACATCTTGCATGCATTAACACATAATTTGAGCTTTTCGTAGATATCAACAGCACTGCAGCTTTTCTTAGTTCCAGCTGTCCTCGACGATCTGAAAGACCCGTCTGTTGTACTCCCTTTTATCAGTAACAAGCATTCTTGCTGCACTGAAATTTGCTGCCGAGTCAACAAAGGGGTCACATAGAATCGACTGCAATTAGTAGTTTAGAAATATTAATAGAAGTTGAAAACTGATTTTTAATTCATAGTTGTCAAGACTCGTAGGTATACTAATGCTCTTTGCAACATGCTTAACAATTTCAGTTCACATGTACTGTGAGACATGCTACAGAGTACACATTCTTGTGCATACTGCACAAGTTCTTGCTTTTATATGGTATAATAACTATATCTTATTGAGTATAGAGAGCCATGACCATGCGCAGTCTGCGCAGATAGTTTTGCATATGAAAGAAAGAGATAAAATTACCTGGATAGCAACAAGTAAGAAGGGGGCACTCCAAATTGGGCTCCAATTGTAACCTAGTATGTCTAAGCATACTGTACCATCTTCAAAAACTGATCGCAAGACAAACGAGAGTATATGTAACTAAATTAGAAGACAAAATTTTCATAATAAAACAAAATAAAATTACAGAAAAAAGTTAATTCGGAAAAATTATGGTCGAGCATATCAGTTGATGATGAACCTCACTTATCTTCAGTAAAACATATTTCAAACTAATTTGTTTGTATTAATGAGTACTAGATACATAGGCTTAGACCTTCTGTTTTGTTAAAAAAAGAAGATAATGTAGGTCAGAAAAATGGTATACCATTGGGATGATACATCCTAGAAATGAATTTAGCGATTGGTGGCTGGAGTGGATAGTCCTCATTGAACTCCACCGATAATTTAAATATGCCTTGAAACAACAAAAATATGTGAAAGAAATTCAGACAAAAGTGTTCTATACAAGTTTGATCACTTGGTAATGTGAGACATTTTGATAACAAGTTTACCTCCTTGCCAACGGCCATAATCAGGGCTGCAATGAAAAACAGAGAAATACTTAATAATTAAAAGGATCAGCATCAGTATTTGCTGTTACTGATAAAACTTAAATGATTTAAGCTAGAGGAGGAAAATTGAACATGTTCTTGGCTTCACTTTACCAATTTAGCCAATTTTGGAACCAAACAAAAGTGAGAAAATATTGTTTCACAATGAAATTAATCCACAATTTATTTGGGATCAAAGGCTTTGTTGTTGTTGTTGTTTTGTTTGTTTATCTCCGTAGAACAACTATGCAATGCACTAGCTAGTGATGAAGGCTAAATAGAATGTTTGTTCTTGAAGCAATTAATCACCGATGTTTGTTCTATGCAATGAACTAGCTAGTGGCGCAGGACAAATAGAATGTTTGTTCCTCAAGAAAATAATCACCAATCTTTGTTCTATGCAATGAACTAGTCTTCAAAAATAAAATTAGAGTTTTCTTGTATAATACACCGAGGAGGGACAATTTTGGCTCTCTCCAAACATCTATAGAATGTTTGTTCTTATCAATATAAACAATAATCTGATAAAATAAAGAAAAAATGTATTACCCACAAATGATGACATCCCAGATCATGATGTTGCCATTGTGAAGATCACCAAAGATGCCTGGAGGCGGATTCTTTCGTAGCTCGGAAAACTCTGCTTGTAGCCTTTTTAATGCGACACTCGACATCTTTGTAACCTAAAATTAGTTATCCTCTTTATTTGAAGAGCATATCAATAATAGCCAAGTATCATGAAGAGAAAATACATAAGCTCAGCAACTTCCATTCTTCTTCTTCTCCCATTTTGTCAATAAAGCATGATCAAAGTATGGAAAATATGACATGTATTATAATCTAGAATTTGTTCAAGGAGGTACCCGACCTATCTGATGTCAGAAGAAGGCAATTTCTTCAATCTAAAAAGCGGTACAGCGCCTGCACTTTCTATCCTTCTCGGAACAAAAAAAAAGGAAAAAAGAAAAGAAAAGGAAAAGCAAAGCAAGAATTAATCGGACTATATGGGGAGGTTTTAACCTAAAATTCCTTTGGTTTCCCTCTCTCACCCCCTCCTTCCCTGATTATGCCAAGAAGCAATTATGTAGATGCACTGATACAAACGAACAAGCGCGTATTGAAAATTTCCAGTTCCACTATTTTTTTTTGTTTTGGGAGGAATGTTCCACTGAATTTCTTAGAAGTTAGAAACACCTTTTTGATTTTAGCAAGTAGACTAGAATTCCCAGCCTTTCTTTCACAGGAACTCCAAACGAGAATTTATTTATTTTTTTAATTTATTTTACTTACCGTATTTGAGTTGCTACATGGTTGGTTTTAGATTTCGGTCACCGCTAGTCAAGTCAAAGTTTAGATTTATTCAAAATGAAATCCAGACAATAACTCAATTTTTAGTTGCTTCTGGATTGGTTGAGTGATTGATTATCTTCCAAAAATAATTGGTTAGCCAATTCTTTAATGTGATTGGTTACTAACTTACAATGGATAACTCTTCCATTTTAAAATATTCACAACAGTATAAATCTCCTTCCATTAAGGCTTGAGCAAGCATCGCATTAA
The DNA here is from genome assembly GCA_037127355.1 of Schoenoplectus tabernaemontani. Classification (NCBI taxonomy): domain Eukaryota; kingdom Viridiplantae; phylum Streptophyta; class Magnoliopsida; order Poales; family Cyperaceae; genus Schoenoplectus; species Schoenoplectus tabernaemontani. The sequence goes on from CM073740.1 coordinate 15,166,207, forward strand.
TTTTCTTCCAAGGTTGTAATGATATTATATTTATTTTAAAATTAAGTCTTTTTTAGTTCAATTTTTTTATTGATTTCATTTGACCCCGCTTCACGGTCGGTCTGGACTGTTCTTTCTTACATTTCGACTTAGAAACTTAAAATTAAAATTCTCCATTACTATTTACAGGACACCCCATTGTAAGAAATGTTGTCACAGAGAAACCAGACCTTGAATATATATATTTTTAATTTTAAAGCAATTGAACTTGACTTTGACTATGCATTTGTCTTGGTCTTTGCCAGGTCATACATCTCATTAAATTCTTGAAGTTTTAGATGATGCTATTTTAAAATTCAGCGGTGCTTGAATGATTGGATGATAGATCCAAATTGCATGAAACTAATAGTTTTTGGACACCATACACCCGCAGTAACTTGTAAGTGTAGCCTGTGTAGGCTTACTTGAACATAAGAACTAAGAAATATACTTTCTTTTACCCAGACAAAATATTTGTGGGCCCAAACAAGGAATGAACCAAAACCTAAAATGGGCTGCAAAATAATTTTAGTTAAGTGTTAGACCAGTAAAACCAGGAGTTCCATCCACTTCACATCCCCTTTCCAAGTTCCAACCGCCTGCGCCAAATGAAACCTCAAATGCCTACAACATTATGTCCAATGATCTCTCTGAACACATTAATTTTACAGGGCGTGCATAATTTTTAAATGTGACGAGCAATTCCGAAGGAAGTGCATTTGAATCCATCTTGCAAATCTTTCTTTCTTCAATTCCGATTTTAGCAGCTGAAAATGGTGGGTTTTGTAATGGTACTGCTGGAGATAAAGCTGATCGAGTTTACGGCCTAATGTGTGTTATGCAGATGCTGGTCCGACTGATTGCTATGTTTGTCTTCAATCTGTGGCATCAAGTGGGATCCAATTATGCCCAAACAGCAAAACTGCTGAAGTATATTGATTTTATGCCTTTTACACTAATCTAGCAGCCAATTTTTCTCCCAAGCAGAAACGTCAATATCACCATTTTGCTTATATAATGGAAATTGCGCCTCAAATTGCACAAGATTCAGTTGCTCACTGACAGCGTTAATGAATAGCCTTAGAGCTAAGGCTCGATTTGCAACCGACATGTTTCCAAATCTATGCTTACAAAACCCAAAAACATGAATTGCAATAATAATAAAACATGTAGCCTGCAAAACCCAAAGAGAGCAAAACAACTTAAGGCCCACTTATCGCTGGAATTTGTTGATCCTAATTACGGTGTGAGGGAACAAAATATTGATTTGATCAGTAGTCTCTGTTCAAACTTTATGCTCAACAAAACTAGTTCAAGTCGATGTAAATATTCATGAGAATAAATTATTAATTAAAGTGAAGAACCAATCAAGCAACTTAAATTTCTGTAGCAAACATGAGTGCTGTTATAACAGAATGATATACACTATTCTTTCATCTTGCAACTGCTACCATCATTCCAACAATTTTACATCTCGGCCTTTTCCGACTCATAAAAGAAGGGGAAATGAAAAGGAAAATATCATCCGCTCAAACACAGATTACTATTGAATACAGCCTTTTTTCAGTACCTTTCCTCGTGTGCTGATCAAATTTACTAACTTTTCTCTCTACCAATTCAGAGAAGGCACAGTGTTATGACCTTGAGTCACAACAATACTAATTGAACTAAAGAGTTCAATTAGACAATGTAATTCCAACGAGTAATTGGGTTCAAGAATTTGTAAAGAAAAGAAAAATGAAAAGAAGTGGAAAATGAAGTAACACTAGGTTTTTATTTCTCCGAATTCCTCTTTTTACATGCCTTTTATCCTTATTTATAGGCTATACAATCTCTAACAAACATTTATAACAGAATTATACAATTACAATTGAATTAATATTCTCTCCATTTCTACGCCTAACTCTCATTCTCCAAACGTCCGCAACTGGAGAGGATCCACAGACGGTTATAACCGTTTCCAATGGTAACCAACATTCACGTTCAGTCTCCTTTTACCCTTTTTACTTGTCTACTGCATTTCCTGTAGCTTCCCTTCTATTATTTCAACAACCATCTCCTTCTTAGCATCCGCAATATGACCGTTATGCCCCTGCTCTCCATTTCTCATGACAGTTTGAATCGCAGTCTATTACTCCATTCTTCAGAAGCTCTTCAATGATTTTATCCAGTTCTAGTTTTTGGTAATAGCTGTATCTGTAGGGTTTTTGATTTACTGGTGTAGTTTGTGGTTTGAGTACTATTTGGTGATCAGCACTCCTTTGAGGGGGTAACCCTTTAGGCTCTTCAAATACTTTCTGAAACTGTTTCAATGTTTCTGACAAAGGGCTATGTACAACATTGTGTGTTCCCTTCTCTGATTGCATTACCATGACATGAGCGATCACCACCTCATGCCCATTTCTTAATTCTTTATCAATTTGAACTCTTTCACACATGCTGATGTGTGCTAGTTCCTTTCTCACTTCTAATTTAACCACCTTGCCTTTGTATTGAAAGGAAACCCATTGTTCTAACCAATCAATATTCATAGGTCTGTGTTGTCTCAACCAGTCAATACCTAGAATCATATCATAACTCTTGATGCCCAATACTCTCACATCATCACAGAACTCATGACCTTGTAGAGAGTACTTTAGATTTACACATTTACTGTCTGTTACTACCCTGGTACCTTCTGCTAACATCACAACCATTAGTTCTGTCTCAATTACTATATAATTAAGGCCATACAACACACTAGGGTTCACAAAGCTATGTGTACTACCACTGTCCAACAATGCACAATTTTTTTTGTTACCAATTCTACCCCTGAAACGCATAATGGACAGATATGGATTACCTGATATAGGAAATGACAGCCTCTTCAACTTCACCTTCCTCCATTTCACAATGTTCACCTTGTTCAGGTTCCAATTTCTTTGCCTCCTCTTGTTCAATCATCATGTGCACCTTAACATTGCAATGATGTCCGGGATAATACTTCTCTCCACACTTAAAACACAACCCAAGTGCCCTTCTATGTTCAATCAATGCATTCTTGCCATTCTCCTTACCTGGTATTAGCTTAACCTCTTCCCCCTTTTCTTTGTAGGCCAGATTCTTAAGTAGAGGAATAGAACCTGTATTCTACTCCTCTTAGTGTGACAATCCAACGCCATTTCCATATGCTTAGCATATTAGAATGCATCCAACAAGTTATGAAATTGCTGAGAGATCACCAGGTGTTTTATATCATCTCTTAACCCACTAATGAACGCAATTATATAGTGACTCTCAAGTAAGTAAGTATGTTCAATCTGTGATCTTGATTTGATTATCTCAAACTGTCTCATGTACTCCCTCACACTGCTAGTTTGACTCAGGTTTTTCATTTCCTCATAGGAATTCATGTTTTCCGTTTTAGAGAATCGTACCTTAATCAGTTCAATCAACTCTTGACAAGGAGGGTGTCCCCGAGTAGCTCTATAGACTCTATACCAAGATCCTGCCTCACCTCGGAAACTAGATACAGCTTGTATCGTTTTACTCCTTTCTGGCACTTCATACAACTCAAAATTGTACTCACATTGGGCTATCCATTCTTCGGGATCATCCCCTGAGAACATCGGAATTTCAAGCCTTGGCATTGATACCTTTGGTACATATCGGTTGTCAGCCCTATCAAAATTCGATATGCCATATCCTTCAGTGGACTTAACATGGGGAGAAGAAGAGGAGCTACCCGCAAGCTATTGACCAACCCTGAGTTCCACAATTTCCATCTTTTCAGTGAGATCTTTGATCGTAGTTGCCTGAACCCTGGCCATCGCAGCATCTACCTGATCGTTCACAGATCTCAGAAGCCGTTCTTCAAACTCGGCTTCTTTCCTTGCAGCTTGCTCCATTTGTTCTTTATTTTGCCTGATGAAGGTGACCTCCATCCTATCCATTCTGGCATCCAATGCCTCAAACCTTTCAATTATCGTTTCCAAAGTAATGGCACCGATCTTCGATTTTCCTGCCATCGGTACCGGTTCTCAGAGTAAAACGGAGCAGAGCGCGTAACAATAGGTTTTTATTTCTCAGAATTCCCCTTTTTACATGTCTTTTATCCTTATTTATAGGCTATACAATCTCTAACAAACATTTATAACAGAAATACACAATTACAATTGAATTAGTATTCTCTCCAATTCTACGCGTAACTCTTATTCTCCAAACATCCGCAACTGGAGAGGATCCACAGACGGTTATAACCGTTTCCAACGGTAACCAGCATTCACCTTCAGTCTCTTTTTACCCTTTTTACTCATCTACTGCATTTTCTGTAATTTCCCTTCTATTATTTCAACAACCATCTCCTTCTTAGCACCCGCAATATGACTGTTATGCCCCTGCTCTCCATTTCTCATGACAGTTTGAATCGCTAGAGCTGATACACAACCTGAGGCCGACTCGATGTAATCAAATTCCCTACAGTGTTATATGTGATCACTCCTGAGAAATCTGGCAACTGGCACTTCTCACCCATCATCCAGATGCACGACTCGCTTTTGATTCCCTAGTAAACGCTTTTGACCGGCTCTAACTGCCTGAAACTCATGCTGCTCATTATACGCCACCATGGCTGAGAATTAGTGTTTTGCAAACGATCCGGACCGGTCCGGTCCAAACTCGGACGATCCACGGTCCATTCGGGACGGATCTAGGCGGGTCAAATTCGAAAAAATCGAATCCGTTCCACCGGATTTTTTTTTACAAGCTGCAAAAAATAATAATATATCATAATTTTTTTAATAATAATTTATAACTAATTCGAATTCTTATTTTTAATTGTTTAAAAATCTTATAATACTAAAAATTAAAAAAATTCCAAAAAAATAAAATTTCAGAAAATTATAAAAAATAATAATAGTTGAAAAATAAATTTATCAATTTTTTAAATAATAATTTTCATCAAATTAATTTTATATTTTTAATTATTTAAAAATCGAATAATACTAAAAATTATAAAAAATATCAAAAATTCTAAAAAATTCTAAAATAAAATTTATACAATATTTTGAGTTACCCTCCTCTTTTAACCCGGGCTTGAGACCGGCTATGTAAAAAGAACATAAGCGGGATTATAATTTTTTTTTGTTAGTAATGTTCTTTAAATTTTTTTAAAAAATAATTGAAATATTTAAAAAATAGATATAAAGATTAAAATTATAAGAAATATCAAACTCTTAGAAGTCGTTGTGCATATATCATAAGTCGTTGTCTTGAATGTCGCATGCGCCGTCAGAATAATCTTTTAGAGGGATATCGGAGATATCGGTATCGTTTTTCTTGAGTTTCTATGGCGGATGTTGCTGCCTCAAATGTGGTATCATGTTGCATGTGATTTTCAGCATCAATCCAATCTTTATTGCACACAAGTTGCTCGAAAAGTTTTGAACCCAATTTGATATGCTTATCTGTTAGAATCATGTTTGCCGAACTAAAACATAATTCAGAAGGAACGATTAATACGGACACTGCAAATACGTCACGCGCCATCATCGTCAATTTTGGATAGGCAGTTGCATTCATCTTCAAGTACTACAGGATATCAATTCGATCATCTTCCATACTTCCCAAACAATAACTCGATAATTCATTATTGTTCATTTATCGATCTTTAAAATATTCATCATCTCACAACTCATTTAGCAATCCAGATGAACTATTACTTCTATTACGATTAAAAATAAACACAATATAAGTGAATAAATTTTGTAAGAATGATGATTAAAATTCATACCTAATGTTGCAATCGATAGAAGAAGGATTGATTATTAGTATTTCATCGGGAATTATAAATGTTGAACATCTCCAATAAGCTATTTACGCGGTTTTCTTCCTCATTAGTGCATAGATGTAGATTTTATTTGTACTTTTGAAGAAGTCTTACGGTGTATTTTTTCTTAAATGATGAATGGAGATAATTTGAGATAATTGTCACGGCGGGTACTTCCTCCCAATATTTGAGAAATTTTTCTTTCATTGTTTCTACGATTGGAGAAAGAAAGGAGTCGAGACTTTCTATATCTTTCATCTCACGATAAATCTTTTGAGAAAAAAATATAGAAAAAGATGAGATAGAAAACAAATATTAAAATGAACCAAATTAAAAAAGAGATAATTCATCTTGGATATGCGATAAAGATGATGAAGTAACTCATGTGTAGACGGTGTATATGAACACGGTAGTTTGACAGTTACTGCAAAGAAGACATCAAGGAAGAATTTTAACTTCTCAAGTTAGTCCGATTCTCTCTCGGAGATAAGCAAATGAATCCACTCGGTTGAGTTATTCAAGCTTTTGGTTATAGTGTGCTTGTAAGGAAAACAACAATGGGACATCATATAGGTCGAGTTCCAACGAGTATCTACATCCCATGATATTCTTAACTTGCTCAAATCCAACCGGGCACACAAGGCGTGAAACTCTTATTTTCTTATATTATTTGAAAAAAAAATATGGTGAAGACTATTTTTAAATTTTATAATTAATGCATTAATACCTTATATTTTAATATCCGCCTTAACAGTAAGGTGAAGAATATGACAAGCACATTTTTAATGAAACATTTTGCCGTTCATGATAGGGTTTAGTGATCGAGTAAAATAATCAATTGACTTTATATTATTACTAGCATTATCGAATGAAATCGATTTTTTTTTTATTTTCTAAATCTCTTTTTAAATTAAATTCTTATAAAACACTAATAATAGATTGGTAAATAATTTGTGCAGTATGTGAAAATTCCATGATATGAAAACTTAAAACTTTTTTTTTATAAAATCCAATTTTCATCAATATAATGGATAGTAACACAAGAGTAACCAAGACCGTGTTTACCGGCCGTCCAAATATCAGAGGTAATTGAAACCTTATAGTTGACATATCCAAACGTTACTAATAAATTATTTTTATGTTCGTTATATTGTCAATTAATCTCGGCTACCATTTTTCTATGGTGAAATCTCTTAAACAATAGTTGGTCAAATCCCCGAATAACCAACCGGATAAAACTTAAGCAATTACTCATACTTATTGATTATTTTTTTGGACAATATACCGGACAAACTCATTCAATATTTTTTTTCATCATATCTTTGATGAGTTATACTATCATCCGTATTTATAATGTTTTGAATTAAACGAGGGTCACGGATCGGTCCGACATAGATTGAATGGACGGTCTATTTCAAAATTCTACCGAGAATGCGAGGCGCATGTCAAGAATAAAGCAGCGCAGAACTAGACAAACCCAGCCATTGCGCCAAGTGCTGTCGTAACACTCTCGGTTATTATGGAGTTATTGAAGAGAAGACATGGCATTTTTTATGCCTTTTCCTTTCCATTTTTTTGTAGTGAATTGTTATTACTCTTTAATAATTAGTATGAGTGCTTGGGGAATTACTGAGTTCTAAGCATATATAACAGGTGGAGATTGGGGAGTTGTTGACTTAATATTGTAAAAGGATTGTGAAATTGTATGATGGTTTGTTGTTTCTGGTTTCAGGTCTCAGAAGTCTAGCTAATTTGGTTGACCCATTTCTCAAAAAGCAAGTGTGACCTAAACCATTGATAAGCCTGTGAGCAACCGGCCCAAAATCCAATCCAGACCCAAATTAGTCTCAGTCTATATTAGCGGAAGTATTTAATTCTTTGCTCGACTTTGGGAAAACTTTTGCAGACATTTGTAGATCCAATCCAAGAGTAAGATAAATCAAGTAGGCATTTCATATATTTTCCTTTTCTTTCGTATGACGCATTCTCCGAATTTAAGTTTATAAGACGTAATAAAAGAAACAAAATTTCATTACAATATATATTTGCACAAAGCAGAAGGTGTGGAATATTTCGATTAGAAATATAATGTCTATTGTTATTAGGGTCAAATAAGTGTCAATAAAATTAAATCTTAAATATATTTTTTAAATCTTTAGTAACAAACTTATTTTGTTTTCACTTTGAAATGGTTATTTTGAGCCTTCAAATCAACATTGCTCCAAAGAAACTTGCGTCTGCCTACAAGCTCTGCATTATCATTCTTTGTACATCCAATAAACAGTCCTCCAATTTCCAAACATGAAAACAATTGGCATGGTCTTCTTCCCTTCTGATTTGTTCATCAAGAATTAGTACGGCACTGAAATGATATATGACACTGTACTGTGTAGCACAAAACACTGTCCGTTCGATCATGTCAAAATTTGTACTCTGATTCTGTTAAAATAGTCGTCCGTCATTCGATCGATAGTGTAAGCAAATAGTCATTCGAGAGTTAGAATAAACTAGTATCTTATTCATATGTTGTTACGGTGATATCTTTCAAAATATAAAAAATCATATCTTCATGTGAAAATAACAGAAATAAAAATGAAGATAATTTAGTAATTAATATAATTTCAATCATGAATACATAATTAATGTAAAATAAATATAAAATTAAGAGAAAAATCGTCATTTAGAATTGATGGTAATCTAAGAAAAAAACACAGTAGAGCAATTATATTTCTAAATTATGCAATATTTCGTATAATAATTAAAATTAAGAGAAAATTATAATTTCATCATAAATGACCATAGAGATAATAATATTATTTGATAAATAACTCAATTTGAGGAATTTTATTAGCTTTAAAAATTCAAAAAAAAACTAAATCGTTATAAATATTATAAAGAGTAAAGATAGAAATGAAGATATTCGAAGTGTTCGGAGTGTTGTAGAGCAAATTTATCTCACCAGTCCGTCCATTCACTCGGTGCAGTCGTTCTATCGAAACAAATCTTAAGGTCTTCCCTTGCAATCCACCCGTCCGCTTGAAATCTATCTTAAAAGTTTCCCTTACACCTAGCTGGATACCATGCCTACGCCGAAAGCCTTTGTTGGCGTCAAGGGAGCACACAGCAAGGTCAAGGTGGGCTCGGAAGAAAGACATTTGAATGGGGCCATCGTCCTGATCTCTAGATGCACCAGCTCTCGTTCAAATGTGAGCCTCATATAGAGGTGGCAGAATTCGATCCGATCCGTTCAAATGTGGGTCTCATGTGTCAATTTAGAAAACACAAGACACCCAAAAATCTCTTCTCTCCTCAATTTTATTTATCAGAAAATCAGGTTTTACAAGGTTTGTTTTTCTTCTCTGTTTCTATATGCCTATATTTATCTTTTTTTCTTCTTATCTATATTTAGAAATTACAATACATTCAATTCACAGTATTAGCTAATCTAATCTAATTTAAATTTGAATTTTGGAGATCGTCTTTCCTGCTTATCTCTTGTTCTTCCATGCCAGATATGTGCCAGCTTGCAAATCTGACATGTTTGGTAGAGACAGAGAGATGACCCGAGAAGATGGTGAGCATGTGACACTTTGCCATGAGCACGGGGTGGCGGAGGATGGGTCCCATGAAGGGAGGAGTGGGAATGGAGTGGTGGGGAGGAGGGATAGAAGCACCTTTCCGTCTTGAGAGAGAGAATGGAGCGTCTAGGTTAGAGAGAGAATGACGATAAGTGGGAACAGAGGGTTGATCGTGGTTCAGCCATTTTTCTGGGGCGTGTGTATTACAGAGATGAAAGAAGCATTAATTTCAAGAGGAGACGGCGATGGTGGGGTGGAAGAGAGTTTTAGTATTTAAAATTACTTGATACGATTTAGATCCGACCTTAAGATTTGATCTTATTTCCTAGACTGGACCCAAATACCGATACTGTATTTTAAATGCAATATAATTGAATTAATATATATTAATGTAATGTTATTTTATGCACGTTTGAGAAAACACCTACATGAATGACATGAAATAACAAATAAATCTGAAATAGAAAATCTGTGGAAATAATAATATAATATAAAATATAAAGTACGAAAAATTCAACCACTTGAATATATATAACCCAGTTGCATATCATCAGTCCATCCACAAGCGGGCACGTGATCGGGCCCTGGACTTGTGACTTACCTAAGCGGGCATGTATTCGGGCCCAACTTACAAACTTAGAATTTTCGAGTAAGCGGGCGCCAATGCCCTGAATACCCTGGGAAAATTCGGCCTCCCGGGGCGATAACGCCCTAGGAGAGTGACGGCTAAAAGCACGTACTCGGTATTCTGAATCTGATGATCCACCTCACAGAATAATAGTAATTTAATAAACGAAGGGTATTAAGAAGTTATGCTTTCAGTTGCCATGTCATCAAAAGGAGATAACTACCCAGGAAATAACAAATCGAAAACTAATAAAAATTGGAGCCTATACTGTACCAACCTGGGGCTAGAGGACCGCATCCCGAGAAATGACAAAATAAAATATAATACAGATGGGAGCCTATACTGTACAAACCTGGGGCCAGAGGACCGCATCCCAAATAGGAGCCTACACTGTACCAACCATGGGCCAGAGGACCACATCCCGAGAAATAACAAAACGGAGTAGAATCCAGACTCGGATATGGCCGCCCACACTAAACACTGAAAGACATGGTATCCTAATCGCTCAAATTTGGATTAAAAATCTTAATCATATCAAGTACAGTAAAAATATAATATTGATCAAAAGAAAAACATTCTGGCACGGCCGAACCCGCCAAGTGACGGGGTCGGTGGATAACCGACAAGCAAAGGTGCGTAGTGTATATACAGACCAAGGGGAATGTAACCCGTTGGTCTGGTTATACAAGGCAACCTCAGACTGAGATCAACTGGCCCGCCTCTCAGCACTTCCATGCATTTTGCATGATTAATTGTCTAACTTAATTAATAATCAATGATATTAATAATATTACTAATTATAATCTATAACTTTATTTATTTAATTCTAACCTAATCCTATCTCGAGACTATTTCCCGAGTCCTACTCCTATCCTGTCTACATGTAGCATGATATGATATGACATGCGAATGCGGGTAGGCCCCAAAAATGCTGGTTAATTATCGAATGCATATGACAGTTCAAAATTTGGTCTCTAATCAATTTTGGTCAAAAAATACCGCAGTTCAGATTTATTTTTAAAAAAACATTTTATTTTAGGTTTGGGTTCCTAATTCGGAAGAAAGGAAATCAAATCCCAGGAAATCGTACCTGAGAATAATTCGATCAGGTCGGTCGCGTCAAATTGCTTAGTCTCCGGTGAAGCCCACGACTTCGTTTAAAATAAAGAAATTAATTAATATATATTTTATATTATAAATTATTATTATCAATGGTTTAACAAGGGGTGGCTGTAGTGGAGATGATCATGGAGAAACCAAATAAGGATTGTAAGGGGCTAGAGAGGAAAGGGAGATGAAAAAAATGTTGCAAGTGAGAGAGCGTAGAATGGAGAGGGGCGGTTGCTTTAGATTGAAACTACACTATCGTGTGTAATGTGGATTTTTTTCTTAAAGGTGGTCCCATCATATTATTTTCATCAACAATCACATTCTAAACTTATTTTCAGAGAGTTATAAGAAAGGCGTAATCCATGCTTATACTCTTCAAAGTGTATTTTTCATACCCAACAACTGACCGTGCGTTTATCCAACATTGAAGAGCGACGCTTCGATTCGGTTCAAACTTCAAAGGCGCAAGACTGGCTCACACCGTCCAATTGAGATAGCAGATAGAAATTCTTCAGCCCGTCCAATTGAGGTTTTCATATTGTATTTAAATGTCCCGATCGGAGTTTCTTATCAAAAATTATAATTATTTAAAGATCAAATTTTCAGCTCATCAGCACAGATTTAGAAATTCTTGAGCCCACTACTCATTATATATAACAAATAACTAAAATTATATTTATATTTTTAATTAAAAATTTAAATATAATTTTGAGTTATTTATATATATAAATAGTTAAAATTATATTTAAAATTATATTTATATTTTTAAATATAATTTGATTAGCTATTAATTATATTTATATTTACATTTCATTACCGACAAGTTATAATTTTAATTAATTTTAATCGTTTACATATATAAATAACTAAATTTATATTTAATTTTTAATTAAAAAATATAAATATAAATATAATTATAATTCTAAATGTAATTTTAATTAATTTTAACTATTTATATATATATATATAACTAAAGTAATATTTAAATTTTTAATTAACAATATAAATATAATTTTAATCATTTGTTATATATAATGAGTAGTTGGCTGAAAATTTTCTAAATCTGTGTTGATGAGCTGAAAATTTGATTTTTATACGGTTATAACTTTTGATAGAAACTCCGATTGAGACGTTTAAATATAATCCAGAAACCCCAAAAAAAGTCTATCTGCTAGCTCAATTGAAGGGCGTGAGCTGGGCTTGTACCCTTCTATGTTGGTTGGACGCAGTCAGCTATCGGGCATGAAAAATATATTTTGAAGGGCGTAAACCCGGATTGCATCCTTCTCATGGTTCTCTGTGAAAATAAATTTAGAACGTGACCTTTGATGAAAATAAAATATTGTTCATACTTCTTTAAGAAAAAAATCATGTAATGTCATTCGGAGAGACCAGAAAAGGCGGTAATGGTCCTCTCTAGATTTTTTTGGAAATTAAAATAATAAAAGATTGGGCTCTCGTAAGTGATTTGAGAATTTAGATGGTATGATTTGTATTAGTTTTTTTTTTAATTTTATATATTTTAATTAATTATTTTTATAATTCATTTAATCATTTAGTATATTCAATTACTTATTGAATAATTTAGAAAAAAATATAATTAGAAGTATGATATTATTGTGTTTAATAATATAATAAATATAATATTATTGTGTATTCAAGAATGATACGTAGTTAAAAAGTCACAAGAAAAAAGTATAAAAAATAATAAATTGAGTAAATACACATATATATATATATATATATATATATATATTTTTATTATGTATTCAATAAGCATATTTATTTATGAATCAAAATATGTATACAATACATTTAATAAAAAATAATAAATTAAAATATATATATATATATATATTATTATGTGTACAATAATAACTATATATAATACATAATGAACTATAATATATATAATTTTTACTTATAAATCTAAAAAAATGGCGAAAAATAGATGCTCAAAACTTTAAGCGGCTATAACGGTAGTAGTTGTTAACCCTGTAAATCTCATTATGAACTTTCCATAGCTGTGTAGTACATCTCGATCTGAGTTTTTTATTAAAAGTTATAACTGTTTAAAGATGAGGTGTTCGTATTTCAAATTTGTCTTCTGATCTAACCTCCGTTTCTTCGATCTTGAGTGTTGGATAAATTAAATATTATAAAAATTCAACAATCAATTAAAAATAAACTAAATCATTAAATAAATAATTAAACATAATAAATAACTAAATAAATTATTAAAAACTATAAATATGTATATTTATTGTAATTCACAATAAATTTGTATAAATATATCTATTTATTCTAGTTTATTATTTTTATAAATTTCTCTTATGATTGTCTAAAATATATATTATTATTGAATATACAATAATATTATATTTAATATATTATTAAACACAATAATATTATATTTTTAATTATATTTTTTTTCTAAACTATTCAACAAATAATTAAACATACTAAACATATACTAAAAATAACTAAACAAGCTATAAAAATAATAAACAAATAATTAACCAAGAACATACAAAATTTGTAAAAAAAAAAACTGAGACCGAGTTTCAAACTCAGTCTAGGCTACATCATTTAAATTTCCAAATCATCTTATCAGATCCTGATCTTTTATTATTTTAATTACCCAAAAAAATATGTCTCGTCTCTCACTCTCTGAGGTTTTTTAGCTTCAAATAAATGGTTTTTACGTCTATGATTATTTAATATATGTTTCCTCAAAAAAATTATTTAATATATGTAATGTACTACGACCGATGGTCTTTATTGAAATATTGCAGATAATCTAGCTAGTTTGAGGATTGTATAACGTTTAATGAGACAAAACATAATATTGAGGTTGGTAATCATGCTATAGTTTTTTTATTTCCTTCCTCCCACGGTCCCACCAGCTCATGTTGACGAAAATTTATGCAATAACCATGATATGTTTCCTTAAATGTTTTTTGTAAAAGAAAATATGTGAGAGATAACATCGTTGGTACCATCGGTGATACTCATTTTATTATTCAAATTAAATAATTCATAACAATAATTTAATTGTGCAATCTATTTTGTACAATATTTTTATTATTCAATTGAAATATCACAATTCTGAATAATAATTTATTGAAGTCGAATAACAAAGTACTATACAAAATGTTGTATAATTAAATCATTATTATATATACACTGAACAGTCCAAAGAAATGTTATCCAAACCCATATTTGTCCTGATTAAATCCAACGAAAAGAACAGGCCCTAAAGAAATGAGACCTATGACTAGAGAATCGTTGCAAAATTATTTTCGTAGAGCTAGATGTAGCTACCGTTTCTCTACTAATTTGGTTAGGAGTATTCGAGTGTAAAGGCAATCCTACATGTAAGCATCAGACTCGTCTATTGTAATAATTCTAGAGAAACGAGTGCAGTTGCTGGGATTGCCTGCCTATGAAGGATGAATTTCCTCATTCTATTGACTGGCTCTCTTCTCCTTTTCTTTTGTTGTCTTATTTTGTTTTTTTTTGGAAAATTGATCAACAACGACTAGCAAATATTTAGGATAGGACTTGAACCAGGACTTGGAGATCGTCTGAAAAGTTATTATTTTTTGTGTGCGGAGAACTTCTAATTTGAACGGCTGTTAATAAATATAAATATAATTTTTGATGCACGATATTTATTATTATTAAATTAGGATGGTTGTCAAGAAATATAAATATAATTTTGAGGCATGATATTTATTATTATAAAATTAGAAGCATTAATCTTAATCTTTGATCTAATAATCTAGATAGAAAGCACACTATCTACGGCGCTTTTTTTTTTTTAAAACTCGGCATAAGATGTCGATTCCTTGAACCAAGTATGATTTTCCAAATAAGGAGGTCACGTTGGATGCAAGTCGTTTAAGGTAGTCAGCAGTGTTCTACTGCTGTTGGCCTAGGCGGCTAGGTGTTTAACAGTTTTAGTATGAAGTACCATTAAATTTATGCTTTGTGGTTCTCTCTGATCCATGGAGCTACAGGAACTCACTCAGCTCCGTAGCTACTGTTCTTTTGATTTATACAATTATATTATCTATTAACGATTTTAATTTAACAGTGATAAATAGTTCCGTACATCAAAATTCATATTTAAACTTCTCCATAACTGTTGTGATTTTCTTGAGCTGTTGTGATTTCTCTGCAGAGATATCCACACAGAAATTCTTCGAAGAGAATACGCTCCTGGAGCCACAAACCCCATACTTATAGTCATAATAACAACACTCGTGAATTATTCATCTATAACTGGATGTTTCACGAATAATTCGTCAGTTTAATATACAGTGCATTTTTTTAGTCAAAAAATATTTTATTCGCAAATTATTCGGCAAAAAAAACACATTATATATTTTTATATAGAATCTTATAGTTTTTAATATATTTTAAATATTTTATCAATATAATATATATATTATTTATATTATGTGAAACAAACTATTTCCGAATTATACCCGTATTATACCCGAACGTTGAATTTTTAACCTCACCGAATGTTTCCCGAATCACGAACTTATTAATATGCTTATAGTAGACGTACTTGTATGGTAGTGGCCATAGATCATTACTTATTAATAGTGATTGCTATTAAGTCTATAGACCATATTATTTTTTCCTGTGTAATAGAAATTCCAAAGAAACACAGATCATCTCATTGAAAAAGCCTAGATAGAGTAAACACCAAGGCTTTGAAAAACCCCACAACGATCAATGCTTGAACTAATTCTTCTTAGAGATCAGATCAGAATTAAGGCTAACCATTTAAATTAGATGATCAGTACAGTCCGGTAGTTGTGCCGATTGAGTAATGAATTAATATTGACATTATGTTTCACTCGGAAGCAAAATAACACAAAAATAAAAAAGGAGGGTTCCAATACCATAAGATGCCATCAACTTACTTTTTAATTTGTATTTTAAAATTTAAAACTAAAATTTTAAATTCAAACCGTTCATCTTATTAATTTTTACATTCAATGTATGCTTCTAAAATTTTATAATTTTTTGAACTCACTTGATACTAGATCAAACGAAAATAAAATGAATGCATAAAAAATAATCAATCATATTTCATTCATTTTGTTCTCATTCGATCTAGTACCAAATGAATTCCAAAAATCATGAAATTTTACGAGTATACCATAAAATTAACAAGATCAATGATTTGGATTTGAAATTTGAGTTTTAAATTTTGAAGTATAAATTAAAAAGTGAGTTTGTGGTACTTATGGCATTGGAACCCTCAACCTTTTTTTTTCCCTCCACTTTTATTTCTTTTAGAATATAGCCAACAGATATACAAGTTTTTTTTTTGGAGAAACACTTTTACTAATTTTATCAGCTGAACCCTTCAAGTCCTAGTGAGCTACCACTTTTTCTTTTAAGATCTTCAAAGCATTCCCAATTCCATCCTAGACACTTGTTACAATCACAAGAATTAGTACACAGATACACAAGGAATAAAGTTAATTAACATTATTTTATGACATAATTTCACTTGAAGCCCAAAAAAAGGAATCACGGATCTGCTGCCATTATGGTGATTGCAAAAATTAATGTTGGATTGCACAAATTAATTGCCATACATGTATCCAACTGTAGCAGCTACATTTTAAGTTTTATTCTGTGACATCTTTACTTCTGTTAGTTTTTAAGCTTCATATTCACAGTGTTCATATCTACAGTTTAACTTAGTCGTACCTCTGAAGAAATTTTTTCAGCAATACGAGCTGCTTGTGATCTGATTTCAGGAGAGATTGCATGATTAATGGCAGCTCGTAGTGCATCACAAGCAGCATTAATACTGGCATCGTCTAAAGAATCAGGACACAAAAAGTGTCGTGGTAATGGATCTGGTGCAGCCCCAATCCAACAAAGCCTCTCAGCCCAGTAAAACTGATCCATTAAGAATGGACATACCACCTGCATTTAGTACAAAAAGGTTAATCACAACTGTGCTTGTAACTGCAATGAAATAGACCAGGACCAGACTGCAACACTCCACGACTAGATTAAATTTTAGCAGTATGTTGGAGTTGGTACTTATTAAGCCTTGGTACCATAGTTGCCAATATGGGTCACACAGTTTGAAAATACACATCTGAGCACAGGTCATGATTCCACTTTCCACTTGCACAAACCTATGCGCCAGGGCAAATTTCTTACTTCTTTAATTTAATCATCATTTAATGAGGTTTGGGTGTATTTTAAATTATAGGTTCTTCTCTTTCAATTCCCCTCTTTTGGCATGATGCAGACATATGATGTTTGGGTGTATTTTAAATTAGTGTTGTGATTTAAGAAACTTTTAATGGGTAAACAGAGTATAAAGAATATGGCAGTACTATTAACCACACACCAGAGGAAATGAGAACTGGAAGAAATGAAAAATGTGAATTGACTAAAACCTGAGGTATCCCAGCATGTAGCGCAGCAGCAGTGGAGCCACTATTTGAAGAGGAACAAGAAGGGCTATTTTAAACAATTTGAAGAGTTCTTCAAATATAAAATAAAAGCTGCATGTGTTTCTTCACAGACTACATGCAAGCACACAGCGGTCTCATATGGTGCAAGTTGTACAAAATGTTTTTAGCCCAACTTCTATCTGTATATGTTCTTTATGTTGAAATATAGCAAGTATTTATTAGTATCAATTAGTAATTATGATTTTTTTTTCTGTACGCTTATATAATAGGCTTCTTCTTGATTGAATAAGAATAAGTTCAGTTTTCTACTCTTAATTTGTTGCAGAAAAATCACAAATCACAGAAGCAATTCTAAAGAAATGACCAAGTGAGAACCAGCCTTTGGTCTAGTGACAAAGAAAATGCTTTTTGTGTGGGAAGTCACTGGTTTGAAATTCTAATGAGTCCTTATGGATATTTAAAAGTTGGATAGTTTAGACACCCCATCTTTACTCACAAAAAAAATAAAAAGAAAAAGAAAGAAACAACCAAGTACAACCTAACCAGATTAGAAGTTAAATGAGTGTTTTCTGCATAATTCATGGACAACTGAAATTATCAGTTGAAATATATTAGAAAAGCCAGGTGTAGCATGCAAATATAACAAAATATTAGAAGAAATTTACCCAAAGAAGAAAAAGGAAAAGTGAAGACAAAAAACCATATGGAAATATTGAAAATTTTTCTAACCTTCCTCCATGATGGATTGCGACAGCACATCTTGGGAAAAGCCAGCTATATGGTACTGAACTGAAAAGACAAAAAAAAATGGAACAATAAAGGTCAGTATGCCCCTACTATAAATATCCTCTGAAGATAGTTTAGACCAGGACAGATTTCTTATTTGGTTGGTAAAATAATCCCAGCATGGACCTAGTTTCCTCATCCTTACGAATAAATTCTCACTAATAATAAATTACAAAAAAGAATACCCAGAGAAACAAAAAAGCCGGCCATTGAAGAGAAGAGTGCTGTCAGTTTCTTCCAACAGAGGAGGTGAGTTTGGCATGACATCATGAACAAGAGATCGGATCGAGGTTTCCAATGGTTCGTAACTACTTGTAAATAGTATAAATCTGTATTCAGTTGCTCCTATGACCTTTTGTAGTACCGCTAGAAATGCTTTAGGGTTTGTAAGAAAACCCATGCTGAACAAAAGTTGGGAGAAATGTAAGTGGTCATGTAATGAAAACTCTGAGCTGTAAAATTACCTTGTGACCTTTTGAGAAAACTCTGACCTTTTGAGATCTTTTATGTTTTTCGATTGGGTTTCATTTCTAGCCTACCCCAATTTATTTGGGATTAAAGGCTTTGTTGTTGTTGTTGTTGTTGTTGTTGTATACAACAGCAATTGAAAATTAAGCAACAGATATTGGCAAAAATAAAGCCAATGCTGACGCTAATAGTTTCTCTTGAGAATATTTAACAGTAAATTGGCTACTTTCATCAGGTTTATACTCATACTATCAGGTTCCTAGGAGGGAATATACTGTACCTCCCAATGGAGCTTAATCCAACAAAAATCAGAGCGCTTGATTTGGAGGGTCCATTGATGAAATATTGGAGGCTAGCATGACTTGGACATAAGTTCTCTAAATGTAGAATATTTGAATCATTTGAAAATACTTCTATGCATCTTTCACATGAGAACTGCCATTCCATAGGTAGAAACCAGAAGCCACACGTGTATACGTTTGGAGGCCAATAACCTAATGTAAAGACAAATGTTATTATGCTACCGACTTTGTAATTGAGTATGCAAAATAGAGACTTTACTTTAAGGAACATGCATATGTATTTTCACTGCCAATGGAGTTAAATGCAATGCTAGTACATACTTCATATCTCCAGTTTTTAAATTTAAGAAGTGTGTAAATTAATCAGTTGAGTTGAGACATATTGCACAAAGTCTGATGGAGGCTTTACCGAGAATTTATTACACGTAAACATAAACATTGTTAACATAGATATACGGTAACAGGATCTGTACCAAATCAGTTAGCATCACCCGACTTGCAATATTTGAAAACATAAAAAATAGTACCTGGACATTCTACAATTTCTTTGCTGAACCCATACCTACTTGGTGTAACAAGTGTTAGTATCAGAAAAACAGTTGAAATATCATTAAAATACAAAATATAAAACACAAATTCCACAAAGTGGAATATGGTGCAGATCAAAACCAATGTGATGAAAGATTTATGTCATACAAGTTGGACTAAATCTCAGTGTAACCTTTTTTTTTCTTGTTAGCTCAATGTTTATCTGACCTCATGGTAAACAGAATATGAGTATAAATTTAAAACAAACAAAAAAAACAATTAATGGACATTGCAGCAGGTGCTATCATAATCCTAAATATGCAAAATATGCATTTAGATGCATGCATTTGAAAGATCTTAAAACAATAGCTATGTTCTAACACATTAATTGCAAAAGAATTGCTACTACAAACATAACCAATTTATTTAAATGACTGTGTTCTAACAAATTGATAGTTTCATATCCATTTTCTCAAACCTATTTATCCCTGCCACTATCTTTGTATGAAAAAACCACTGTTCACTGTTTTTCTCAGCAAACAATTAAGATTAGGATCTCAGAGAAGTGGGAAAATCATTAATATTAACCACAATATGTCAAACTAACAATAGTTCAGTTAGATTTATGGCTAGATCATTTTTCTTCTCGCATCTACTCTCAATATCCAGTCAATGCTCATGATTCCATGAGTACTGAGTACCACAAATCATTTCTTTCTGAAAATACTGATAAAATTCAGGTGCTTTCTGCACAAAAGTCCACCTAGTACTTTTTAACAAAACAGCACTACTGAATTGAGAATAGCCTCTTTTAATATATTGGGACTTGCATGGAACTTACAGCAGTAATGGGGATTCAATCCTAACGTGCCACAAGGGAAGATCAGTGACTGGATCCTGAAATTATTCCAAAAAGGAAACCTTCTAATATATTACATGCCCCTTTGAAAGGTATAAAAAAGAAAAAAAAATCACACCAATCTAGCAATGAATCACCACGATTCCACAAAGGTATATGTCTTTTTTTTTTACTTTTTTTTTTTATTTTACAAAGGCAACGGTTTTATTTTATCTCTTTATTTTGTTGTGTTCTGTCTTTATTAATTTCGTTTTGTTTTGGAGATTCTGCAACAAAAAGGATCAACACAAACAACTGTCGAAGACACACAAAAAAATGAAGAAAAGCATCACAAAGTTAGAATATGTCAAGAATGTTAGTGCAGACCAAAGCATAATATCAGGCTGGCAACCCCAGCCAGGCATTGTACCGTGAAAGGTAAAGAACTGAGGTTCAGGATATCATTCCTCCATGAGCCCCAAACTTCCATAAAGAGAGGCCACATCCAGTGCAAAACATCTTTCCATCCAACCTGATAAAATTAATGTGGGGGAAAAACAGTTGTTTTGTCAGATTCAGCCGAAAGAAATTATAATTGAACATGCAGCGAGAAGATCATGTAGCTTGATAGATAGGAGGAAGATAAACCTAAAGCCAATAACTACTGATGTAATAGAAACCTAAGATTTGGGGAGAATAATGATCAAATAACTATCATTGTCCTATCATGTTTATATGTGTCATGTTTAAGTGTTATGACCAAAAATTTATGGGAAATTTTTTTAGTTGAATTCAACTTTAATTGGTGTTAAACCAATAGTTTCAATCACTATTCAACTAAGTTGTATACTCGAGACTTGGATTCACAAAGGACATAGTGAATGAAGTCCCAGGTCAAACACCAACTACATCACAAACCATACCGTGCCAACAGGAGCTTGTTGAAAATACTTGTACAGAAGAGGTAAATCTTTCTGAAACCGATATTCAAAAGATGAAGGTGCACTACAATGAAAAAAGAAGTACTTAGGTGAAGAAAAGAAAGGACAATTTTCAAGTCCATGACAGCAAAGGCTTAAGCGTCATGCACAACAGAAAAAAGAAATTGATTATGTCTAGAGCCACAGAATAAGGAAATACCATTCATTCACATGTAGAGTAAACACCAATAACCCTTAATATTTTGAGTTGTAAAAATATTAAACACAAATACCTAGCTTCCTTACATGTTGCCACTGAATAAAATAAAATAGTCATTGCAGAAACAAGCTAGAGACTGACAGTCATCTTTACCACAAATGCATTGTTTTTTATATATGAAAATTTGGGGGTCTTTTGAGCCCGTGAAAAGTTTTCCATGATAAACACAGATAAAACGAAACGTAAACAGAACTGTGTAAAAATAATAAACAAGCAATATAACCTGTAAGGAACAACATACGGAGCAGTAACAATACAACGAATTTGGAATAGCTCTGCAAGATGCCAACCTTCCTAACATTTCAATGAAAAAGAATAAATAAATATACCCAGAAAGAAAGCTGTAGAAAAGAAATTATGTGCATGATCCCTAAGAAAAAACTTCCATTTTGTCCCTGATACCAAAAAGTTCCCATTTTATCTTTCAAAACTTCTGAATTGCCGCCTTAAATCTTCATATGAAAGCCACACATCATTTAAATTAAAGTATTCAGAGAAAATGGCTATCCTAAAGTTCAAGGAATTGGATAGTCAAATTCCTGATTTGAATTAGTAAATACCAAGGCAAAGAAATTGATTGCAATAAAATCTCCCTTGCTCATATCATTTCCAAAAATTCTCTCCATAGCAGCTAAACACTCTCTCCTATGCTCTGCCTCGATCATCCTTTTTCGCGATGAGAAATCATCTTGCTCACAGTTAAAGTCAATCAAATTGGCTCTAGAATCTATAATTTTATACAAAATTACATTCAGATACTTAAAATGTAATGGAGCTCTCTTATAGCCACCATGTAATTTCTCAGCTCACTTTGTTTTTTTTTCACTCTCCTGAAAATTGTTAACCACCATGTAATTGCTTGGTTCAATTTGATATAAAAAGTGAAGGGAGCCAGGATTATTTCATAAAACTTGAAGGTTATATGTCAGGTAATTGTCAAAATTTTAATTTTGAAGGTCAGCTGAGAAATAAGAAAAGCAAGCAACATTCAGTTCACACCAAGAAATTTAGTAGGTAGGTTTTTTTGCATGAAAGCTTTTATTAAATCTTACCTGAAACTGGTTCATGTTGGCAAGCAGCTAGGACAGGAGGGCTTGATATGGGTATGAAGGTCACATTTTTAGCTGACAAATTTGTGCTTAAGCCCTGAAAGTTAAATTGTTGTGACAAGATACAAACCGAAAATGACAAAAAAGAAAAAAAAATGATTGTTTAAAAAAGCTACAAGTACCTGGTGAGCTGAATGTGTTATGAAGCTAACTTTGTATTGCCTCTGATCACATGCAAATGCCGCAGCAAGTGCCTAGGTGCATGAAATGCATTACTGAGTGAACTATAACCCAAAAATAGTAATTAAATTAAAATTATAGAGCCAAATTACAGAAAACAAAAGCTACAAAAGATGGCAGCTAAGAAAGGAATTCATATACATTTTTGAAGTAACCATTGTTCATTCATATCCATTATTAAATCCAGTAAAACATGTAGCGTATTTAACAATGGGAAGGGATCCCTTGACAATGGGTTATCTTGACATTCTTGACAATGAATTTTCAAATAAATACGAAAAAATATTAAAAATAGAAAAAAACCTTATAGATATGTTCTTCTACTTATAGATTGAAAGTGATTCAAATTTCATGCAATTTCATTATTGTTTAGTCCATCAAAATGTTATGTACTTTGCAACGGTTTCAATTTAACGGTCTTTAATGGACTATCAAATGATGATGAAATTACATGAAATTTGAATTCATCAATCTATAAGTAGAAGAAAATATCTATAATGTTTTTTTTTTCATTTTTAAGATTTTTTTCGTATTTATTTAAAGATCCATTGTCAAAATTGTTAAGATAACCATTGTAAGTGATCCCTTTTCTTTAACAATAGTAGAAGGTCAGATTACACAATGACCACAAACAGTTGAGCACAGCAATGCATATGCTCTCGAACAGGAGCTGAGCATGCTTCAATTAAAAAGAATCGGTGCTTATAAACAAAATCTAACTCCATATCTGCGTGCCCGCGTATTGCTATAAGGGGGCGGGGGGGGGGGGGGGTGCAAAGAGAAAATTAGGTACAGCTACAGGAAAGATGTCGCCTTTGGTTCCAAACGCCATGAAGAGAGCTACAGGCTTCCGGTCTCTCATGGCCTCCGTTTCTTTTCTCTTCGGTCGCCACGGATCCCCCTGGTCTTGTCGGGTCGACATTTTTAGACTTCCACTCCAGTCTCCTACTCTTTTTGAGAGCAGTCGGGCAGCCAGGCAGGGGTGGATGCAGCCTGGATCTGGGGCAGCTGCCTCCATAATTTTGAAAAACAATGTTTTTTAATAAATTTTGTTTTTACTCCTGATTAATTTTATTAAGAAAAAAATATTTAATATCGTATATAATGAAATAATTATGTAAAGATATCAAAATATAAAATTCTGTAGATAAATTTTTTCTTCATCAACTTAATTATTTATTACTTTGAGCCTTATTTTGTTGTTATTTATAATATATAAAATGTTATTATTTTAATATTTTTTATTAGATAAGAATATATATAAAATTATTAATTTTTTATTTAGTACCCGGTTAGTTAATAAATTTGAACCCGATAAAATATTACAATCCGATAATTGCCCGCTGATCAAAATTCTGCATCCGCTAGGGTAGCTAAGTTTTTTTTTTTTTTCAAAGGTTAGTGGGGATCCATTGACAATGGGTTATTTTGACAACCTTGACAATGGATCTCTAAATGCATACAAAAAAATTTAAAAAATAGAAAAAAGTTTATAGATATATTCTTCTATGTATGGATTGATTATCATTCTTTTAGGGTTTAGTTTTTTCCTTTTTCGTTTCTGTACCGTGCAGGGAATAATAATAGCACCATGGAATCTAGAATTAAAAAAAAAAAAAAAGGCAAAAACAATCTACCAAGTTGAAAAAAAAATATATGCACCAGCCGGGAATCGAACCCGGGTCTGTACCGTGGCAGGGTACTATTCTACCACTAGACCACTGGTGCCTTGATATGGCTATTTAGGAATGTTTACTAAAGATCAATTTGTATATTTCTCCGACATCCCATCCTGTTAGAATTATCAATCATGGTTGATAGTTCTTGCAAACGACTGGACGATCTCAAATAGTACACAAGACAGCAATACATGAATAGAAATGAGGGCAAATAGTGCATACATCACAGAAAAACAGATGGTTTAACTAACATAAAACTTGAAATTTTCTGAGATGTTCAAGAACAAACTATATCAATAGAATGACACAAGTTTTGTACCAGATAATATTAGGACCTGTTCGGATGACACAATACCCATGGGATTAAATGGGATTCTGAACAAACTGGGATAATATTCCCTTAACATCTTCGGATGCATATTTTATGAAATGGGATGGGATTTATTTTCTACTTTTACTTCCCAACTAGTGTTAAATGGTGGGGAAAAAACAATCAAATCACACTTATTTTTTCCTCACAAAACATTGTTTTCAAAATATTTATTTTGAATTTTAAAAATTAATTCTAAAATAATAATTAATAAAGTTAAAATTTTTATACATTATTTTTATAAATTCAAAACAAATACTTAGAAAAATCTAAACTTATTTTCTTTTTGTATCCCAATATATGCTTATATGAAAAACTTAATGAGAATAATAAATTGAAACTTTAAATATGTTACGATATAATTTAAACAATGTGCACTTAATGCCGAAATGCAAATATTTTCATATTAGTCAAATAGTACACACAACACAATACAGCACTACATAATAGATGTTGATGGTTTATATTGTGTGCAAATGGTACACACACAAAACACTACATAAATAGTAATGAGTTCAAGCGCAGCCACTGATCACAACAAACTCTGCATACAGCACACAATAGTATAAAAATAAATTGTTCATACAAGTTTAATAGCTAGATCGACTTTGTAGGCCAGAGATGAAATAAGACGAAAAAAGGAGGATAGAGGATTTTTCCGTTGACCAACCGCCAAATAACTATATCCTGTTCAAAAAACAAAAATGGACAAAAAATTATAACATATAAGAAAACATAAAGGGAAATAAATTTGTCCAGTCACCTCTACTAATCAGAAAGGTAAAATAGTAATTGAATTCAACAGGCACAAACAAATTTCCATTTTACCAAATAAAAATAGCCAAACATATATTGATATAAAGGAAGCAAAGAAATTCGATGTCAGCTTACTTAAATTTTATTTTCTTTAAATGAAAATATTCATTCAGAAAAGAACACAACAATAATGACTTAATTATACCAAATGTGGAAGCATAATATATATATAGTCCTTGGCGTAAGATTAAATCACCTGATAAACTTAACCTGAATATTATCAGGCTTGTCCTTATTGTAAGATAGGAGATTCTTTCCATCGCGTGCTTCCTGTCTACCCGCATACCATATCTCGACCTTTTTTAGCAATTTACATCGGTAGGTAATATCCCTGCGTTCATAATTTGTCCTGCGTCTGTGGCTATCACACTATTCAGGAACAAAACTGTGTTATCTGATGTATATATCATAGGTTTTATTAACTTTCAGAACAATAAATCTATATATAAGTAATAGCAACATTTGAAAACATTACCATTTTGTATCTGAAGTAGAAGTTTAATAATGTAATAATAAGGAAAACATCTATGAAGTAGCTAGGAGATTAATACATAATGTAATATCTGATGAATAATACGTGGCTTAATTACCCCCATCAAGTATCTTAAGATGAGCATTTCCAGGCCTGGCGCATGTTGAAGAAACATAGCAATTGGGTAGAAACTGGTAACTTGGCAGTCCAAATTCTTCAGGTTATTAAACATAGGGCACTGTGGCAATTCTTTCTCGAACATACCCTTCAAATAATCAAATATATACAGTTAGGAAAGACTTAACAAAACCCATTATTTTTTCAAATAAAAGGTTTAAAAGTTGACGCATTCTATTAATAGGCACATATCTTGAAACTTTTTTCCATAATATGTAGCTAATGTCAAGAATGTTCAAATTGCCTCGAGCAACTACACAGTGCAGATATATACTAAACTAAAAAAAATAAAGACAAAACATAACACATATATACTTATAATAATAATGGTAGACAAAAAACACAAGTTAAATACAATAAATCCAAAATAATACCTATTTAACCTGATAACATCATTTGAATTATTATATTCAAAGCAGAACTCTATTAATTACCGTATTCATGTGCGAATGTTGAATTAATTGCTATTTTAAAAAAGGAAATATACTGTAGAGCAGCAGGGATATAAGCTTCAAAAATAAGTCAACATTCACACAAAATTTCATCCACACAGGGATATAAGCTTCGAAATATTTGAAAATATATAAAGTTGGTTCAGTTGTACTTGGTACGATCATGATTAAAACAAAATCCTTTTAACTAGTGCAAGTGAAGTTTGTATCCGTGTGCCTCAAACAATGATTGGAAGTCAAAATGAAGTTTTGACCTGTGTGGGTGAAATAATATAAATTAACAAATAATAAAGATTATATATGGAGAAAAGTTTACCATTGTAGAAATCAGGTCAAAATGGAGTTTTTCAGCATTCAAAAAGGCACCAAGCAAGGTAGCCCCGTCATCATAACGACAAGCCTCAACACAAATGTGTGCCTCAAGCAATGATTGCAGGTTTTTACAAGAAATTTTGCCAGCTACAGCCCCCTCAATGGACAAGGACAAGAGGCTTGGGATTGAAATTTCAAACTTCTCTGTTTCATTGCAGTACATTTTCAAGTTCTTTATGGACTTTGATGAGATTCTGGACAGCCCATCATAGTGGCACTCCAATAACAGTTCTTCAAGGATGGGGGAGCCCCTCATCAGTTTTTTCATAAGTTTGTTATCCAAATTTATGCCACCCCTTATATGAAGTTTCTTAAGGTGTCCCAGGTTCACGGACCTGGATGAAATGTTTAATTCCCCTTCACAGTTGCACTCAAGTTCCAACTCTTCTAGTTCTGGGCAGCCACATATCATCTGTTTCAACAAATCATTACTCAAGTTGATGACACCACGCAGTTGCAACTTTTTGATGCAATTAATGTTCATAAACATTGGTGAAATGGTGGATAGCCCCTTATACCGGCAATGCAGTTGCAACTCCTCAAGTGGTGGGGAGCCACACATCAGTTTTTTCATAAAATCATCATCCAAGTTTATGTTACCTTCAATTTTCAATTTCTTGAGGCATTTAAGGTTCACGTGCTTGGGTTTGAGAGGACAAGAACCATGAGACAAGTCTGTTGACAGCTTTAGCTCCACTATTGATTCACATTCAAAAACATCATCAGGCAATTCCAAATAATGATCATCTCTGCAGCATATCTTCAGAACAAGAACTCGCGGCTTAGCTTTCACTACTTGAGTCAACCACCTCCCAACAGCCTCAAATGTGGAAGTTCGGTTAAACCAATCCAGTTCAAATCTATCAAGGTTCAGCTGTTGCCTTTGTGCAAAAACAAAGTCAACAAACTCTATGAATTTCGAATCATCTCTAAAATCTTTCCAGTTGAATGTGAGAGCAGGGGAACTCATCCAAAGACGATCCCAGCGTTTTGACAATGTTGACGTGCTACTGATGACCTCCTTTATTGACAAGAAAGACAGGACATGATGGATAAGTGAGTCCGGCAGCAGGCTTAAGCGGTCAGCACCTGCCATGTTTGAAATTTCTGCAAAAATCCCCAAGAGATTACATAATTTTTTTTGTTATTCATCATAATTGTTATATTAAGGACAATTGAGAAATTGTTTGTACTCGAAATTCTGAATGAAATGAAAACATAAACAAAATGAATCACAAGACGCAACTTCTCTGGACAAAACTAATTAGGCCCAACTAAAATATTTTCCTAATTAATTCAATACACGCAACTGTTAATTCCCAGCAAATTTAGTTCACGTTGATTGTTTTATGCCCAGAACCCACGGGATTTATATCTAAACTCTATCACAACAAAAAGCATTTTAAGAAGGAAATGCACAATTGCTCTCCCATACTATAAAATTGAAACATAGAAAGCCCTAATATCGAAGAGCAGCGCAGTTTTTATCAAAATTGAACGGTCCAGATGTAACTTCCGAAGCCTGTTTTAAGCAGCTCTCCATCGCACGCCGCAGTGTTATTAGAAAGCCCTGCGTTCTCTCCATACTAGCAAACCCTCTCTTCCCCCTCCTCAGAGAAAAAAAAAACAAATTAACCCGAGTCTCCTTGTTTGCTGACCTCATAATTTCTCTATCAGTAAGAATTCAAGGGCTCTCTTTACACTGGATTCACTCTATTTTAACTCCGCTTGGTCAGATCTGTTGCGAGTCTCGATCCTCTAAGGATCTTTTAATCTCTCCATTCAACCGGTCAGGAAGAGGTTTGCTTTTCCATTTTTTTTGTTTTTATTTATGTTTTTAATGCTTCTCTATGTGAAGAATTTTTACAAGATAGCAGCTAAATCTGGCATGCTTGTCAAATCTCTCCGAGATTGTTGGTTCACTTAGATTGCCTTAGTAATTTCAGAAAATACATGATTAAAATTCTTCCCATTTTAATTAATCCCATGTTACTTAGCCGTATAAATGTTGTTCTTATCATAAGAATCTGTTTATATTTCTGCTGGATCGAGAGATTCCATGATCGTATTAATTTGTTTCGATGAATTGGTTGGGTTGCCACAAATAGAACACTTGAGGGTTCTGTGTGGACGTTTCATTTGGACTGATAGATCTTGTGGTAAAATCATTTCCACCTATAGCTTTTTATAGTAAAACACACAAAATTCGGATTAGAAATACAAAAGGTTGCCATGAGCAGAGGTCTATACAGACCTTAATATAAGGTTTTAGAGATGCAGAGAATCCTCTGATTGAATTTGAAGAGTGTTGTATCTTGATTTAAGGTTCTGAGCTACTACACAAAATTGAGTTTATAATATTTAAATTATAAAATTCATGTCCATGATATCTGATTTAGAACAAGATCAATTAAACTGATAAAATTCATTTAAGATTCAATATGTTGCAGATCTTCAGTTTACTTCCTTTTCTAAAACGAGCCATGAAATATCTGATTTTCCACTAGAGATAATTAAATGAAATGGTTGATGCTCCACAATTTATTCTTAATTTATTTGATGTTAAAGAAAATAAAGGAATGCAAAGTCTCCCTAATAACACTAAAATACTAATCGGTGGTGATGCTGGTCCACCTTTCAAATTGAAGTTGCTGCAACGAAATATTTTTCAAGTACATACCCCAATTCTGGATCCAGCAAGAGATTTTTTCCCCTTTTTGTCTGCATTTTCTTTGATTATAATTTTTATCATTATGGTCAGTAATTATTTGTAATCTTTCTTTTTTTATTCCCTTTGTTTGTTTTCCATGTTGAATATTGATGTTCTCCTATTAACTAGAGAGGACAGACAGAGTCACTTCATCAAGCAAGTGGAAGACTGAAATATATTTTTCTTTTCCAGCCATCAGGTTATCCCAAGTCCAGCAATTATGATTATCCTCCCAATCGAGGTGAAATATATTGAAACTTGCTTATAATATAGCGGAGTACGTAGTCTACCTAGATAAATGAAAAGTTCGCTTTTTTTAAATGTGCATGAAATTAAATAGATAATAAGTGCAGTCTAATGAACTAATGAGATGTTCTGTGGAAGGGTTTGTGCACTGGAATGACCTTAAGATATCCTGATTTACCAAGCACAGAATTTTCTGTTCTCACATAACAGAATTTCAGGTTTTGAATCTAAATTTTGTATGTAATGTATAGATCCCGATTTTGTAAGTTAGATTGCTAATATACAAGTCTGTATCCAAACTTTAATATTTGAAGCATGCATAGTTGCAAAGCAACAACACAATGCTAGATCGTTTTTTAGTATTGCAGTACAGAGCCAAATTCATCTCAGCACGTGCTGATTCGTTCTGGTACAGATCCCGATTGATTAGGTTTAAAACAAGTGCAAAAATTAAGAACAAGATTAAATGTAACTGATCTGATCATGACAAAAATTTGTCACAGTGGAGATACAAAAGTAAGAAAAATTGCAAAAACCCTAGAGTATTAATTCAAGAGAAAAAAGAGAAGGCGTGCATTATTATCTATTACCTTCAAATGCTAGACGAGTAAATTCAGAAGTCTTTTAGCCCCTCGAAATTGGAGATGCAAGATTATTCAAAGAGAAAAAAAGAAGATTATCCAAAGAGAAGTTGGTACTGTATCGGGATTGTTTGCAACTGTTAACAGAAGTTCCCTTAGAGGTGGGGCAGGACTGATTTTGGCGGCGGGGCCTTTTTTTTTATGGAATGGTGGCACGAAAAGGCATCTTGCGTGTGATGTAATAGTAACGTTGCACTGGGCCACTGTAGTACTGTATGTCTGTATCAGATTTCCATTCCATTAAAATGGTACTGTTTCGTTCTATGGGTTGGTTGAGGAGATTACGGCCTGTTTATTTCTAGCCCGAGCGGCCCGGTTGTTTGATTGTCCGGGTTAAAACTTGTCTCATTGTAGTTCATATAATTTTAATCATCTGAATTTATACACTGTGAGGTGGATACTTTGGAACTAATTTTTGGGGAATGAGCAATGAACTATGAAGGTTAAATGGACTGTTCAGTTCGTTTGTATTACTTTCAGTGGTTTGCACTTAATTTTTAATGAGTTAATGAAATGATAAACCCAAAGAAAACCAATTAACTCAAATCTGACCCAAATTATATCACCGAACAAAAAATACAATAACCAATAACATTTGATGCGCAAATGGTTTAGTAGCTAAAATGGCGGCTAACTAAGATGACATTCAAAAAAATCATAGGTTCAAACCTCTATAGACAAAATGAAATTTGAAAGCTATTCTCATCTTTCTCTAAAAAAAAAAACAATGGATGCATCATGTTTTGACAGGAACGCAGGTGTTTCCGTTGTCTGGTTACACCTAATCAACTGGAAACTAGCCAGAACGTATAAACTCCATCAAAATTCTATGCTTTGCAAAATATCAAAATTGATCCCATTACAAGTCTTCCTACAAGTAAAATTTTCTACCAACCCAATAGCAGAAGCTTCAACAAGGCCATGCGAACATAAAGACCATTCTTTGCCTGTCTGAAATATGCTGCTCTAGGGTCATTATCCACTTCCACGGTTATCTAGAGCATGGGAACAGTGTCAATTTTAGAAAGGAAAGAAGTGCAAATTGTCATTATAAATTTCACTTAAATTAGAAGTCTTCTATATAATTTTGTTTAAATAATTTGTTATCTATATCAACTATTAAAGGAATTGAAGCTATTTTTCTCCTCTTTTTTTTTTGGAAATAAGAGCTCTCATTAGCCCCAACTTTCATTCCATTTTAGTGGCATCTTGTGGGTTTTGAACTTCTGTCCATACTGAAGGCATATCACCATTCAACTAGGGCTAAGGTTTGAATAAAGGCTATTTGCTGCAACACAAAAAACAAATAAACAAATACTAAGTGCCTTCACCAATATCAATTCATATTCCATTATGTAGCATGCAAAAGAATCCTTGGAAACATATTGCACATCTAGGATAGGGAAATGATAGTATTAACAAATGAATTACCTCATCTAACCGAGGAAGAGGATGCATTACTACTGCATGCTTTTGCATAACATCTAATACCTTCTTATCAACTATATACTTCCCTCTAGCTGCCTCATATAGGTCAATTCTCTCTCCAAATCTCTCCTTTTGGATCCGAGTTTGATAAACTACATCACACAAAGAGGCTACCTGTCACACCCCAGTAATAATAAACCGGATTAGGGGTGCTAAATCCCGCCACGTACGCACGACGAGACGTGCGTACGAAAGACTAAATGAATAAAATAAGAGAAAACACGAAATAAACAAAACAACAATAATAATAAAATATACATGACCATACGAGTCCGAATGAACAAAGAGAACTAACCGACTCACTTGCAAATGTGGCGAAGCATCCCTGTCATCTCGCAGGACTGCACCTAGCACTCTCATCCACACTCAATCCCGCACCTGTGATACCTGGATCCCACAACCACCATGGAAACGTGAGTAATTTAAAAATTACTCAGTACGGATTTAGATCCAGCCTTAAGATTTTATCTTCCTTCCTAGACTGGACCCAATTACCAATACTGTATTTTAAATGCATTATATTATTTATATATAGTATAACAATACTTTATGCACGTTTGAGAAAAACTCCTATATGAATGAGATGAAATGGTAAATAAACCCGAAATGAAAAATCTGTGGAAATACGGATATAATGTATAATAAATATGTATAAGGTACGAGATTTAAAACACCCGTATAATATATCCCAGTTGCAGATCATCAGTCCATCCACAAGCGGGCACGTGATCGGGCCCTGGACTTGTGACTTACCTAAGCGGGTACGTATTCGGGCCCAATTTACAAACTTAGGATTTTCGAGTAAGCGGGCGCCAATGCCCTGAATACCCTGGGAAAATTCGGCCTCCCGGAGCGATAACGCCCTAGGAGAGTGACGGCTAAAAGCACGTACTCGGTATTACAATCGATGATCCACCTTACATAATAATAATAATAATAATAATATGAGCAAAGGGGTTTAAATATTTATGCTTTCGGTTGCCATATCGCCAAAGGATATAACTACCCGTGAATTGACAAATCGGAAACAAATGGGAGCCTACACTGTACCAACCAAGGGTCAGAGGACCGCATCCCGTAAAAAATATCAAAACGAAATATATACAAATGGGAGCCTACACTGTACCCACTAGGGCCAGAGGACCGCATCCCGACTTTCTCTGTACCAACTAAGGGCCAAAGGAGAAAGCCCTTCGGACAATACTAGGATCCTAAATAAGCCGGATAAATAAAATAGTATAATATCTCGGAGTAGATTCCAATCTTGAATATGGCCGCCCACACTAAAAACTGAAAGACACGGTATCCTGATCGCTCAAATTTGGATAAACATTCTTATTTATATTAAGGAATAATGATAATATAGTATTGATCAAAAAATTAAACACTCGACACGTAAACATGAACCCGCCAACGGACGGTGGATAACCCGACAGTAAAGATGCGCAAGTGCATATACGACTGCACGGTGGGTCCCACGGCCTATGGGTCACCGTATGTAACCGCAGCGGTCTGGTTATGCAAGGCAACCTCAGACTGAGAATTACCCGGTCCGCCTCTCAGCACTCCCATGCATTTAATGCATGATCAACTACCTAGCTTAAATAATAATTAGTAATAGTAATAATATTTTCCTAATAAATATAATCTACAACTTGAATTATTTAATTCTATCTGATCCTATCTCGGGACTATTTCCCGAATCCTACTCCTATCCTGTCTACGTGCAATATGACATGATATGACATGCGAATGCGGGTATGTCTCGAATATGCTGGTCAATTTACCGGATGCGATGACAAGTCAATTTTGGTCTCTAATCAAAGTTTGGCCAAAAGTACCGCAATTCAGATTTATTTTAAAACAGTTTTATTTTCGGTTTGGATTCCTAATTCTAAAGAGAGAAAATCAAATCCCAGAAACCGTACACAGGAGTCTTTGGTGAGGATCGCGAGTCGCTCTACTCGGAGGTAGAACACCCTCGGGGTCGGTGTCCGCGTACGTCGGGTCGGGAATGACCTCGTACTCGCGAGTGGATCCGAGTCGATCGTATCACCTATTTTAATTTAAATTAGATATTTATTAGTTTAAACTTGATTTACTTCACAATTAATAATTAAATTAGATTGATAATTTAATTAAGCGTTTGTTAGGGTTTGTCGTCTTTTCCTGAAAATTTCAGCAACATTTCTGCTGCATTTACGCGGGGTCGGAAATTTTAGTTGTCCGTATTAGAGATCCGTTAAATTGTGTTTATCGTTCGTGATCGCTTTTATACGTCCATTCTTTATTTTAAATTCGAGTTCATGGATTTAAATATTTAAATCCATTAATTTTAAAATAGAGAAATTGATTTATATATAATATATAATATATCTAATATTTTATTCTAATATTCTTTTAAATCTAAAAATAGAGAAATTGATTAATATATATATATGTATATATATACTCATATATATTCATTATATCCTAATTATCTTTTCTTATTAATTTTGCTTTTATTATTATGTATATGTATATATATTTAACATTATATTTAAATAAATTAGAAAAATAGTTTAAAATAAATTTAAAAAGGAAAACTTAAAAGAAAAATTAAAAATAAAAAGAAGTAAATTAATTTAAGAAAATTATTATCGTTTTATTACTGTGTTGGTGTTTTAATGTTCGGGATCATACGCTGACTACCAAATCGTTGGTGCCAATGCACCGATATCCCGAAATCGGGGGCAGTCAGGGAATATAATCATTTCCCGAATATTTAAGTTTACGTTTTAATCCATGGATACCGCCAACCTTTCGGGGCGGCCTCCAATTAGTTAATCACATTTTTGGTTTAATCATTTTAATTATCTTGAGACTTTTTAAATCATTGGGCCTCTATTATTTTTAATACTAATCCTAATTAGGTTTTAATTTAATTATAATTTGTTTTTCAGCCCAATGGATTGATTAATTTATTAAGTTTTAAATTAATTTCTCCTTGATTAATAAAAATGGGCCTAAGCTCTTCTAAAAATTTCTCAATTTAATTTAAGGCCCATTTCAGTAAATCCTATATTCTGAATTTTCAGCCCAACCACATATTCATCCAAACATTTTTGCCACCTACACAAAAATTATATTCTACGCATCAAGCAAGTACAACCAACCCACAGGACGTAAGGCAATACCAGTACCCACACATAGGTTCAGTCTCAAGTCACAAGGGAAATAAATTAAGTATAATACAGCACATATCAGGGTCTCAATCCATAGGTCAGAGAATTTAGCATACCAGTATCGAAAAAGGAAACAAGGGAGAGGGAGAGACAACCCTCGCTTCACTAGTACCATTTGGTACCAGTGTACCAAGGACCGAAAATAGGGACAGTGCCAAAACAAGGGGTATACCCAAAATAAACCAGCATCGAGCATTATAACCAACAAGTGCCCGAAATGATACAAACATTTTTACCAGAAATACCAACTAGCCGATAGTATACAAATAAGGTAACCCACAAGGCAGAGACCACACTAACAAGTCCAGAACAACACAAATAAGAACCCAACAACAGAACCAGCAAGTGCCAAGCAGGCTCACAGGAACCAACTCATAGCAATAATCAAATTTAAATCAGACAAGCATTCAAAGGGGGAGTCAAGGGTACCAGTAACCATCATAACACAAGCAAGTAAGGATTTGGGTGTGTTTACCAGTGACAGCAAGACCCACCCAGACCAGCAAGGAAAACAGGGTGCAAATCAGACATCAGGGGGGGGAACTCACATCACTGGTACCAGTAGGTACCAGTGTACCAAGGTACCCCACTGGCTAGAAGACCAGCCAGGAAAACACAGTAAAGAAAGAATCGATTCGGTTACAACTAGGGTTCACCAGTATCAGTAAGCAAGCCAACGGGCCACCGCAGAAAAGAACAAACAAGGCTTGAGCCAGGCTCAACCGCAACAGACACTAGATAACAACCCCAAATCCACAACCCACACCAATTAAACCAACAATCAGCACAGACAAGGACAAGAAGGGGCCAAGAGAGATTTTTGTTTTGTTACCAGTAAGGGTCAGAGAGTAGCTCGCCACAGAAAGAGAGGGCAAAAGGGGTCAGGGGTGTGGCCTCGGCTAGGCGGAGCTCCCCGTCCGCTGTACTCCAAGCAACCTCCCCTCTTCCTCGATTTCAAATTTTCTAGATCAAATAACTGTTCTTATCAATATGGTGGTTAGTCTCAAAAATCGAACCAGAGGAGAGGGGAAAGCTGGAGGCCGATATATATAGAGGAAGAGGGAGGAGCTTCAAAAGGGTGAGTGCCAGAGGTAGCCAAAGTCAGCCGATTAGGGGTACGGCAGAGCCGTTGGGAGCTCGGGTCGCCTTTGAGAGGACAGGCGACGGGAAGGGGGTGCGGGTGTGTGTCAGGGTAGGTGAGAAATATACAGGGGGGGGGAATGAGTAGATCGCCGCTGTGGCCTGGCCTCGGAAGATATAGAGAGAAGAGAGAGAGAGAGCATGACGGAGAGTTCTTGAGAGGGGAATGGGCGGCGTCGCCAGGGAGACAGAAGAGAGATAGGGACAGAAAAGAGAAATCGGGCGGCGGGTAGTAAGGGACAGGGGGGAGAGAAGAGAGAGAGAGCGAGTTTGAGAGGGGATGGGTATTAAATGAGAGTTAATGAAGAGAGAGAGGGTGATGGGGTGAGATTTTCTGTGGCCAGGACACCTAGGGTAGCGTATGTGGGAATATCAGAAATTTATTGGTGGCATTTTCCTTAAATTATAGGTATTCTCAAACATAGATCAGAGCTTACTCTTGAAATTATTACCCATTCAACACCGCTCATTGTCAAATAGTCCTTTATATCATCCTAACAACAACACAAAAAGGAGGGGAAAAAAAGAAAAACATTAGTTGTGGTAATAATTTCTGTAGCTTTCTGGTGCATTTCAGGTTACAGTCATGCTAAAAGGATTTCAATGAAACCCAAATTTTGCTCCCTTTCAACTGAATTTTTGACATACAGGCATGAGGTATACAGGTGAATTTGATAATTTGAAAATGTACATTGAAAAAATCAAGATGATGTTGATGTTGAACAATCGTACCTTCATTTTCACAACTTCAGGGGAGACAAAATAGATATTAATATCTGGGTACATGGCAATTAAGTAAGCAAGGGATCGAACAGTTCGTCCATTGGCAAGGTCTCCTACTAATCCCAGTTTAATACCATCCAATCTTCCTATTTCTCTTTTTATTGTGTACACATCCAATAAAGCCTGATTAACAGTTGTAAAAGAAAAAAAAAAGGTGATTAAGGCATACAATGATTTGAGAGTAAGCTATAGTTCTTACTAAAATGATAATGATGTTTTTTCTGCTTCATTTTCTTAATGCATTGTTCTAAATAGTCAAAAAATCCAATTTAATTAGGTGATCTCATCATTGTAGAACAAAATAATTTTCAACCTACCAATTTGTGTTTCAGATGATCAACCAAATTGATAAACCTTTTGAACTTCATATCAAGGTGAGGACATCTGATATTCATATCAGATCGAGGTGAGGAGCAATTTTGAAATTATTGGCCAAATTAGGAGAATCTACCCATCTTAACATGCATGGAGATTTTGGCAGAAGCCACTAACAGGCTACTTCATATCAATAGCATGTACTCAAAAGGCAGGTTAGATGACTTCACTGAAGAAACTTTTTAAAGCCTAAAATATATCTAATCTTCGGAAAGATATTGTCACAAACAAATTAAAGGTGGTAAATTGGGGAGCTATTGTAATTTTCTCATGATGGAAGCAAACGTTTTCATTTCACATGTCCAAAATAATGTCATGCTTATACCATAAACCACTACCAGGACAGTTCATTTCAGTAGCATGTACTGAACAACAAAATAGATGGGTTTGCTATGGAATCTCCTATAAGCCTAGTTCATTTTAAGAAAAAAAAAAAGGCGAATCAATGACAACGCTTAAGCAAAAGGAACGATGTAAAATGTCTTTTGAATATTTACTTGTGTGGGATGCTGACCAGGTCCATCTCCAGCGTTAATTACAGGTATTTTTGCTGTAGCTGCAGCTCTCCTAGCAGAACCACTCTCAAAATGTCTCAGAACAATAATATCAGAGTATCCTTCTACTGTCCTTATCGTATCTACAAAATATTCATATATAAATGCCTGAAAGTAACTAATATGATGTTGAGTGCCAAACTAACAAAACAATACCAGATATGCCCAAAAAATTGTTGAGAACCAGACATGCCCCCACAAAAAAATATGTAAAATCTGTAGTGGAATTCTAGAATTAATTGTCAATAGCTAACAAACTATTATATGAGAGTACTATTAAAATTTTGGCACAGGTAATATGCTATATTTAGTCTCTTATATGATTGCATATTTCTGGTTGCGCAGGAGTACACAAAAGACATGAAGTTTATATTAGAAAACATAACATCTTCCTATAAGCTTATTCCCTTTTTTGTATTCACATCCTGCTTTGTACTTTCTGAAATGTTAATAGGCAAAACAAAAGCAACCTGGGACTGAAAAAAAAGAAATTTAATTCTGGGCACATAAAATAAGTTACAACTTAGCCTCATGGCAATCCATTTCAAGGAGAGAACTTTTCTTATTTCACATTACTACAAATATAATTCAAATCTGCAAACACTAAATTTAAGTTTCCTTCATTTTCTTTCTAATTTTAACTATTTAGAAGGACAAAACCTTGAAAAAAAGAACAAAGAAATGACAAGTTAAAAGTTGATCTACCTTCTAATGTTTCGCCCTTGGCAGCTGAAGAGAACTCTCTTGCATTTTCAGTTGTAAGTACCTCTCCACCGAGCCTTTTCATAGCAGACTCGAACGAAAGCCTCGTCCTTGTAGAAGGCTCATAGAACAGAGTGGCCATTAAGTACCCTTTAAGCATGTTACTCCCGGGAGAGCTCACATCTCTTTCAATTGCCTCCATTTCCTGTGCCACTTCGAAGATTCCAATCAACTGTTGAGATTCAATTACATCTTCAAGCTTGAAGCCAGCTTTGATTGGGTGGGCATGGCATTTAAGAGTAGAAAAGGAGACGGAGAAAATGGGTTTGTTGAGTTGAATTTGTTTGTGGGGTTTGACAAGAGAGGCTGGAGATGTGAACGAGCGAAGTGCCATTGAAATATGTATGTAGAGAGGCTTTGCTTTGAATTAAAGCAATGGAGGGTTTTTAGTGGAGTGAATGAAAGATCCTGTGGACCTATTGTGGCAATGGAAAGGGAAATAACATTGAGATCGCTTCTCTATAGATTCTTAGGGTTCGTTTAATAGCTAGTAATTTTGGAAAAGTGATAGAATAGTGTATTTTTAGAAGAGTGGTATCTTTGACTATTCAGAAGAGATAAAATATTGTTTAGCAGTTATTAATTAGAATAGTTAAAATATGGATAATTATG
Source organism: Schoenoplectus tabernaemontani (assembly GCA_037127355.1). NCBI lineage: Eukaryota > Viridiplantae > Streptophyta > Magnoliopsida > Poales > Cyperaceae > Schoenoplectus > Schoenoplectus tabernaemontani. The sequence continues at coordinate 15,206,095 of CM073740.1, forward strand.
ATACTAACAATAATAATGATAATAATAATAATAGTAAAATAATAATATAAATAATAATAATAATAATAATAATCATTATCCATAATCTTAATATAATAATATATTAATAATAATAAATTATAATTAAAATTAAAATTAAAATAATAATAATAGTAATAATAATAATAATAATAATATAATAATAATAATCAAATAATAATAATAAATTAAATTATAATTATAATTATAATCATAATAATATAATAATATAATTAAAAATTATAATCATAATATAATATAATATAATATAATAATAATAATAATGATAATATAATACTAATAATCATGATAATATAATAATAATAATCATAATCCATAATCTTAATATAATAATATATTAATAATAATAAATTATAATTAAAATAATAATAATAATAATAATAATAATGATAATAGTAATAATAATAATGATAATATAATAATAATAAATTATAATTATAATTATAATAATATAATATAATATAATATAATATAATATAATATAATATAATAATAAATAATTGTAATCATAATAATATAATAATAAAATAATAATATATAATAATAATAATAGTCATAATCATAATAATATAATCATAATTATAATATAATAATATAATCATAAAATTATAATCATAATATAATAATATAATACTAAAATCATAATTATTATAATAATAAATAATAGTAAAATTAATCATGCAATAACAATACTAACAATGATATTAATATAATAATAACAATAATTATTATAATAATAATATATAATAATAAATAAATAATCATCATAATATTAATATAATAATAAATTATAATCATACTAATAATATAATAATAAATCATAATTATAATTATAATCATGATATAATAATATAATATAACATAATCAAATAATAATCGCTATTCCGACGAGCTAATCCCAGGTATACCACATATAACTTGGTATACTGGATTAGCACTCTTCTACTTAGTCTAAAATTCGTTTGGCAAATTAATTTGGCAAATTAATTCGTCGAAATAGTTATTTTATTCAAATTTTTGCTATTCCATTGAGTGCCAAACACTCCCTTAATGTCCTCCTTTTTGCTGTGGCTTTATTGCTCTATTGGAATGATTTTTTGGACTTATCTAATTTTATTTTTTCAAATGATAAAAATTCCTGCAAAATGTAGTGTGCACAGCTTCCCCACTTCCCCAATCAAGAGGGCAAGGCAGTCTTTTGATCAGCGATGGACGGGCGGTCCGAACGAGAAAGATTGAGAGGACCAAACTAGATCAGCAGAAATTTAATTATCTAACCCTCTCGTAAAAAGCAAAAAAAACAAAAAAAAAGAAAAGAAAAAGACTTATGAGGAAAAAATGTGTACTCATTAATATTCGTTTTGAAATGTTAATTGAACAATTTTATAATAGACATAATTATAAGTAATTATATTAATTTGCATCAAATTATGTATAGTTATGCGGTTAAAAATTTTCATAAAGACAAACAACTTATTTAAACAGGAGTTTTTAATGCATCTTACTTATGTTTTGTGTAATATTAGCGATATAGAATATTCATATCAAAATTTTAATTGGATAATTTTATAATAGACGTAATAAGGAGTAATTGTATTAATTTACACGAAATTATATATAGCTATGCGACTAATTTTTTTGAAAAACTCAAACAACTTGTTTAAATAGCAGTTTTAAAACATCTGACTTGCGTCCTGCGTAAAATTAGCGTCATGAAATATTCATATCAAAGTTTTAATTAAAAAATCTTATAATAAACATATTAAGGAGTAAATATATTCATTTATAAGAAATTTTATGTAGCTATGGAGCCAAAAATTTTGAGAAACTCAAATAACTTATTTAAGCAGCTATTTTTAATGCATCTTACTTATGTTTTGTGCAAAATTAGTATCATAGAATATTCATATTAAAATTTTAATAAGAAGATCATATAATAGGTATACTTAAGAGTAATTATATTAATTTATATTATATCTTCATTATGTATTAAATTCTTTAATTATGCAAAAATTTGCGTTTTGAGCTTTTTAAGTCGCCGTTTTTAATTTTTGAAAATCAGCTCTAAAAATAATAATAATATATTCAATACTTGAACATCATTTTCAAAAAAACGCTCCAAATTTTTGCATCCCATTTTTCAAAAAAATTTAATGAGAATGATAAATTAAAATTTTAAGATCATTTAATATGTTTTTTTGAGTTAAGCTCACGAAAGCCTCCGTGAGCTTAAGCTCACGCTATCTCCACTCTTAATTTATAATACATTATGTATAATTATGCGGCCAAAAATATTAAAAAACTCAAACAACTTGTTTAAACAGTGTTTTTAATGTCTCCTACTTATGTTTTGTGTAAAATTAGTGTTGTGGAATTTTCATATTGAAGTGTTAATTAGATCATCTTTTAATAAGCATAATTATGAATGATTATTTTATTTTTTACTAAATTATGTATAGTTATGGAGCCAAAAATTTAGAAATACTCAAATAACTTTTTTCAAATAGTTGTTTCTAATGTATCTTACTTATGTTTCGGGAGAAAATAGTGTCGTAGAATATTCATATTGAAGTGTTAATTGAACAATCTTATAATAGACATAATTTGGAGTAATAATATTAATTTGCATGAAACTATATGAATTTATGTGGCCAATTTTTTTTTAAAAAAGTCAAATAATTTGTTTAAACAACAGTTTTTAATCCATCTTACTTATGTTTTGTGCATCATAGAGTATTCATATCGAAGTTTTACTTATATAATCTTATAATAGGTATAATTAGGAGTAATTATATTAATTTTTATGAAATTATATGTAGTTATGCAGCAAAAAGTTTGAAAAACTCAATCAACTAATTTAAACTGTTATTTTTTAATGCATCTTTCTTATATTTTGTGCAAACTTAGTGTCGTAAAATATTCATATCGAAGTATTAATTGGATAATCTTCTAATAGGCACAATTAGGAGTAATTATATTAATTTTTATAAAATTATAAGTAGTTATGAGATAATAAATTTTGAAAATCTTAAATAATTTGTTTAAACAACAGTTTCAAATGTATCTTATTTATGTTTTGTGAAAAATACTGTTAGAGGATATTCATATTGGAGTGTTAATTAGATAAATATATAATAGGCATAATTATGAGTAATTATATTAATTTCCATGAAATTATGTAGCCAAAAATTATAAAAAAAAACTCATACAACTTGTTTAAACAGCTATTTTTAATACATCTTACTTATTTTTTATGAAACATTCGTGTCATAGAATATTCATATCGAAGTGTTAATTAGATAATCTTGTAATATGCACAATCATGAGTAATTATATTAATTTTTACGAAATTATTTATCGTTATGAGGTAAAAAAATGTTAAAAATTTTAGATAACTTGTTTAAACAGCAATTTCAATGTATCTTACTTATGTCTTACGTAAAATTAGTGTCATATGATATTTATATTGAAGTTTTAATTTGACAATCTTATAATAGACATAATTAGATATAATTATATTAATTCTCTTGAAATTATGTGTAGTTTTGATATAAAAAATGCTGAAAATTTTAAACAACTTGTTTAAAAAATAGTTTCGAATGCATCTTATTTATATTTTGTCCAAAATTAGCCTCATAGAATATTCATATCTAAGTTTTAATTCTACAACCATACAATAGGTATAATTAGGAGTAATTAAATTAATTTTTGAGAAATTATATGTAGTTATGCGGTCAAAAATATTCAAAATCTCAAACTTGTTTAAACAATTATTTTCAATGCATCTTATTTATATTTTGTGCAAATTTTATGTCGTATAATGTTCATATCGAGATGTTAATTGGATAATCTTCTAATAGGCATAATTAGTAGTAATTACATTAATTTTCATAAAATTATATATAGTTATGAGTCAAAAAATGTTAAAACTCTTAAACAACTTGTTTAAACAATAATTTATAATATATTTTACTTATGTTTTATGAAAATTTAGTGTCGTAGAATATTCATATCGAAGTGTTAATTGGACAATCTTAAAATAGACATAATTAGAAGTAATTATATTAATTTGTATCAAATTATGTGTACTTATGCGGCTAAAAATTTTGAAAAACACAAACAACTTGTTTAAACAGCAGTTTTAATGCATCTTACTATAATTTGTGCAAACATTAGCATTATAGAATATTCATATTGAAGTTTTAATTGGACAATTTTATAATAGACATAATTAGGAGTAATTATTTTAATTTGTATTAAATTATATGTTGTTATGCGGCCAAAAATTATGAAAAATTCAAATAACTTGTTTAAACAGCAATTTTTAATGCTTCTTACTTATGTTTTGTGCAAAATTAGCGTCATGGAATATTCATATCGAAGTCTCAATAGGACAATCTTGTAATAGGCTTAACAAGGAGTAATTATTTTAATTTGCACGAATTATGTGTAGTTGCGCGGACAAACAACTTATTTCAACACATAGTTTTTAACGCATCTTACTTATATTTTGTGCAAAAATAGCGTTATAAAATATTCATATAGAAGTATTAATTAAACAATCTTATTATTGGCATAATTAGGAGTAATTGTATTAATTTGCACGAAACTATGGGTATTAGTGGGGCCAAAAATTTTAAAAAAGTCAAACAACTTGTTTAAACAGCAATTTTTAATGCATCTTATTTATGTTTTATGCAATATTAGCGTTATAGAATATTCATATCAAGGTTTTAATTGGATAATTTTATCATAGACGTAATTAGGAGTAATTATTTTAATTTGCACGATATTATATGTAGTTATGCGGCAAAAAATTATGAAAATTTCAAATAACTTGTTTAAACAGCAATTTTTAATGCTTCTTACTTATATTTTGTGCAAAATTAACGTCATGAAATATTCATATTGAAATCTTAATAGGACAATCTTGTCATAGGTGTAAGAAGAAGTTATTATTTTAATTTGCATGAATTATGTGTTGTTGCGCGGCCAAAAATTGTCATAAAGCCAAACAACTTATTTCAACAACAGTTTTTAACGCATCTTACATATGTTTTCTGCAAAATTAGCGTTATAATATATTCATATCAAAGTTTTAATTGGACAACTTTATAATAGGAGTAATTAGGAGTAGTTATTTTAATTTTCACGAAATTATGTGTAGTTATGAGGGCAAAAATGTTAAAAACTCAAATAAGTTTTTTAAACAGCAGTTTGTAATATATTTTACTTATATTTTATGAAAATTTATTGTCGTGGGATATTCGTATCGAAGTGTTAATTGGAAAATCTTATAGTAGGCATAATTAGGAGTAATTATATTAGTTTGCATGAAATTATGTGTACTTATGCGGCCAATTTTTTGAAAAACACAAACAACTTGTTTAAACAGCAGTTTTTAATGCATCTTACTTATGTTTTGTGCAACATTAGCATTATAGAATATTCATATCGAAGTTTTAATTGGAAAATTTTATAATAGGCGTAATTAGGAGTAATTGTTTTAATTTTATGCAAGAAATTATATGTTGTTATGCGGCCAAAAATTATGAAAAATTGAAATAACCTGTTTAAACAGAAATTTTTAATGCTTCTTACTTATGTTTTGTGCAAAATTGATGTCATGGAATATTCATATCGAAGTCTCAATAGGACAATCTTGTAATAGACGTAACAAGGAGTAATTATTTTAATTTGCACGAATTATGTGTAGTTGCGCGGCCAAAAATTTTCATAAAGCCAAACAACTTGTTTCAACAATAGTTTTTAACTCATCTTACTTATGTTTTTGTGTAAAATTAGCGTTATAGAATATTCATATAGAAGTATTAATTAAACAATCTTATAATGGGCATAATTAGGGTACTTATATTAATTTGCACGAAACTATGTGTATTTGTGGGGCCAAATTTTTTAAAAAAGTCAAACAACTTGTTTAAACAGCAGTTTTTAATGCATCTTATTTATGTTTTGTGCAATATTAGCGTTATAGAATATTCATATCAAGGTTTTAATTGGACAATTTTATAATAGGCATAATTAGGAGTAATTGTTTTAATTTGCACGAAATTATAAGTTGTTACGCGGCCAAAAATTATGAAAAATTCAAATAACTTGTTTAAACAGCAATTTTTAATGCTTCTTACTTATGTTTTGTGCAAAATTGGCATCATGGAATATTCATATCGAAGTCTCAATAGGAAAATCTTGTAATAGACGTAACAAGGAGTAATTATTTTAATTTGCACGAATTATGTGTAGTTGCGCGGCCAAAAAATTTCTTAAACCCAAACAACTTGTTTCAACAACTGTTTTTAACGGATCTTACTTATGTTTTGTGCAAAATTAGCATTATAGAATATTCATATAGAAGTATTAATTAAACAATCTTATAATGGGCATAATTAGGAGTAATTATATTAATTTTCACGAAACTATGTGTATTTGTGGGGCCAAATTTTTTAAAAATATCAAACAACTTGTTTAAACTGCAGTTTTTAATGCATCTTACTTATGTTTTGTGCAATATTAGCGTTATAGAATATTCATATCAAGGTTTTAATTGGATAATTTTATAATAGGCGTAATTAGGAGTAATTATTTTAATTTGCACGAAATTACATCTTGTTATGCGGCCAAATATTATGAAAAATTCAAATAACTTGTTTAAACAGCAATTTTTAATGCTTCTTACTTATGTTTTGTGCAAAATTAGCGTCATGGAATATTTATATCGAAGTCTTAATAGGACAATCTTGTAATAGGTGTAACATGGAGTAATTATTTTAATTTGCACGAATTATGTGTAGTTGTGCGGCCAAAATTTTTCATAAAGCCAAACAACTAGTTTCAACAAGAGTTTTTAATGCATCTTACATATGTTTTGTGCAAAATTAGCGTTATAGAATATTCATATCGAAGTTTTAATTGGATAACTTTATAATAGGAGTAATTAGGAGTAGTTATTTTAATTTGCACGAAATTATGTATAGTTATGAGGGCAAAAATGTTGAAAACTCAAACAAGTTTTTTAAATAGCAGTTTCTAATCTTACTTATGTTTTGTGAAAAATTAGTATCGTAGAATATTCATATCAAAGTGTTAAGTGAAAAATCTTATAACGAACGTAATTAGGAATAATTATATTAATTTATACGAAATTATGTGCAGTTATGCGCTCAAAAAAAATTTACAAAGATCAAACAACTTTGTTTAAACAGCTGTTTTTAATGCATCTTACTTATGTTTTATGCAAAATTAGTGCTATAGAATATTCATATCGAAGTTTTAATTAAAGAATCTTACAATAGACATATTTAGGAGTAATTATATTAATTTATAAGAAATTATGTGTAGCGATGCAGCCACAAATTTTAAAACACTCAAATAACTTGTTTAAATAGCTGTTTTTAATGCATCTTACTTATGTTTTATGCAAAATTAGTGTCGTAGAATATTCATATCGAAGTTTTAATTAGAAGATCATATAATAGGCATGCTTAGGAGTAATTATATTAATTTATAAGAAATTTTGCGGCCATTTTTTTAAAAAACTCAAACAACTTGTTTAAACGGCTGTTTTTTATGCATCTTATTTATGTTTTATGCAAAATTTACGCCGTACAATGTTCATATCGAAGTGTTAATTGGATAATCTTCTGATAGGTATAATTAGGAGTAATTATATTAATTTTCATGAAATTATGTGTAGTTATGAGTAAAAAAATTTTAAACAGCGGTTTCTAAAACATAAGTTTTATGAAAAATTAGTGTCGCTGGATATTCATATCGCAACGCTAATTGAACAATCTTATAATAGGATTAATTAGGAGTAATTATATTAATTTGCATGAAATTATGTGTACTTATGCGGCCAAAAATTTTAAAAAACACAAACAACTTATTTTAAGAGCTATTTTTAATGCATCCTACTTATGTCTTGTGCAAAATTTGTGTCGTAGAATGTTCATATCGAATTGTTAATTGGCTGGTATTTTAATGGGAATAATTAGGAGTAATTATATTATTTTTTATGAAATTATATGTACTAATGAGGCCAAAAATATTGAAAAAACTTAACTTTTTTAAATAGCAGTTTATAATGCATCTTACTTATGTTTTGAGGAATAAGAGTACCCTAATGTATTCGTTTTGAAGTGTTAATTGAGAAATCTTATAATAGGCATAATTAGGAGTAATTATATTAATTTGCACCAAATTATGTGTAGTTATGCGGCCAGAAATTTTCATAAAGGCAAACAACTTAGTTAAACAGCAGTTTTTAACGCATCGTACTTATGTTTTGTGCAATATTAGCGATATAGAATATTCATATCGAAGTTTTAATTGGACAATTTTATAATAGACGTAATAAGGAGTAATTATATTAATTTACACGAAATTATATGTAGTTATGCGGCCAATGTTTTTGAAAAACTCAAACAACTTGTTTAAACAGCAGTTTTAATGCATCTTACTTGTGTTTTACGCAAAATTAGTGTCATGGAATATTCATATCGAAGTTTTAATTAAAGAACCTTACAATAGACATATTAAGGGGCAAATATATAAATTTATAAGAAATTTTATGTAGCCGTGCAGCCAAATCTTTTGAAAAACTCAAATAACTTGTTTAAGAAGCTGTTTTTAATGCATCTTACTTATGTTTTGTGCAAAATTAGTGTGTTAGAATATTCATATCGAAAGTTTAATTAAAAGATCATATAATAGGTATGCTTAGGAGTAATATATTAATTTATAATAAATTATGTGTAATTATGCGGCCAAAATATTAAAAAACTCAAACAACTTGTTTAAACGGTTGTTTTTAATGCCTCCTACTTATGTTTTGTGCAAAATTAGTGTTGTAGAATGTTCATATTGAAGTGTTAATTAGATAATCTTTTAATAGGCATAATTATGAGTGATTTTTTAAATTTTTACTAAATTATGTGTAGTTATGGGGCCAAAAATTTAGAAATACTCAAATAACTTTTTCAAATAGATGTTTCTAATGCATCTTACTTATGCTTCGGGAGAAAATAGTGTCGTAGAATATTCATATCGAAGTGTTAATCGAACAATCTTATAATAGGCATAATTTGGAGTACTAAATTTAATTTTCATGAAAATATATGAATTTATGGGGCCAAATATTTAAAAAAAGTCAAACAACTTGTTTAAACAGCAGTTTTTAATGCATCTTACTTATGTTTTGTGCCAAATTAGCGTCATAGAGTATTCATATCGAAGTTTTAATTAATAATCTTATAATAGGCATAATTAAGAGTAATTATATTAATTTTCACGAAATTATATGTAGTTATGCGGCAAAAAGTTTGAAAAACTCAATGAACTAGTTTAAACTGCTGTTTTTTTAATGCATCTTTCTTATGCTTTGTGCAAACTTAGTGTCGTAGAATATTCATATCGAAGTATTAATTGGATAATCTTCTAATACGCACAATTAGGAGTAATTATATTAATTTTCACGAAATTATAAGTAGTTATGAGATAATAAAATTTGAAAATCTAAAACAACTTGTTTAAACAGCAGTTTCAAATGTATCTTATTTATGTTTTATGAAAAAAATACTGTTAGAGGATATTCATATTGGAGTATTAATTGGATAATTATATAATAGGCATAATTAGGAGTAATTATGTTAATTTTCGTTAAGTTATGCAGCCAAAAATTATAAAAAACTCGAACAACTTTTTTAAACAGCTGTTTTTAATGCATCTTACTTATTTTTTATGCAAAATTCGTCGTAGAATGTTCATATCGAAGTGTTAATTGGATAATCTTCTAATAGGCACAATTATGAGTAATTATATTAATTGTTTTGAAGTTATTTGTCGTTATGAGGCAAAAAATGTTAAAAATCTTAAACAGCTTGTTTAAACAGCAATTTCCAATGTATCTTACTTATGTCTTACGTAAAATTAGTGTCCTATGATATTCATATTGAAGTGTTAATTTGAAAATCTTATAATAGACATAATTAGGTGTAATTATATTAATTCGCTCGAAATTTTGTGTAGTTTTGATGCAAAAAATGTTGAAAATCTTAAACAACTTGTTTAAAAAACAGTTTCGAATGCATCTTACTTATATTTTGTGCAAAATTAGCCTTCTAGAATATTCATATCTAAGTTTTAATTCCACAACCATACAATAGGCATAATTTGGAGTAATTATATTAATTTTCAAGAAATTGTATGTAGTTATGCGGCCAAAAATCTTCAAAAACTCAAACTTGTTTAAACAATTGTTTTCAATGCATCTTATTTATGTTTTGTGCAAAATTTGTGTCGTACAATGTTCATATCTAGGTGTTAATTGGATAATCTTCTAATAGGCATAATTAGCAGTAATTAAATGATTTTTTACGAAATTATGTATAGTTATGAGTCAAAAAATGTTGAAACTCTTAAACAACTTGTTTAAACAGCAGTTTGTAATATATTTTATGAAAATTTATTGTCGTGGGATATTCGTATCGAAGTGTTAATTGGAAAATCTTATAGTAGGCATAATTAGGAGTAATTATATTAATTTGCATGAAATTATGTGTACTTATGCGGCCAATTTTTTTGAAAAACACAAACAACTTGTTTAAACAGCAGTTTTTAATGCATCTTACTTATGTTTTGTGCAACATTAGCATTATAGAATATTCATATCGAAGTTTTAATTGGAAAATTTTATAATAGGCGTAATTAGGAGTAATTGTTTTAATTTGCACGAAATTATATGTTGTTATGCGGCCAAAAATTATGAAAAATTGAAATAACCTGTTTAAACAGAAATTTTTAATGCTTCTTACTTATGTTTTGTGCAAAATTGATGTCATGGAATATTCATATCGAAGTCTCAATAGGACAATCTTGTAATAGACGTAACAAGGAGTAATTATTTTAATTTGCACGAATTATGTGTAGTTGCGCGGCCAAAAATTTTCATAAAGCCAAACAACTTGTTTCAACAATAGTTTTTAACTCATCTTACTTATGTTTTTGTGTAAAATTAGCGTTATAGAATATTCATATAGAAGTATTAATTAAACAATCTTATAATGGGCATAATTAGGGTACTTATATTAATTTGCACGAAACTATGTGTATTTGTGGGGCCAAATTTTTTAAAAAAGTCAAACAACTTGTTTAAACAGCAGTTTTTAATGCATCTTATTTATGTTTTGTGCAATATTAGCGTTATAGAATATTCATATCAAGGTTTTAATTGGACAATTTTATAATAGGCATAATTAGGAGTAATTGTTTTAATTTGCACGAAATTATAAGTTGTTAAGCGGCCAAAAATTATGAAAAATTCAAATAACTTGTTTAAACAGCAATTTTTAATGCTTCTTACTTATGTTTTGTGCAAAATTGGCATCATGGAATATTCATATCGAAGTCTCAATAGGAAAATCTTGTAATAGACGTAACAAGGAGTAATTATTTTAATTTGCACGAATTATGTGTAGTTGCGCGGCCAAAAAATTTCTTAAACCCAAACAACTTGTTTCAACAACTGTTTTTAACGGATCTTACTTATGTTTTGTGCAAAATTAGCATTATAGAATATTCATATAGAAGTATTAATTAAACAATCTTATAATGGGCATAATTAGGAGTAATTATATTAATTTTCACGAAACTATGTGTATTTGTGGGGCCAAATTTTTTAAAAATATCAAACAACTTGTTTAAACTGCAGTTTTTAATGCATCTTACTTATGTTTTGTGCAATATTAGCGTTATAGAATATTCATATCAAGGTTTTAATTGGATAATTTTATAATAGGCGTAATTAGGAGTAATTATTTTAATTTGCATGAAATTACATCTTGTTATGCGGCCAAATATTATGAAAAATTCAAATAACTTGTTTAAACAGCAATTTTTAATGCTTCTTACTTATGTTTTGTGCAAAATTAGCGTCATGGAATATTTATATCGAAGTCTTAATAGGACAATCTTGTAATAGGTGTAACATGGAGTAATTATTTTAATTTGCACGAATTATGTGTAGTTGTGCGGCCAAAATTTTTCATAAAGCCAAACAACTAGTTTCAACAAGAGTTTTTAATGCATCTTACATATGTTTTGTGCAAAATTAGCGTTATAGAATATTCATATCGAAGTTTTAATTGGATAACTTTATAATAGGAGTAATTAGGAGTAGTTATTTTAATTTGCACGAAATTATGTATAGTTATGAGGGCAAAAATGTTGAAAACTCAAACAAGTTTTTTAAATAGCAGTTTCTAATCTTACTTATGTTTTGTGAAAAATTAGTATCGTAGAATATTCATATCAAAGTGTTAAGTGAAAAATCTTATAACGAACGTAATTAGGAATAATTATATTAATTTATACGAAATTATGTGCAGTTATGCGCTCAAAAAATTTACAAAGATCAAACAACTTTGTTTAAACAGCTGTTTTTAATGCATCTTACTTATGTTTTATGCAAAATTAGTGCTATAGAATATTCATATCGAAGTTTTAATTAAAGAATCTTACAATAGACATATTTAGGAGTAATTATATTAATTTATAAGAAATTATGTGTAGCGATGCAGCCACAAATTTTAAAACACTCAAATAACTTGTTTAAATAGCTGTTTTTAATGCATCTTACTTATGTTTTATGCAAAATTAGTGTCGTAGAATATTCATATCGAAGTTTTAATTAGAAGATCATATAATAGGCATGCTTAGGAGTAATTATATTAATTTATAAGAAATTTTGCGGCCATTTTTTTAAAAAACTCAAACAACTTGTTTAAACGGCTGTTTTTTATGCATCTTATTTATGTTTTATGCAAAATTTACGCCGTACAATGTTCATATCGAAGTGTTAATTGGATAATCTTCTGATAGGTATAATTAGGAGTAATTATATTAATTTTCATGAAATTATGTGTAGTTATGAGTAAAAAAATTTTAAACAGCGGTTTCTAAAACATAAGTTTTATGAAAAATTAGTGTCGCTGGATATTCATATCGCAACGCTAATTGAACAATCTTATAATAGGATTAATTAGGAGTAATTATATTAATTTGCATGAAATTATGTGTACTTATGCGGCCAAAAATTTTAAAAAACACAAACAACTTATTTTAAGAGCTATTTTTAATGCATCCTACTTATGTCTTGTGCAAAATTTGTGTCGTAGAATGTTCATATCGAATTGTTAATTGGCTGGTATTTTAATGGGAATAATTAGGAGTAATTATATTATTTTTTATGAAATTATATGTACTAATGAGGCCAAAAATATTGAAAAAACTTAACTTTTTTAAATAGCAGTTTATAATGCATCTTACTTATGTTTTGAGGAATAAGAGTACCCTAATGTATTCGTTTTGAAGTGTTAATTGAGAAATCTTATAATAGGCATAATTAGGAGTAATTATATTAATTTGCACCAAATTATGTGTAGTTATGCGGCCAGAAATTTTCATAAAGGCAAACAACTTAGTTAAACAGCAGTTTTTAACGCATCGTACTTATGTTTTGTGCAATATTAGCGATATAGAATATTCATATCGAAGTTTTAATTGGACAATTTTATAATAGACGTAATAAGGAGTAATTATATTAATTTACACGAAATTATATGTAGTTATGCGGCCAATGTTTTTGAAAAACTCAAACAACTTGTTTAAACAGCAGTTTTAATGCATCTTACTTGTGTTTTACGCAAAATTAGTGTCATGGAATATTCATATCGAAGTTTTAATTAAAGAACCTTACAATAGACATATTAAGGGGCAAATATATAAATTTATAAGAAATTTTATGTAGCCGTGCAGCCAAATCTTTTGAAAAACTCAAATAACTTGTTTAAGAAGCTGTTTTTAATGCATCTTACTTATGTTTTGTGCAAAATTAGTGTGTTAGAATATTCATATCGAAAGTTTAATTAAAAGATCATATAATAGGTATGCTTAGGAGTAATATATTAATTTATAATAAATTATGTGTAATTATGCGGCCAAAATATTAAAAAACTCAAACAACTTGTTTAAACGGTTGTTTTTAATGCCTCCTACTTATGTTTTGTGCAAAATTAGTGTTGTAGAATGTTCATATTGAAGTGTTAATTAGATAATCTTTTAATAGGCATAATTATGAGTGATTTTTTAAATTTTTACTAAATTATGTGTAGTTATGGGGCCAAAAATTTGGAAATACTCAAATAACTTTTTCAAATAGATGTTTCTAATGCATCTTACTTATGCTTCGGGAGAAAATAGTGTCGTAGAATATTCATATCGAAGTGTTAATCGAACAATCTTATAATAGGCATAATTTGGAGTACTAAATTTAATTTTCATGAAAATATATGAATTTATGGGGCCAAATATTTAAAAAAAGTCAAACAACTTGTTTAAACAGCAGTTTTTAATGCATCTTACTTATGTTTTGTGCCAAATTAGCGTCATAGAGTATTCATATCGAAGTTTTAATTAATAATCTTATAATAGGCATAATTAAGAGTAATTATATTAATTTTCACGAAATTATATGTAGTTATGCGGCAAAAAGTTTGAAAAACTCAATGAACTAGTTTAAACTGCTGTTTTTTTAATGCATCTTTCTTATGCTTTGTGCAAACTTAGTGTCGTAGAATATTCATATCGAAGTATTAATTGGATAATCTTCTAATACGCACAATTAGGAGTAATTATATTAATTTTCACGAAATTATAAGTAGTTATGAGATAATAAAATTTGAAAATCTAAAACAACTTGTTTAAACAGCAGTTTCAAATGTATCTTATTTATGTTTTATGAAAAAAATACTGTTAGAGGATATTCATATTGGAGTATTAATTGGATAATTATATAATAGGCATAATTAGGAGTAATTATGTTAATTTTCGTTAAGTTATGCAGCCAAAAATTATAAAAAACTCGAACAACTTTTTTAAACAGCTGTTTTTAATGCATCTTACTTATTTTTTATGCAAAATTCGTGTCGTAGAATGTTCATATCGAAGTGTTAATTGGATAATCTTCTAATAGGCACAATTATGAGTAATTATATTAATTGTTTTGAAGTTATTTGTCGTTATGAGGCAAAAAATGTTAAAAATCTTAAACAGCTTGTTTAAACAGCAATTTCCAATGTATCTTACTTATGTCTTACGTAAAATTAGTGTCCTATGATATTCATATTGAAGTGTTAATTTGAAAATCTTATAATAGACATAATTAGGTGTAATTATATTAATTCGCTCGAAATTTTGTGTAGTTTTGATGCAAAAAATGTTGAAAATCTTAAACAACTTGTTTAAAAAACAGTTTCGAATGCATCTTACTTATATTTTGTGCAAAATTAGCCTTCTAGAATATTCATATCTAAGTTTTAATTCCACAACCATACAATAGGCATAATTTGGAGTAATTATATTAATTTTCAAGAAATTGTATGTAGTTATGCGGCCAAAAATCTTCAAAAACTCAAACTTGTTTAAACAATTGTTTTCAATGCATCTTATTTCTGTTTTGTGCAAAATTTGTGTCGTACAATGTTCATATCTAGGTGTTAATTGGATAATCTTCTAATAGGCATAATTAGCAGTAATTAAATGATTTTTCACGAAATTATGTATAGTTATGAGTCAAAAAATGTTGAAACTCTTAAACAACTTGTTTAAACAGCAGTTTGTAATATATTTTACTTATATTTTATGAAAATTTATTGTCGTGGGATATTCGTATCGAAGTGTTAATTGGAAAATCTTATAGTAGGCATAATTAGGAGTAATTATATTAGTTTGCATGAAATTATGTGTACTTATGCGGCCAATTTTTTTGAAAAACACAAACAACTTGTTTAAACAGCAGTTTTTAATGCATCTTACTTATGTTTTGTGCAACATTAGCATTATAGAATATTCATATCGAAGTTTTAATTGGAAAATTTTATAATAGGCGTAATTAGGAGTAATTGTTTTAATTTGCACGAAATTATATGTTGTTATGCGGCCAAAAATTATGAAAAATTGAAATAACCTGTTTAAACAGAAATTTTTAATGCTTCTTACTTATGTTTTGTGCAAAATTGATGTCATGGAATATTCATATCGAAGTCTCAATAGGACAATCTTGTAATAGACGTAACAAGGAGTAATTATTTTAATTTGCACGAATTATGTGTAGTTGCGCGGCCAAAAATTTTCATAAAGCCAAACAACTTGTTTCAACAATAGTTTTTAACTCATCTTACTTATGTTTTTGTGTAAAATTAGCGTTATAGAATATTCATATAGAAGTATTAATTAAACAATCTTATAATGGGCATAATTAGGGTACTTATATTAATTTGCACGAAACTATGTGTATTTGTGGGGCCAAATTTTTTAAAAAAGTCAAACAACTTGTTTAAACAGCAGTTTTTAATGCATCTTATTTATGTTTTGTGCAATATTAGCGTTATAGAATATTCATATCAAGGTTTTAATTGGACAATTTTATAATAGGCATAATTAGGAGTAATTGTTTTAATTTGCACGAAATTATAAGTTGTTACGTGACCAAAAATTATGAAAAATTCAAATAACTTGTTTAAACAGCAATTTTTAATGCTTCTTACTTATGTTTTGTGCAAAATTGGCATCATGGAATATTCATATCGAAGTCTCAATAGGAAAATCTTGTAATAGACGTAACAAGGAGTAATTATTTTAATTTGCACGAATTATGTGTAGTTGCGCGGCAAAAAATTTCTTAAACCCAAACAACTTGTTTCAACAACTGTTTTTAACGGATCTTACTTATGTTTTGTGCAAAATTAGCATTATAGAATATTCATATAGAAGTATTAATTAAACAATCTTATAATGGGCATAATTAGGAGTAATTATATTAATTTTCACGAAACTATGTGTATTTGTGGGGCCAAATTTTTTAAAATATCAAACAACTTGTTTAAACTGCAGTTTTTAATGCATCTTACTTATGTTTTGTGCAATATTAGCGTTATAGAATATTCATATCAAGGTTTTAATTGGATAATTTTATAATAGGCGTAATTAGGAGTAATTATTTTAATTTGCACGAAATTACATCTTGTTATGCGGCCAAATATTATGAAAAATTCAAATAACTTGTTTAAACAGCAATTTTTAATGCTTCTTACTTATGTTTTGTGCAAAATTAGCGTCATGGAATATTTATATCGAAGTCTTAATAGGACAATCTTGTAATAGGTGTAACATGGAGTAATTATTTTAATTTGCACGAATTATGTGTAGTTGTGCGGCCAAAATTTTTCATAAAGCCAAACAACTAGTTTCAACAAGAGTTTTTAATGCATCTTACATATGTTTTGTGCAAAATTAGCGTTATAGAATATTCATATCGAAGTTTTAATTGGATAACTTTATAATAGGAGTAATTAGGAGTAGTTATTTTAATTTGCACGAAATTATGTATAGTTATGAGGGCAAAAATGTTGAAAACTCAAACAAGTTTTTTAAATAGCAGTTTCTAATCTTACTTATGTTTTGTGAAAAATTAGTATCGTAGAATATTCATATCAAAGTGTTAAGTGAAAAATCTTATAACGAACGTAATTAGGAATAATTATATTAATTTATACGAAATTATGTGCAGTTATGCGCTCAAAAAATTTACAAAGATCAAACAACTTTGTTTAAACAGCTGTTTTTAATGCATCTTACTTATGTTTTATGCAAAATTAGTGCTATAGAATATTCATATCGAAGTTTTAATTAAAGAATCTTACAATAGACATATTTAGGAGTAATTATATTAATTTATAAGAAATTATGTGTAGCGATGCAGCCACAAATTTTAAAACACTCAAATAACTTGTTTAAATAGCTGTTTTTAATGCATCTTACTTATGTTTTATGCAAAATTAGTGTCGTAGAATATTCATATCGAAGTTTTAATTAGAAGATCATATAATAGGCATGCTTAGGAGTAATTATATTAATTTATAAGAAATTTTGCGGCCATTTTTTTAAAAAACTCAAACAACTTGTTTAAACGGCTGTTTTTTATGCATCTTATTTATGTTTTATGCAAAATTTACGCCGTACAATGTTCATATCGAAGTGTTAATTGGATAATCTTCTGATAGGTATAATTAGGAGTAATTATATTAATTTTCATGAAATTATGTGTAGTTATGAGTAAAAAAATTTTAAACAGCGGTTTCTAAAACATAAGTTTTATGAAAAATTAGTGTCGCTGGATATTCATATCGCAACGCTAATTGAACAATCTTATAATAGGATTAATTAGGAGTAATTATATTAATTTGCATGAAATTATGTGTACTTATGCGGCCAAAAATTTTAAAAAACACAAACAACTTATTTTAAGAGCTATTTTTAATGCATCCTACTTATGTCTTGTGCAAAATTTGTGTCGTAGAATGTTCATATCGAATTGTTAATTGGCTGGTATTTTAATGGGAATAATTAGGAGTAATTATATTATTTTTTATGAAATTATATGTACTAATGAGGCCAAAAATATTGAAAAAACTTAACTTTTTTAAATAGCAGTTTATAATGCATCTTACTTATGTTTTGAGGAATAAGAGTACCCTAATGTATTCGTTTTGAAGTGTTAATTGAGAAATCTTATAATAGGCATAATTAGGAGTAATTATATTAATTTGCACCAAATTATGTGTAGTTATGCGGCCAGAAATTTTCATAAAGGCAAACAACTTAGTTAAACAGCAGTTTTTAACGCATCGTACTTATGTTTTGTGCAATATTAGCGATATAGAATATTCATATCGAAGTTTTAATTGGACAATTTTATAATAGACGTAATAAGGAGTAATTATATTAATTTACACGAAATTATATGTGTGCGACCCTTTTTCGCGCCTCTCACCGCCCTAAAAAGGGACTGGGCGATGAATTGCGGAAGAAGGACATGGAGATCCCTCTAAGTGTGCATTGGGGTATATTTATATGAATTTGGAATGCACATTTAAAGGTTTTAGAGATTGTGGGGTCTTTAAGATTCCAATGGGCGCAAGCCCCCATTGTTAATTACCCTAGGCTTTGAACCCGAGGAACCTCTAATTAAGAAAGAGAAAATAAACAAAATAGTTAAGCAATTTTAAGTGGTCGCTGTGAATAAAGGCATGAAAGATATAGATTTTTCAAGGTAGTCTACACCTTGTGAATTGACTTTTATTTTTTTGATAAAATGATTTAGTCTTTTATTTTATTTTTAAAATTTTATTTATTTATTTATTTATTTATTATTTGAATTTATTTTATTTAAATTTATTTAACCTTGAATTTTGAGAGTTATTTTTATTTTAGATTAAGATTGGTTTAATTCTAAAATTGAATTTTTTTTATTTGATAAGAAGAAAAAAAAAAGTCTTTTATTTTATTATTATCATTATTTTTACTTATGTTTTTTTTATTTATTCATTAATATTTAAATTTATTTAATTTTAAAGATTGAAGGTTACTTTTATTTTTTTATTTTATTTTGATTTTGATCTTAGGTGAAATTTGTTTTAATTTTGAAATTGATTTTGATTTTTTTTTATTTGATAAGAAAGATCAAGTCATTTACTTTCTTATTATTACTTCTTTTATTTGTGTTTTTTTATTTATATTTATTTAATTTCAAAAATTTAATTTTATTTCTTTATTTTTATTTCTTTTATTTTTATTTTAGTTGAAGGCTCGTTTAATTTTAAAATTAAATTTTTATTTGATTAGAAGGGTAAGGTCATTTATTTTTTTATTTGTATATTTTTTTATTTGTAATTTATTTAATTTTGAATAAGAATTATATTTATTATTTTTTATTTTCTTTCTATTATTTATTTATTTATTATTATTATTTTATTGTCAAAGCGTTACCAACGTTTTGTGAAGCGTTCAACATTTTGATAAACCGTATAACGATTCCTTATTATTTTTTTATTGTTTTACTTTATATATGGGCATTTTTTATTTTTGAATCACAATTTATTTGTTTCATGGCTAGTCCATTCAATGTTATTTGTTCCTTATTTTAAAATCACACCATCTTAAGGCATGTTCTTATTTATAAACTCATTGGTCTTAGCTCAAATCTCATTTTAAGTAGGGTATAATATTGGATCCTAAATTCGATATTTTCTCTTACATATTGGTACTTTATGGCTTTAATCAAAGCTTTTACATAAGCTGTGAACAACCACATTTTTTTAGAAATAGAATTTACATTTTCTCACTCGAGAGGATTTGAGCTAAGACCAATGAGTAAGCTTGTGCATAAGCTTTTCTACTCATTATCATGAACCTGGATGTACATATCCAAGTTTATGAGTCTTCATAATATTTTTTATTTTAATAAAATTATTTATCCAATTAACAATTTGTATATTGCAGAAAGGTAACGAAGAAATGTAAAATAATATAATCCGGGCAAGAATTCAAAGAAATACTAACAAATCTACATAATGCTTGAAAATCATTAGTTTTTTTTTCTCTTTATATATATATTAATTTTAAATTTATTTATATTTTCTTACTAAGAAAAAAAAATCTTCCTTTCATTTTTCATACCATAATAAGGTCAAATGAGTTGGATGTATATATCCTATACTCATTAACACATAATCAGGGTATTTAAAATAAAAGAAAGGGGTTTTTATCGCTTATTAGTTTTTACTATGCTTAGATTTAAATTCATATAAAATCATATGAAACTCCAAAAATTATAAAAATTTACAGAGAGATGCAATATAACTAGATCTAGATGCTCACAAAATTTCAATTAAATCGGAGTAGCAGAGACATAATTTTTTATTTTCGAATCAGATCAGGGGCAAAAGCGGAAAATGCTGTACCAGTATTTGCTGTTTTTCAGATCTAAAAAGGCTATAACTTCTTACAGAAAAATCAAAAAAATATAAAATCAGTTTCTATAGATTCATATGACTTATTTCTACAAGATCTGAAAGTTTTATAAGATTTGGAGTAGATCTCATCCTATTTTTCTTTTTATTGCATTTTCAGCCATTTTAGGGCTGATTTTGCGTTTATAAGGAATTCATTGATCTTAAACGGTTTAAATGCATCATTTAGCATCAATCTAACATTCAATGATGTTTGTATGAAGATTTCAGCCAAAAGAAAAATAAAAAAATGAAAAAAACAAAAAAAAAATGAAAAAGGGAAAGAGGAAATGGATGTTACCAGAACTTGCTGTTTTTCAGAATTAAAAAGGCTATAACTTTTTATAGAAAAATCAAAAAAATGTAAAATCAGTTTCTGTAGATTCATATGACTTATTTCTACGAGATCTGAAAGTTTTATAAGATTTGGAGAAGATCTCATCCCGTTTTTCATTTTATTGCATTTTCAGCTATTTTAGGGCTGATTTTGCATTTATAAGGGATTCATTGATCTTAAACAGTTTAAATGCATCATTTAGCTTCAATCTAACATTCAATGATGTTTGTATGCAGATTTGAGCTAAAAGAAAAGAAAAAAACGAAAAAGATCGAATTGCAACATAAGAACGTCAAGAAAAAAAAAGAAAAATCAATTTGCACATGAAAAATTTCATCGTTATTGCACGAATCAAAATTACAAGCTCTAATACACTCTTGATATCTATATTTACATGATATATGGCTACCTAGATCTAATTTGTAGCTTGAGTAGAAGATGATTTGATTGAATCTTGTATCTTTGGGCTTGATTTTGATCTCAACTCAAAGATTGGATCTTATTTTATAACTAATTTGAGCTTCAATTGGTTTTGGCAGCGCTTTGGATTAGCATTCAGCTTGGGATGGATTGTGTCTCTTGTGTTTGAAGGAGGAGAGGGGTTTATATAGGCCTAGGGGGTAGTAGATGGGTGTATGAGATCGGTTTGACTTTTCTTTGACCAATTTATGCACCAACTCCCTTCATTCATTTTCTCATACTCTTCTGAACGTTTTGTGGTGTATTAGACCAGTTCTAAGTGTTTTAAATGTTCTCTAACAGTGAGAGGACAAGTGGGGCACAAGTGGAGTTTGTTATGTTTGCTGAAAATTTACAAATTTGCCATATCTAACCACCACTTGGTCACCAGATGATTCTAGGGACTTCTAGAAGGTTGTAGAGGTTCAAACACGTTCTTGCCACTCCCTTCCTGCATTTTAGACCTTCTTGGGATCACAATTACGCACCCGAGACCTGTTTTTGCCTTCAAACCCGATTTCAAGCCACATAGTCGTTCTCCTTCATTTGTTCACCATTTCTTGTGTTTCAAAGCTTGATTAGCATCTAATTGATCCCAGGAATTGATCTATAATGTTTATTCAATCAATAGAATGCTCTGGTATAGAGTTTGACCAACTCGGTTTTTGACCCGATTTGCGAGTTCGTGGTCTCACCAATTTAAAGCTAATGAAATTCAACCAAACCCTTAAACAATCTCTTGTGACCATGGAGAAGGTGTTTGAAGTGTCAATTTGATTAATTATGGTTCGGATTGCTCAATTTCATTTTTGGATCGGAAACTTTCTCTTCAGTTTTCTCCCAAACCGCTCAACCATTTTGCAAGTTCTTTATCTCATTGTGTTCTCCTCTCCGTGCTCTTTCCAACGGTATATAATATGTGGGTTTTCGTCGCACGGGAGCACCATCACCATTTTTGAATTTTACACCATGGAGAGGCTCGGGTACTGTAGCACGCACTGTAGCAGAATGGGAATTTTCGAATTTAGCCCCTCTCCATTTTGATTTTTAATTGGAGCCCTCCATTTGCTGATTTTCTTATTTCTCCTTTGCTTTTAAATTGTTTCTCAAAGATCCCTTTGTCCAAATTGCACCAAAATTTGCTCAAAAATTCCTTGAAATATAACAAAATTTATGGTAATTTTTATTTACCATTTTGCCCCTTGGTCAAGCATCAATTAATTTTTAACGCTTGATTAATTAATTTTTCATTATATTAATCGATAATTTGGAATTTCTTTGACTTCTGTAACTCCAAAAATATCAAGTAATATATGAAAATTCTCAGAATTTTATGGAGAATTTGATTTTACCATAAAATTTGAGTTTTGAGATTTTGAGTTTCGAAGAGGTTTTCGATTTGAATTTGTAGAGCTTCGGCATTTAATTCTTTTCTTAAGAATTTTGATTTTTGAGCATTTCACTGAATTCTTTTTTTTCTTGGTGCTTCTGGACTTGAATTAAGCCTCTTCGGGCTTTTAAAATTACTCCTTAAATTTTTGAATCTTTTGTCCCAAATTGCTTTTTAATTCTCTGAATTTTCAGGGGTAAACAAAGAGCCACCCACCAAAGCGGGTCGTGAACACTTTGAGAATTGAAGGGCCTGCTTTGGTGCATTCAAACTTAACACTTATTCTTACTTTGTAGAGGTTTTTCGAATTGAATCTTCTTGTGAAGAGTGTTTTCATTTGGATCCCTTCATCTGAAGAGGTTTCAGCTTCATTTCTTCATCCCAAGGATCTCTGATTTACATTACTTCAATAAGGTTGTATTTGACAAAAGATACAGGGCTTAGGACGTTTTGAGTCTGAAGCGCTATGCCAACTCACGTCAGGGCCTGCAATTATCGGAAGACGGGCTGAGCTTTGTGCGTCTTATCCGACCTTTTAAGTCATTAGCTTGAAGCGTTATGCCGGCTTTTGGACTTAGGTCTCCAACTCCTTACTGAAATAATCTTCGATTAGAGTCTCGTTTGAAGAGGTTTCGGCTTGAATTCTTCATCTGGTGGGACCTTCAATGGAGTACATTCGCTCCAAGAAGTTTCAACCCGATTTTTCTTTGTAGAGGTTTTGGATTTAATTTCTTTTTTTTTTTAAAAGGTCTTTGCTCAGATGCCTTCATCTAAAGAAACTCTTGCTTCACTTCTTCATCGCGGGGAATCTCGGATTTCACCTTCGATGCATCCTTCGGTGAAGAGGTTACAACTTGAGGCCTGTCGTACGTCGGGATCTTCGACAAAGCACCTTCGCCTCAGTGATTTCAACTCTAACTTCTTTTCCTTTCGGTTTATACTTAGTGTGTTTTTCTTCGGTGGCTTGTTTACCCGATATCCTTTCTAGGGGGCTTCGTACCTCAGATTTTCATCAGGAGATTTTGCCCTTGCCTGATCTTTAATGAACTTCTGCTTTTACCTTTCTTTGCTTCTGGTAGGCTTGTATGCTTGCTGTTTGTTTGCTCGCATATGTTGTTCAATCAGCGTCTCTTCTGATCATCATTTTTGACACAGCTTCACGGAGGGACCATGGTATTTAAGGATACCATTCCTACCTGTATTGACCTCTAGGCCAGGTACAGAGTGAACCCGTTTATCCTTTTATTGCGACGGATAAACTTGCCGGTGTCAATTGTATTATGGATTCAATTGACAACACCATTTTATGGATACTTCATGTATGTATCATTTTTAAGTGGAAGCTCACACACTCTCCCCTCATTTGTGGACCTTTGCGTGCTAAAGTGGAAACTCACCGTCGCTCGTCTCCTCTCAATTTGTTTGGTGGAGATGGTATTTTATGGATCTAGAACCTACTGTATTGACCCCTAGGCCGTACAGAGCAAACCCGTTTACCCTTTTATTACGACGGATAAACTTGCCGGTGTCAATTGGATTATGGATTCAATTGACAACACCATTTTGTGGGGACTTCATATATACTTGTTATTTAATTTTGGAAGCTCACACGCTCTCCCCTCATTTGTGCACCTTTGCGTGCTAAAGTGGAAACTCACCGTCGCTCATCTCAGCTCAATCTATTCGGTGGGGATCCTACCCTCAAACATCCATCACACATCCTGCGAGACAGGCTTTCATCGGGTAGGTTCGCTCTCCATGAACAAAATCACTTCTTTAAGCAAACCACTTTGTTTGACATATAAATGCCGAGTAAAAGCGTAAACCCTTTATTCTGACCCTCCACGATTTGTTGTGGGATTGTAACAAACCATTTCCTTGGGCGTGCGGTGCTTTTGCGGATAAATGCACCCAACCTGGCTTTGTATAACACTCGTGGTGTCGGGGACAAAGGTGACAACCCCTTTTGAAAATTTTATTTTTATATGTTTTATTCAAAAATATAGAAAATATTTTTGTTATTTTATAGTATATATTTTTTTAATATATTTTTATTTGAGAGGGAAAATTTTGTTATTATTATTATTTGCTATTAATATGTACGAGAGTTATTTATTTACATGCCCTCGGAAGCGACTATTACTAGCCACCAATTTGCTCGACCTATCCCTTGGCTTGCACCGTGGGCGACCATATGAGCAACTTTCGTCATTGGGCGGTACGGATAGTTTAAGGGACAAGCGCAAACCACCGCCCATTTTTATATTTATTACGTATCAAATGGACAAACCCGGTGGTGTTCGTATTATAGGCCCAAACACCTTAGTCGTCGCCTTTACCTTCGCGTGGTTTTGGTCTTGATGGTTTCTCCATGGCATCTCATTTTATGATTTTAGTCTTGATCCTGGATCGAGTTTTGTTCGAGATTGATGAATCGAGTGTTTTGTGCCTTATAGATTCGGTTTTTAGAAGATTATGAATTTCATTCACTTAATCACCTTGCGATCTTCTCAATTATGAAACAAAGCTAGCACATAATTTGGGGTGTTAAAACTGAGCGTTTTGAGCTTTGTTAGGTTTGATTATCGGAAAACATATGAGATTTGAATCAATATGTTGTTTTATCAATCTTCTGGATTATGAAACTGTGTTAGTTCATGATCCAAGCAATAAAAACCTGAGCGTTTTGGGCTTTGTTAGGTTTGATTATCAGAAAATGGATGAGATTTGGGTCACTTAATCATTTTACTGATCTTCTAAATTGTGAAATCTGAAGCGCTATGCCAACTCACAATTTAGGTATTGAAACCTGAGCGTTCTGGCTTTTATTAGGTTTCTTTATCAGAAAACATGTGAGATTTGGATCACTTTATTGTTTTCTTGATCTTCCAAGTTATAAAGTATGAAGCGCACTTTAACTCATAACTTGGGTATCAAACTTTGAGCGTTTTGGGCTTTATTAGGTTTGTTTATCAAAAATAAAAATGGGTGAGATTTAGGTCACTTAATCATTTCTTGATTTTTAAAATTGTGAAATTTGAAGCGCTGTACCAATTCACAACTTAGGTATTGAAACCTGAGCGTTTTGGCTTTTATTAGGTTTCTTTATCAGAAAACATGTGAGATTTGGATCACTTTATTGTTTTGCTGATCTTCCAAGTTATAACGTATGAAGCGCGCTGCCAACTCATAACTTGGGTATCAAACCTAAGCGTTTTGGGCTTTGTAAGATTTGTTTATCAAGAGACCGGATGAGATTTGGATCACTTAATCGTCTCGACTAGATTCATGAATTATGAAATCTGAAACGCTATGTCAGCTCATAACCCAGATGATTAATAGTTTTGGCGGCCTTCCATTTTTGTGGTTTTGGCTTTGATTTGAGTTTTCATGATATTTTATTTTATAATTTTTGTCTTGAATTGAATTTTGATTTGATATTTATGGGATTTTTTATTTTAGGCTTGATTTGGCTCTGATTGAATCCTTACATTTTTTCTGTTTGGGGTTTTAGCCTTGATTAATTTTATTTTATTTTGTGAATTTTGAATTTATTAATGTATCATTTTATTATTATTATTATATTTCTTTTTGGTTTGGGGTACTAACATTTATTTTATTTTGATTTTTTTTGTTTAATGAGGCTTTATTTTATTTTTGAGTTTTCGAGCCTATAAAGACTTTTATTCTGGTTTTGGATATTCGAGCCTATTGAGGCCTTATTCTATTTTTTAGTTTTCGAAGTTATAAAGGTTTTTATTCTGATTTTGAATTTTCAGGCCTATCGAGTCCTTTATTTTGTTTTTGGATTTTCGAGTCTATAGATGTCTTTATTTTGCTTTTAGGTTTTTCGGACCTATTGAGATATTTATTCTGTTTTTAGATTTTTGGGCCTATATAGGCATTTATTTTGATTTTGGATTTTCGAGCCTACTGAGGCTTTATTTTGATTTTGAGTTTTTGAGCCTATAAAAGCCTTTATTTTATTTTTGGGTTTTCAGACCTATAAACGTCTTTATTCTGATTTTGGGTTTTCGAGCATATAAAAAGTTTTATTTTATTTTTGGATTTTTCGGCTTATAAAAGCCTTTATTCTATTTTTAGATTTTTGAATTTATACAAATTTTTATTCTGATTTTTTGTTTTCAGATATACTGAGACTTTTATCTTATTTTTTGGTTTTCGGGCCTACTGAGGCATTTATTTTATTTTTAGATTTTTAAGCCAATTGAGTTTTTTATATTGATTTCGAATTTTCGGGCCTACTGAAGGTTTTATCATGTTTTGTGATTTTTTAGGTCTATTAAGATATTTATTCTATTTTTTTTATTTTCGAACCTATAGAGGCATACTAAAAATTTATTTTGTTTTTGGGTTTTCGAGTCTATAAAGACATTTATTCTATTTTTGAGTTTTCAGACATATCGAAGCCTTTATTTTATTTTTGAGTTTTTAGGCCTATTGAGATTTTTATTTTATTTTTGAGTTTTTCGACCTATTGAGACTTTTATTCTGGTTTTGGATTTTCGGGCATACTGAAGCCTTTATTTTGTTTTTTATTTTTTTTAGGCCTATTAAGGGTTTTATTCTATTTTTGGTTTTCGGCCTATTGAGACATTTTTTTTTCGGACCTATAAAAGCCTTTATTTTGATTATGGATTTTCGGACCTATAAAAGCCTTTTTTTATTTTTGGGTTTTTGGGCCTATTGAGCCTTTTATTTTATTTTTTTGCACTCCATGACTGATTATGTATGGTGGGACTAGTTCTTGATGAATCGTGAATCATCGTTAGATTCATAACCCAATCCTCGGGTATTCTTCATTTTACCGTCTGGACCCATGATCATCTTTCGGGAATTATTCCATAATATCGCGAAAGTCTTAGCTTCGGTTTTCGACATGTCACTTAGACAACTTGTCTTTGTGCCAACTTATAGATTTTCTTTTCGAAGAAGTGAACGATGACATCATTATCTTTCTCGTAGCCCGAGTCTTTCTGCTCCATCATCCATCGTTCCTCCCTTGGAGTCAAGTCTTTGAAGTATTTATCAGGCACCGTTGTGATAGCTAGTGACATTGCCTCATCTTCTATTTTAATATTTAGTACATGATTTGAGCGATGCACTTCTTTGAGATTTTTCTTCTTGGATTTCTTGAGAGGGTTTTGATCACCTTTGACCCCTTTTTGTTTTTCTTCCTTTTGGGTTCTCAATTCCGGGAGATGAGTCTTGATTGACTTAAGATTGAAGACAATCTCTTCATCATAGTCTTCATCTATCATGTCATGTGAGATAGTGCATACTCTGAATCGCACACTCTTCTCTTGTTCTTTTACTTCATGTGGGGCTGGGCTTTGAAGAACGTTTTGCGGGAGTTCGATTATTCCTTCAGTGTATCATTTCTCAACCCGGTCTTTAAATACCCAGCAATCCTCGATCGGGTGCCCCAAGACTCGATGGTAAGGACAGTAATTTGAATCAATGTGTTTCTCCATCTCCGTTGGTCTTTTGCTTGTTGGTAGGATAAGTTCATTTTCTATCACTTCTTTAAAGATTTTAGCCACCTTGTCTGTTCGAAAAAAATATGGTTTGCTCTTCTTTTGTTTGAGAGTCATATCTCGTCTGCTCTCTCTTGCGTACATGGGCTGTTTACCTTTATCTTGGTTCTCTCCCGGGGTTCTTATTGTTTTTTCCGAGGTATTAGCGTCACTGATGGTTATTTGAAGGGTTTTGACCATTTCTAGGATTTCATTATTTTGTACTTTTATATCCTGCATCACCTCCCATTGTTCAACTATTTCTCTTCTATTGACATCTACTTGGCATCTCAATTCTTCGATTGAGGGAGGTTCTGCTACTCTGAGATCCCAAATACGGGTTCTTGAGGCATCGCACCATTGAGGCATTGCATTTGAAGAGTTGGGATCTGAAAACACATGATCTTCATCTCTTGGTCTGTTGGTAATAGCGAGGTACATAAGTTTATCTTCTATGTGATTGATCACATATGACGCTTCACTTTCGCTGCTTGTATCTACATCATTTTCAGGTCTTCAAAGACAACGGTAGATAATTTCTTCATCTGATTCTTCTCTTTCTGAGTTTTCAGATGATTCTTGCTCTCTTGATCTTGAGTTATTATCCGACTCTTCTTCATTTGAACTCCCGTACACCGGGATATTACGTGGCGTCGTGTGTCCTGAATCTTCAGATTCCTTGGACTCTTCATTTGATGATGTCTCGACTTGGAATGCAGCCCTCTTCATCTGATCCATTGCTTGATCTTTTGGTTTGAAACATGGTATGAGGTTTGAAGTGAAACTTGATTTTTTTCTTCTTCCTTTGAAAAGGCATCATATCCTGATTCTTCGTTTGCATAACATTCCTTGATGTTTTTACTGACTCTGAGAATTTATCCTTCTCTTTACTTTCTTTTGATAAGAAGAACTGATTGTTGTGTAGCCAAGGTCGTCCCAACAATGCCCGATATGATGGCTCAGCATCTATCAAATAAAATTTCATCGGGGATTTTAAGCCACCATGTTGTAAGTTCAGGGTCACTGCTCCAAGGCCTTCTGGAAGTTTTGGTTGAACTCGTGGATAGGTTTTCACATCAAAGGGTTTTATCTTTAAGGTTTTGAGGGGCATGATGTTGATTGAAGATCCAGCATCAACTAGGATACGACCAATTTTTTACTCTTCACAGTCTCATTTGCTTCTGTCTTTCTTTGCAGTCGAGAACCCATGAAGCTTGGGATATTAGCAGAGGACATGCTTTTCGTGTTGGACACTGCTTTTCGTGTTGAACCCATCAATGTGTTTCTCCATCTCCGTTGGTCTTTTGCTTGTTGGTAGGATAAGTTCATTTTCTATCACTTCTTTAAAGATTTTAGCCACCTTGTCTGTTCGAAAAAAATATGGTTTGCTCTTCTTTTGTTCGAAAAAAATATGATGTTGATTGAAGATCCAGCATCAACTAGGATACGACCAATTTTTTACTCTTCACAGTCTCATTTGCTTCTGTCTTTCTTTGCAGTCGAGAACCCATGAAGCTTGGGATATTAGCAGAGGACATGCTTTTCGTGTTGGACACTGCTCTTGGTAAATCTTTGAGCGTGTTGACTTTGGTCACACTTAAGAGCATCTCCATCCATCCATCGATATTTTTTTTTTATCAAGTTGACCGCTTCGTTCTCGGTCAAGGTCCCATCACATTTGATGCTGAAACTTCTCCATCTGTTGCTGTAATTCACCATGGACTCACCCTTTCTGGGTTTCTTGTTTGCCAGATCGACTATATTCATTTTATCTTTAAGGTTTTGAGGGGCATGATGTTGATTGAAGATCCAGCATCAACTAGGATACGACCAATTTTTTACTCTTCACAGTCTCATTTGCTTCTGTCTTTCTTTGCAGTCGAGAACCCATGAAGCTTGGGATATTAGCAGAGGACATGCTTTTCGTGTTTGACACTGCTCTTGGTAAATCTTTGAGCGTGTTGACTTTGGTCACACTTAAGAGCATCTCCATCCATCCATCGATATTTTTTTTTTATCAAGTTGACCGCTTCGTTCTCGGTCAAGGTCCCATCACATTTGATGCTGAAACTTCTCCATCAGTTGCTGTAATTCACCATGGACTCACCCTTTCTGGGTTTCTTGTTTGCCAGATCGACTATATTCATTTTATCTGATATCATGGCGAATCTGGCCCTAAATGCATTCACCATTTCATCTCATGTGTTTACACTTTCATTTTCTAATGAATAATACCATTGAAAAGCAAGTGCTAACTAGATTTTGAGAGAATTGTCATAGTAACAATGCATCATTCCCGCCGATGTTCCCACACGAGGCTACAAAGTGCGCCAAGTGTTGTTTCGGTTCGGATCTCGATATCCTTCTCCCGAGAAGACCACCGAATTTTAGTATCACATACCCTTTTGGATATTCTTTGAGATCATAGATGGCGAGGATATGGATGTCCATAGTTTCGGATGACGGAAGTGCATAGCCACCTCCCCGCAACTGCATCCGTTGAGCAATCATCACTTGTATTTCTTTCTTGGTTACCCCTTGGTATTCAGGTTCAGGATTTATGTGACTATGAAAGGTCACTCTCGGGTTGCTAGGACCAGCATTGGTATTTGACCCATCTCTTCCTTTCTTATTTTTGGAATCGACATTGATACTTATTTGATGAGAACCCTTTACTTTGTTAGTATCAGTGTTAAGATTCATGTGCTCTTGTAAATCCTTGATGGTGTTGGCTAGTTCTTCATTCTGCTTTAACACAGCCATCAAAAGTTCTCGTTGTTTCACAAGCTCTTCATCCTGCATCTCTATATGATTTCTCAATAATTCTATGTTGTCAGGAGGGATGCTTATTGCTCCGTGATTTTCACATCCATCTTCGGAGTCGGAATAATTATTTTTTCTTGGTCTTCCTTTTCGACCATTGCCCTTACCAGTATTTGTCATATTGGTCTGATTTTGCGGGGATCGGTCTTCAGGATTTTGAGGATCTTCTGAAGTCACAACATTGACACTGGTGTGGACTTGAGATTCTTTATTTTCTTCGAAGCTTGCGGTGACCATATAGGCCGAGAAATGCCTTTCCAGATCTCTCACATAATTAACGACCCGTCTTTTCTTTTGACTTTGGTTATTCACCGAGATAGTTAAATTTTCGGATTGAACCTTGAGACCCAACTTATTAAACACACTATAAGAGGTGTGTTCTTCAGCCACCGATTTTAATTGGGATTCATATTGTGTCTTAAAAGTTATGGGGATCCGTTCTTGTACGGTTTTCTGATTTCTTCCTTTTACGAGTCTCACGGCTTGAGCGGCTCGATTACGCCAATTCTGGCTTACTTGATCTTGAGAGGGAAGGATCGACCTGGGTTTGACTAGTATCCGATTTTGGATTCGGTCAGAGATTTGACATCTCGACTTTCTAGTTTTCAGGTTTCTTCTTTCTTTCAAGGTTACTGGCGAGACTAACTTTTTCTAGCTTTGTTGAGGTTTTCTTGATGAAACTTCCCAAACTTGGCGTCTCTGACCTCTAGCAGGATCCTCTGCTACAACTCTTGAGTGTAGAGGCAGTTTTGGGAGAGATTACCTTCTTGGTTGGGCGTCTCCTCCTCTTTTGAGGTCCAGGAGGAGAGTCCATGATTTTGTTGTCTATGCCATTCTGAGTTAGAGCAAAATATACTTCCTCTTCGTCTTCTTCTTCAGTTGGGGCTGCTGCGGAGAAAGGAGCCACCATGGTTGAAGCCACCACTTTGGAGTGTTGATGATGATTTCTTACGGGATAGTCCCGAAGAAAATGAAGTATTTTCCTTCGACGCCTTGAGAAGGATGATGGTGTGAGAAGCCACCACTGTTGCTGTCCTGTTGTTGCCAAGGAATATCATTTCACCTGCAAAACAAACAATAACTTTAACTTTATTAGTTTTTTATTTTTTTATAAGCAACCACTTAATTTACTGAACTATTCTATTTATTTTTCTCTTTCAAAGATAAGAGGAGAATCTTAGTCCCACCGGGCGTGCCAGATCCTGTGCGACCCTTTTTCGCGCCTCTCACCGCCCTAAAAAGGGACTGGGCGATGAATTGCGGAAGAAGGACATGGAGATCCCTCTAAGTGTGCATTGGGGTATATTTATATGAATTTGGAATGCACATTTAAAGGTTTTAGAGATTGTGGGGTCTTTAAGATTCCAATGGGCGCAAGCCCCCATTGTTAATTACCCTAGGCTTTGAACCCGAGGAACCTCTAATTAAGAAAGAGAAAATAAACAAAATAGTTAAGCAATTTTAAGTGGTCGCCGTGAATAAAGGCATGAAAGATATAGATTTTTCAAGGTAGTCTACACCTTGTGAATTGACTTTTATTTTTTTGATAAAATGATTTAGTCTTTTATTTTATTTTTAAAATTTTATTTATTTATTTATTTATTTATTATTTGAATTTATTTTATTTAAATTTATTTAACCTTGAATTTTGAGAGTTATTTTTATTTTAGATTAAGATTGGTTTAATTCTAAAATTGAATTTTTTTTTATTTGATAAGAAGAAAAAAAAAAAGTCTTTTATTTTATTATTATCATTATTTTTACTTATGTTTTTTTTATTTATTCATTAATATTTAAATTTATTTAATTTTAAAGATTGAAGGTTACTTTTATTTTTTTATTTTATTTTGATTTTGATCTTAGGTGAAATTTGTTTTAATTTTGAAATTGATTTTGATTTTTTTTTATTTGATAAGAAAGATCAAGTCATTTACTTTCTTATTATTACTTCTTTTATTTGTGTTTTTTTATTTATATTTATTTAATTTCAAAAATTTAATTTTATTTCTTTATTTTTATTTCTTTTATTTTTATTTTAGTTGAAGGCTCGTTTAATTTTAAAATTAAATTTTTATTTGATTAGAAGGGTAAGGTCATTTATTTTTTTATTTGTATATTTTTTTATTTGTAATTTATTTAATTTTGAATAAGAATTATATTTATTATTTTTTATTTTCTTTCTATTATTTATTTATTTATTATTATTATTTTATTGTCAAAGCGTTACCAACGTTTTGTGAAGCGTTCAACATTTTGATAAACCGTATAACGATTCCTTATTATTTTTTTATTGTTTTACTTTATATATGGGCATTTTTTATTTTTGAATCACAATTTATTTGTTTCATGGCTAGTCCATTCAATGTTATTTGTTCCTTATTTTAAAATCACACCATCTTAAGGCATGTTCTTATTTATAAACTCATTGGTCTTAGCTCAAATCTCATTTTAAGTAGGGTATAATATTGGATCCTAAATTCGATATTTTCTCTTACATATTGGTACTTTATGGCTTTAATCAAAGCTTTTACATAAGCTGTGAACAACCACATTTTTTTAGAAATAGAATTTACATTTTCTCACTCGAGAGGATTTGAGCTAAGACCAATGAGTAAGCTTGTGCATAAGCTTTTCTACTCATTATCATGAACTGGATGTACATATCCAAGTTTATGAGTCTTCATAATATTTTTTATTTTAATAAAATTATTTATCCAATTAACAATTTATATATTGCAGAAAGGTAACGAAGAAATGTAAAATAATATAATCCGGGCAAGAATTCAAAGAAATACTAACAAATCTACATAATGCTTGAAAATCATTAGTTTTTTTTTTCTCTTTATATATATATTAATTTTAAATTTATTTATATTTTCTTACTAAGAAAAAAAAATCTTCCTTTCATTTTTCATACCATAATAAGGTCAAATGAGTTGGATGTATATATCCTATACTCATTAACACATAATCGGGGTATTTAAAATAAAAGAAAGGGGTTTTTATCGCTTATTAGTTTTTACTATGCTTAGATTTAAATTCATATAAAATCATATGAAACTCCAAAAATTATAAAAATTTACAGAGAGATGCAATATAACTAGATCTAGATGCTCACAAAATTTCAATTAAATCGGAGTAGCAGAGACATAATTTTTTATTTTCGAATCAGATCAGGGGCAAAAGCGGAAAATGCTGTACCAGTATTTGCTGTTTTTCAGATCTAAAAAGGCTATAACTTCTTACAGAAAAATCAAAAAAATATAAAATCAGTTTCTATAGATTCATATGACTTATTTCTACAAGATCTGAAAGTTTTATAAGATTTGGAGTAGATCTCATCCTATTTTTCTTTTTATTGCATTTTCACCATTTTAGGGCTGATTTTGCGTTTATAAGGAATTCATTGATCTTAAACGGTTTAAATGCATCATTTAGCATCAATCTAACATTCAATGATGTTTGTATGAAGATTTCAGCCAAAAGAAAAATAAAAAAATGAAAAAAACAAAAAAAAAAATGAAAAAGGGAAAGAGGAAATGGATGTTACTTAAACTTGCTTTTTTAGAATTAAAAAGGCTATAACTTTTTATAGAAAAATCAAAAAAATGTAAAATCAGTTTCTGTAGATTCATATGACTTATTTCTACGAGATCTGAAAGTTTTATAAGATTTGGAGAAGATCTCATCCCGTTTTTCATTTTATTGCATTTTCAGCTATTTTAGGGCTGATTTTGCATTTATAAGGGATTCATTGATCTTAAACAGTTTAAATGCATCATTTAGCTTCAATCTAACATTCAATGATGTTTGTATGCAGATTTGAGCTAAAAGAAAAGAAAAAAAACGAAAAAGATCGAATTGCAACATAAGAACGTCAAGAAAAAAAAAGAAAAATCAATTTGCACATGAAAAATTTCATCGTTATTGCACGAATCAAAATTACAAGCTCTAATACACTCTTGATATCTATATTTACATGATATATGGCTACCTAGATCTAATTTGTAGCTTGAGTAGAAGATGATTTGATTGAATCTTGTATCTTTGGGCTTGATTTTGATCTCAACTCAAAGATTGGATCTTATTTTATAACTAATTTGAGCTTCAATTGGTTTTGGCGCGCTTTGGATTAGCATTCACTTGGGATGGATTGTGTCTCTTGTGTTTGAAGGAGGAGAGGGGTTTATATAGGCCTAGGGGTAGTAGATGGGTGTATGAGATCGGTTTGACTTTTCTTTGACCAATTTATGCACCAACTCCCTTCATTCATTTTCTCATACTCTTCTGAACGTTTTGTGGTGTATTAGACCAGTTCTAAGTGTTTTAAATGTTCTCTAACAGCTGAGAGGACAAGTGGGGCACAAGTGGAGTTTGTTATGTTTGCTGAAAATTTACAAATTTGCCATATCTAACCACCACTTGGTCACCAGGATGATTCTAGGGACTTCTAGAAGGTTGTAGAGGTTCAAACACGTTCTTGCCACTCCCTTCCCCGCATTTTAGACCTTGCTTGGGATCACAATTACGCACCCGAGACTGTTTTTGCCTTCAAACCCGATTTCAAGCCACATAGTCGTTCTCCTTCATTTGTTCACCATTTCTTGTGTTTCAAAGCTTGATTAGCATCTAATTGATCCCAGGAATTGATCTATAATGTTTATTCAATCAATAGAATGCTCTGGTATAGAGTTTGACCAACTCGGTTTTTGACCCGATTTGCGAGTTCGTGGTCTCACCAATTTAAAGCTAATGAAATTCAACCAAACCCTTAAACAATCTCTTGTGACCATGGAGAAGGTGTTTGAAGTGTCAATTTGATTAATTATGGTTCGGATTGCTCAATTTCATTTTTGGATCGGAAACTTTCTCTTCAGTTTTCTCCCAAACCGCTCAACCATTTTGCAAGTTCTTTATCTCATTGTGTTCTCCTCTCCGTGCTCTTTCCAACGGTATATAATATGTGGGTTTTCGTCGCACGGAGCACCATCACCATTTTTGAATTTTACACCATGGAGAGGCTCGGGTACTGTAGCACGCACTGTAGCAGAATGGGAATTTTCGAATTTAGCCCCTCTCCATTTTGATTTTTAATTGGAGCCCTCCATTTGCTGATTTTCTTATTTCTCCTTTGCTTTTAAATTGTTTCTCAAAGATCCCTTTGTCCAAATTGCACCAAAATTTGCTCAAAAATTCCTTGAAATATAACAAAATTTATGGTAATTTTTATTTACCATTTTGCCCCTTGGTCAAGCATCAATTAATTTTTAACGCTTGATTAATTAATTTTTCATTATATTAATCGATAATTTGGAATTTCTTTGACTTCTGTAACTCCAAAAATATCAAGTAATATATGAAAATTCTCAGAATTTTATGGAGAATTTGATTTTACCATAAAATTTGAGTTTTGAGATTTTGAGTTTCGAAGAGGTTTTCGATTTGAATTTGTAGAGCTTCGGCATTTAATTCTTTTCTTAAGAATTTTGATTTTTGAGCATTTCACTGGAATTCTTTTTTTCTTGGTGCTTCTGGACTTGAATTAAGCCTCTTCGGGCTTTTAAAATTACTCCTTAAATTTTTGAATCTTTTGTCCCAAATTGCTTTTTAATTCTCTGAATTTTCAGGGGTAAACAATATGTAGTTATGCGGCCAATGTTTTTGAAAAACTCAAACAACTTGTTTAAACAGCAGTTTTAATGCATCTTACTTGTGTTTTACGCAAAATTAGTGTCATGGAATATTCATATCGAAGTTTTAATTAAAGAACCTTACAATAGACATATTAAGGGGCAAATATATAAATTTATAAGAAATTTTATGTAGCCGTGCAGCCAAATCTTTTGAAAAACTCAAATAACTTGTTTAAGAAGTCGTTTTTAATGCATCTTACTTATGTTTTGTGCAAAATTAGTGTGTTAGAATATTCATATCGAAAGTTTAATTAAAAGATCATATAATAGGTATGCTTAGGAGTAATATATTAATTTATAATAAATTATGTGTAATTATGCGGCCAAAATATTAAAAAACGCAAACAACTTGTTTAAACGGTTGTTTTTAATGCCTCCTACTTATGTTTTGTGCAAAATTAGTGTTGTAGAATGTTCATATTGAAGTGTTAATTAGATAATCTTTTAATAGGCATAATTATGAGTGATTTTTTAAATTTTTACTAAATTATGTGTAGTTATGGGGCCAAAAATTTGGAAATACTCAAATAACTTTTTCAAATAGATGTTTCTAATGCATCTTACTTATGCTTCGGGAGAAAATAGTGTCGTAGAATATTCATATCGAAGTGTTAATCGAACAATCTTATAATAGGCATAATTTGGAGTACTAAATTTAATTTTCATGAAAATATATGAATTTATGGGGCCAAATATTTAAAAAAAGTCAAACAACTTGTTTAAACAAAGAGTTTTTAATGCATCTTACTTATGTTTTGTGCCAAATTAGCGTCATAGAGTATTCATATCGAAGTTTTAATTAATAATCTTATAATAGGCATAATTAAGAGTAATTATATTAATTTTCACGAAATTATATGTAGTTATGCGGCAAAAAGTTTGAAAAACTCAATGAACTAGTTTAAACTGTTGTTTTTTAATGCATCTTTCTTATGCTTTGTGCAAACTTAGTGTCGTAGAATATTCATATCGAAGTATTAATTGGATAATCTTCTAATACGCACAATTAGGAGTAATTATATTAATTTTCACGAAATTATAAGTAGTTATGAGATAATAAAATTTGAAAATCTAAAACAACTTGTTTAAACAAGCTTTCAAATGTATCTTATTTATGTTTTATGAAAAAAATACTGTTAGAGGATATTCATATTGGAGTATTAATTGGATAATTATATAATAGGCATAATTAGGAGTAATTATGTTAATTTTCGTTAAGTTATGCAGCCAAAAATTATAAAAAACTCGAACAACTTTTTTAAACAAATTTGTTTTTAATGCATCTTACTTATTTTTTATGCAAAATTCGTGTCGTAGAATGTTCATATCGAAGTGTTAATTGGATAATCTTCTAATAGGCACAATTATGAGTAATTATATTAATTGTTTTGAAGTTATTTGTCGTTATGAGGCAAAAAATGTTAAAAATCTTAAACAACTTGTTTAAACAGCAATTTCCAATGTATCTTACTTATGTCTTACGTAAAATTAGTGTCCTATGATATTCATATTGAAGTGTTAATTTGAAAATCTTATAATAGACATAATTAGGTGTAATTATATTAATTCGCTCGAAATTTTGTGTAGTTTTGATGCAAAAAATGTTGAAAATCTTAAACAACTTGTTTAAAAAACAGTTTCGAATGCATCTTACTTATATTTTGTGCAAAATTAGCCTTCTAGAATATTCATATCTAAGTTTTAATTCCACAACCATACAATAGGCATAATTTGGAGTAATTATATTAATTTTCAAGAAATTGTATGTAGTTATGCGGCCAAAAATCTTCAAAAACTCAAACTTGTTTAAACAATTGTTTTCAATGCATCTTATTTATGTTTTGTGCAAAATTTGTGTCGTACAATGTTCATATCTAGGTGTTAATTGGATAATCTTCTAATAGGCATAATTAGCAGTAATTAAATGATTTTTTACGAAATTATGTATAGTTATGAGTCAAAAAATGTTGAAACTCTTAAACAACTTGTTTAAACAGCAGTTTGTAATATATTTTATGAAAATTTATTGTCGTGGGATATTCGTATCGAAGTGTTAATTGGAAAATCTTATAGTAGGCATAATTAGGAGTAATTATATTAATTTGCATGAAATTATGTGTACTTATGCGGCCAAATTTTTTGAAAAACACAAACAACTTGTTTAAACAGCAGTTTTTAATGCATCTTACTTATGTTTTGTGCAACATTAGCATTATAGAATATTCATATCGAAGTTTTAATTGGAAAATTTTATAATAGGCGTAATTAGGAGTAATTGTTTTAATTTGCACGAAATTATATGTTGTTATGCGGCCAAAAATTATGAAAAATTGAAATAACTTGTTTAAACAGCAATTTTTAATGCTTCTTACTTATGTTTTGTGCAAAATTGGCGTCATGGAATATTCATATCGAAGTCTCAATAGGACAATCTTGTAATAGACGTAACAAGGAATAATTATTTTAATTTGCACGAATTATGTGTAGTTGC
Source organism: Schoenoplectus tabernaemontani (assembly GCA_037127355.1). NCBI lineage: Eukaryota > Viridiplantae > Streptophyta > Magnoliopsida > Poales > Cyperaceae > Schoenoplectus > Schoenoplectus tabernaemontani. The sequence continues at coordinate 15,245,788 of CM073740.1, forward strand.
GCGGCCAAAAATTTTCATAAAGCCAAACAACTTGTTTCAACAATAGTTTTTAACTCATCTTACTTATGTTTTGTTTAAAATTAGCGTTATAGAATATTCATATAGAAATATTAATTAAACAATCTTATAATGGGCATAATTAGGGTACTTATATTAATTTGCACGAAACTATGTGTATTTGTGGGGCCAAATTTTTTAAAAAGTCAAACAACTTGTTTAAACAGCAGTTTTTAATGCATCTTATTTATGTTTTGTGCAATATTAGCGTTATAGAATATTCATATCAAGGTTTTAATTGGACAATTTTATAATAGGCATAATTAGGAGTAATTGTTTTAATTTGCACGAAATTATAAGTTGTTAAGCGGCCAAAAATTATGAAAAATTCAAATAACTTGTTTAAACAGCAATTTTTAATGCTTCTTACTTATGTTTTGTGCAAAATTGGCATCATGGAATATTCATATCGAAGTCTCAATAGGAAAATCTTGTAATAGACGTAACAAGGAGTAATTATTTTAATTTGCACGAATTATGTGTAGTTGCGCGGCCAAAAAATTTCTTAAACCCAAACAACTTGTTTCAACAACTGTTTTTAACGGATCTTACTTATGTTTTGTGCAAAATTAGCATTATAGAATATTCATATAGAAGTATTAATTAAACAATCTTATAATGGGCATAATTAGGAGTAATTATATTAATTTTCACGAAACTATGTGTATTTGTGGGGCCAAATTTTTTAAAAATATCAAACAACTTGTTTAAACTGCAGTTTTTAATGCATCTTACTTATGTTTTGTGCAATATTAGCGTTATAGAATATTCATATCAAGGTTTTAATTGGATAATTTTATAATAGGCGTAATTAGGAGTAATTATTTTAATTTGCATGAAATTACATCTTGTTATGCGGCCAAATATTATGAAAAATTCAAATAACTTGTTTAAACAGCAATTTTTAATGCTTCTTACTTATGTTTTGTGCAAAATTAGCGTCATGGAATATTTATATCGAAGTCTTAATAGGACAATCTTGTAATAGGTGTAACATGGAGTAATTATTTTAATTTGCACGAATTATGTGTAGTTGTGCGGCCAAAATTTTTCATAAAGCCAAACAACTAGTTTCAACAAGAGTTTTTAATGCATCTTACATATGTTTTGTGCAAAATTAGCGTTATAGAATATTCATATCGAAGTTTTAATTGGATAACTTTATAATAGGAGTAATTAGGAGTAGTTATTTTAATTTGCACGAAATTATGTATAGTTATGAGGGCAAAAATGTTGAAAACTCAAACAAGTTTTTTAAATAGCAGTTTCTAATCTTAAATTAGGAGTAATTATATTAATTTATACGAAATTATGTGCAGTTATGCGCTCAAAAAATTTACAAAGATCAAACAACTTTGTTTAAACAGCTGTTTTTAATGCATCTTACTTATGTTTTGTGCAAAATTAGTGCTATAGAATATTCATATCGAAGTTTTAATTAAAGAATCTTACAATAGACATATTTAGGAGTAATTATATTAATTTATAAGAAATTATGTGTAGCGATGCAGCCACAAATTTTAAAACACTCAAATAACTTGTTTAAATAGCTGTTTTTAATGCATCTTACTTATGTTTTATGCAAAATTAGTGTCGTAGAATATTCATATCGAAGTTTTAATTAGAAGATCATATAATAGGCATGCTTAGGAGTAATTATATTAATTTATACGAAATTATGCGGCCATGTTTTTAAAAAACTCAAACAACTTGTTTAAACGGCTGTTTTTTATGCATCTTATTTATGTTTTATGCAAAAGTTACGCCGTACAATGTTCATATCGAAGTGTTAATTGGATAATCTTCTGATAGGTATAATTAGGAGTAATTATATTAATTTTCATGAAATTATGTGTAGTTATGAGTAAAAAGATTTTAAACAGCGGTTTCTAAAAAATAAGTTTTATGAAAAATTAGTGTCGCTGGATATTCATATCGCAGTGCTAATTGAACAATCTTATAATAGGATTAATTAGGAGTAATTGTATTAATTTGCATGAAATTATGTGTACTTATGCGGCCAAAAATTTTAAAAAACACAAACAACTTATTTTAAGAGCTATTTTTAATGCATCCTACTTATGTCTTGTGCAAAATTAGTGTCGTAGAATGTTCATATCGAATTGTTAATTGGCTAGTATTTTAATGGGAATAATTAGGAGTAATTATATTATTTTTTATGAAATTATATGTAGTAATGAGGCCAAAAATGTTGAAAAACTTAACTTTTTTAAATAGCAGTTTCTAATGCATCTTACTTATGTTTTGAGGAATAAGAGTACCCTAATGTATTCGTTTTGAAGTGTTAATTGAGCAATCTTATAATAGGCATAATTAGGAGTAATTATATTAATTTGCACAAAATTATGTGTCGTTATGCGGCCAGAAATTTTCATAAAGGCAAACAACTTAGTTAAACAGCAGTTTTTAACGCATCTTACTTATGTTTTGTGCAATATTAGCGATATAGAATATTCATATCGAAGTTTTAATTGGACAATTTTATAACAGACGTAATAAGGAGTAATTATATTAATTTACACGAAATTATATGTAGTTATGCGGCCAAATTTTTTGAAAAACTCAAACAACTTGTTTAAACAGCAGTTTTAATGCATCTTACTTGTGTTTTACGCAAAATTAGTGTCATGGAATAATCATATCGAAGTTTTAATTAAAGAACCTTATAATAGACATATTAAGGGGTAAATATATTAATTTATAAGAAATTTTATGTAGCCGTGCAGCCAAAATTTTTGAAAAACTCAAATAACTTGTTTAAGAAGCTGTTTTTAATGCATCTTACTTATGTTTTGTGCAAAATTAGTGTGTTAGAATATTCATATCGAAAGTTTAATTAAAAGATCATATAATAGGTATGCTTAGGAGTAATATATTAATTTATAATAAATTATGTGTAATTATGCGGCCAAAATATTAAAAAACTCAAACAACTTGTTTAAACGGTTGTTTTTAATGCCTCCTACTTATGTTTTGTGCAAAATTAGTGTTGTAGAATGTTCATATTGAAGTGTTAATTAGATAATCTTTTAATAGGCATAATTAGGAGTGATTGTTTAAATTTTTACTAAATTATGTGTAGTTATGGGGCCAAAAATTTAGAAATACTCAAATAACTTTTTCAAATAGCTGTTTCTAATGCATCTTACTTATGCTTCGGGAGAAAATAGTGTCGTAGAATATTCATATCGAAGTGTTAATTGAACAATCTTATAATAGGCATAATTTGGAGTACTAAATTTAATTTTCATGAAAATATATGAATTTATGGGGCCAAATATTTTAAAAAAGTCAAACAACTTGTTTAAACAGCAGTTTTTAATGCATCTTACTTATGTTTTGTGCCAAATTTGCGTCATAGAGTATTCATATCGAAGTTTTAATTAATAATCTTATAATAGGCATAATTAAGAGTAATTATATTAATTTTCACGAAATTATATGTAGTTATGCTGCAAAAAGTTTGAAAAACTCAATGAACTAGTTTAAACTGCTGTTTTTTAATGCATCTTTCTTATGCTTTGTGCAAACTTAGTGTCGTAGAATATTCATATCGAAGTATTAATTGGATAATCTTCTAATACGCACAATTAGGAGTAATTATATTAATGTTCACGAAATTATAAGTAGTTATGAGATAATAAAATTTGAAAATCTAAAACAACTTGTTTAAACAGCAGTTTCAAATGTATCTTATTTATGTTTTATGAAAAAAATACTGTTAGAGGATATTCATATTGGAGTATTAATTGGATAATTATATAATAGGCATAATTAGGAGTAATTATGTTAATTTGCGTTAAGTTATGCAGCCAAAAATTATAAAAAACTCGAACAACTTTTTTAAACAGCTGTTTTTAATGCATCTTACTTATTTTTTATGCAAAATTCGTGTCGTAGAATATTCATATCGAAGTGTTAATTGGATAATCTTCTAATAGGCACAATTATGAGTAATTATATTAATTTTTTTGAAATTATTTGTCGTTATGAGGCAAAAAATGTTAAAAATCTTAAACAGCTTGTTTAAACAGCAATTTCCAATGTATCTTACTTATGTCTTACGTAAAATTAGTGTCCTATGATATTCATATTGAAGTGTTAATTTGACAATCTTATAATAGACATAATTAGGTGTAATTGTATTAATTCGCTCGAAATTTTGTGTAGTTTTGATGCAAAAAATGTTGAAAATTTTAAACAACTTGTTTAAAAAACAGTTTCGAATGCATCTTACTTATATTTTGTGCAAAATTAGCCTTCTAGAATATTCATATCTAAGTTTTAATTCCACAACCATACAATAGGCATAATTTGGAGTAATTATATTAATTTTCAAGAAATTGTATGTAGTTATGCGGCCAAAAATCTTCAAAAACTCAAACTTGTTTAAACAATTGTTTTCAATGCATCTTATTTCTGTTTTTTGCAAAATTTGTGTCGTACAATGTTCATATCGAGATGTTAATTGGATAATCTTCTAATAGGCATAATTAGCAGTAATTAAATGATATTTCATGAAATTATGTATAGTTATGAGTCAAAAAATGTTAAAACTCTTAAACAACTTGTTTAAACAGCAGTTTGTAATATATTTTACTTATGTTTTATGAAAATTTAGTGTCGTGAGATATTCGTATCGAAGTGTTAATTGGAAAATCTTATAGTAGGCATAATTAGGAGTAATTATATTAATTTGCATGAAATTATGTGTACTTATGCGGCCAAATTTTTTAAAAAACACAAACAACTTGTTTAAACAGCAGTTTTTAATGCATCTTACTTATGTTTTGTGCAACACTAGCATTATAGAATATTCATATCGAAGTTTTAATTGGAAAATTTTATAATAGGCGTAATTAGGAGTAATTATTTTAATTTGCACGAAATTATATGTTGTTATGCGGCCAAAAATTATGAAAAATTGAAATAACTTGTTTAAACAGCAATTTTTAATCCTTCTTACTTATGTTTTGTGCAAAATTGGCGTCATGGAATATTCATATCGAAGTCTCAATAGGACAATCTTGTAATAGACGTAACAGGGAGTAATTATTTTAATTTGCACGAATTATGTGTAGTTGCGCGGCCAAAAATTTTCATAAAGCCAAACAACTTGTTTCAACAATAGTTTTTAACTCAACTTACTTATTTCATATAGAAGTATTAATTAAACAATCTTATAATGGGCATAATTAGGGTACTTATATTAATTTGCACGAAACTATGTGTATTTGTGGGGCCAAAATTTTTAAAAATCAAACAACTTGTTTAAACAGCAGTTTTTAATGCATCTTATTTATGTTTTGTGCAATATTAGCGTTATAGAATATTCATATCAAGGTTTTAATTGGACAATTTTATAATAGGCATAATTAGGAGTAATTGTTTTAATTTGCACGAAATTATATGTTGTCAAGGGCCAAAAATTATGAAAAATTCAAATAACTTGTTTAAACAGCAAATTTTAATGCTTCTTACTTATGTTTTGTGCAAAATTGGCATCATGAAATATTCATATCGAAGTCTCAATAGGAAAATCTTGTAATAGACGTAACAAGGAGTAATTATTTTAATTTGCACGAATTATGTGTAGTTGCGCGGCCAAAAAATTTCTTAAAGTCAAACAACTTGTTTCAACAACTGTTTTTAACGGATCTTACTTATGTTTTGTGCAAAATTAGTATTATAGAATATTCATATAGAAGTATTAATTAAACAATCTTATAATGGGCATAATTAGGAGTAATTATATTAATTTTCACGAAACTATGTGTATTTGTGGGGCCAAATTTTTTAAAAATATCAAACAACTTGTTTAAACTGCAGTTTTTAATGCATCTTACTTATGTTTTGTGCAATATTAGCGTTATAGAATATTCATATCAAGGTTTTAATTGGATAATTTTATAATAGGCGTAATTAGGAGTAATTATTTTAATTTGCATGAAATTACATCTTGTTATGCGGCCAAATATTATGAAAAATTCAAATAACTTGTTTAAACAGCAATTTTTAATGCTTCTTACTTATGTTTTGTGCAAAATTAGCGTCATGGAATATTTATATCGAAGTCTTAATAGGACAATCTTGTAATAGGTGTAACATGGAGTAATTATTTTAATTTGCACGAATTATGTGTAGTTGTAAGGCCAAAATTTTTCATAAAGCCAAACAACTAGTTTCAACAAGAGTTTTTAATGCATCTTACATATGTTTTGTGCAAAATTAGCGTTATAGAATATTCATATCGAAGTTTTAATTGGATAACTTTATAATAGGAGTAATTAGGAGTAGTTATTTTAATTTGCACGAAATTATGTATAGTTATGAGGGCAAAAATGTTGAAAACTCAAACAAGTTTTTTAAATAGCAGTTTCTAATCTTACTTATGTTTTGTGAAAAATTAGTATCGTAGAATATTCATATCAAAGTGTTAAGTGAAAAATCTTATAACGAACGTAATTAGGAATAATTATATTAATTTATACGAAATTATGTGCAGTTATGCGCTCAAAAAATTTACAAAGATCAAACAACTTTGTTTAAACAAATGTTTTTAATGCATCTTACTTATGTTTTATGCAAAATTAGTGCTATAGAATATTCATATCGAAGTTTTAATTAAAGAATCTTACAATAGACATATTTAGGAGTAATTATATTAATTTATAAGAAATTATGTGTAGCGATGCAGCCACAAATTTTAAAACACTCAAATAACTTGTTTAAATAGCTGTTTTTAATGCATCTTACTTATGTTTTATGCAAAATTAGTGTCGTAGAATATTCATATCGAAGTTTTAATTAGAAGATCATATAATAGGCATGCTTAGGAGTAATTATATTAATTTATAAGAAATTTTGCGGCCATTTTTTTAAAAAACTCAAACAACTTGTTTAAACGGCTGTTTTTTATGCATCTTATTTATGTTTTATGCAAAATTTACGCCGTACAATGTTCATATCGAAGTGTTAATTGGATAATCTTCTGATAGGTATAATTAGGAGTAATTATATTAATTTTCATGAAATTATGTGTAGTTATGAGTAAAAAATTTTAAACAGCGGTTTCTAAAACATAAGTTTTATGAAAAATTAGTGTCGCTGGATATTCATATCGCAACGCTAATTGAACAATCTTATAATAGGATTAATTAGGAGTAATTATATTAATTTGCATGAAATTATGTGTACTTATGCGGCCAAAAATTTTAAAAAACACAAACAACTTATTTTAAGAGCTATTTTTAATGCATCCTACTTATGTCTTGTGCAAAATTTGTGTCGTAGAATGTTCATATCGAATTGTTAATTGGCTGGTATTTTAATGGGAATAATTAGGAGTAATTATATTATTTTTTATGAAATTATATGTACTAATGAGGCCAAAAATATTGAAAAAACTTAACTTTTTTAAATAGCAGTTTATAATGCATCTTACTTATGTTTTGAGGAATAAGAGTACCCTAATGTATTCGTTTTGAAGTGTTAATTGAGCAATCTTATAATAGGCATAATTAGGAGTAATTATATTAATTTGCACCAAATTATGTGTAGTTATGCGGCCAGAAATTTTCATAAAGGCAAACAACTTAGTTAAACAGCAGTTTTTAACGCATCGTACTTATGTTTTGTGCAATATTAGCGATATAGAATATTCATATCGAAGTTTTAATTGGATAATTTTATAATAGACGTAATAAGGAGTAATTATATTAATTTACACGAAATTATATGTAACTATGCGGCCAATGTTTTTGAAAAACTCAAACAACTTGTTTAAACAGCAGTTTTAATGCATCTTACTTGTGTTTTACGCAAAATTAGTGTCATGGAATATTCATATCGAAGTTTTAATTAAAGAACCTTACAATAGACATATTAAGGGGCAAATATATAAATTTATAAGAAATTTTATGTAGCCGTGCAGCCAAATCTTTTGAAAAACTCAAATAACTTGTTTAAGAAGCTGTTTTTAATGCATCTTACTTATGTTTTGTGCAAAATTAGTGTGTTAGAATATTCATATCGAAAGTTTAATTAAAAGATCATATAATAGGTATGCTTAGGAGTAATATATTAATTTATAATAAATTATGTGTAATTATGCGGCCAAAATATTAAAAAACTCAAACAACTTGTTTAAACGGTTGTTTTTAATGCCTCCTACTTATGTTTTGTGCAAAATTAGTGTTGTAGAATGTTCATATTGAAGTGTTAATTAGATAATCTTTTAATAGGCATAATTATGAGTGATTTTTAAATTTTTACTAAATTATGTGTAGTTATGGGGCCAAAAATTTGAAATACTCAAATAACTTTTTCAAATAGATGTTTCTAATGCATCTTACTTATGCTTCGGGAGAAAATAGTGTCGTAGAATATTCATATCGAAGTGTTAATCGAACAATCTTATAATAGGCATAATTTGGAGTACTAAATTTAATTTTCATGAAAATATATGAATTTATGGGGCCAAATATTTAAAAAAAGTCAAACAACTTGTTTAAACAGCAGTTTTTAATGCATCTTACTTATGTTTTGTGCCAAATTAGCGTCATAGAGTATTCATATCGAAGTTTTAATTAATAATCTTATAATAGGCATAATTAAGAGTAATTATATTAATTTTCACGAAATTATATGTAGTTATGCGGCAAAAAGTTTGAAAAACTCAATGAACTAGTTTAAACTGCTGTTTTTTTAATGCATCTTTCTTATGCTTTGTGCAAACTTAGTGTCGTAGAATATTCATATCGAAGTATTAATTGGATAATCTTCTAATACGCACAATTAGGAGTAATTATATTAATTTTCACGAAAATTATAAGTAGTTATGAGATAATAAAATTTGAAAATCTAAAACAACTTGTTTAAACAGCAGTTTCAAATGTATCTTATTTATGTTTTATGAAAAAAATACTGTTAGAGGATATTCATATTGGAGTATTAATTGGATAATTATATAATAGGCATAATTAGGAGTAATTATGTTAATTTTCGTTAAGTTATGCAGCCAAAAATTATAAAAAACTCGAACAACTTTTTTAAACAGCTGTTTTTAATGCATCTTACTTATTTTTTATGCAAAATTCGTGTCGTAGAATGTTCATATCGAAGTGTTAATTGGATAATCTTCTAATAGGCACAATTATGAGTAATTATATTAATTGTTTTGAAGTTATTTGTCGTTATGAGGCAAAAAATGTTAAAAATCTTAAACAGCTTGTTTAAACAGCAATTTCCAATGTATCTTACTTATGTCTTACGTAAAATTAGTGTCCTATGATATTCATATTGAAGTGCTAATTTGACAATCTTATAATAGACATAATTAGGTGTAATTATATTAATTCGCTCGAAATTTTGCGTAGTTTTGATGCAAAAAATGTTGAAAATCTTAAACAACTTGTTTAAAAAACAGTTTCGAATGCATCTTACTTATATTTTGTGCAAAATTAGCCTTCTAGAATATTCATATCTAAGTTTTAATTCCACAACCATACAATAGGCATAATTTGGAGTAATTATATTAATTTTCAAGAAATTGTATGTAGTTATGCGGCCAAAAATCTTCAAAAACTCAAACTTGTTTAAACAATTGTTTTCAATGCATCTTATTTCTGTTTTGTGCAAAATTTGTGTCGTACAATGTTCATATCTAGGTGTTAATTGGATAATCTTCTAATAGGCATAATTAGCAGTAATTAAATGATTTTTCACGAAATTATGTATAGTTATGAGTCAAAAAATGTTGAAACTCTTAAACAACTTGTTTAAACAGCAGTTTGTAATATATTTTACTTATATTTTATGAAAATTTATTGTCGTGGGATATTCGTATCGAAGTGTTAATTGAAAAATCTTATAGTAGGCATAATTATGAGTAATTATATTAATTTGCATGAAATTATGTGTATTTATGCGGCCAAATTTTTTGAAAAACACAAATAACTTATTTAAACAACAATTTTTAATGCATCTTACTTATGTTTTGTGCAACATTAGCATTATAGAATATTCATATCGAAGTTTTAATTGGAAAATTTTATAATAGGCATAATTAGGAGTAATTGTTTTAATTTGCACGAAATTATATGTTGTTATGCGGCCAAAAATTATGAAAAATTGAAATAACTTGTTTAAACAACAATTTTTAATGCTTCTTACTTTTGTTTTGTGCAAAATTGGCGTCATGGAATATTCATATCGAAGTCTCAATAGGACAATCTTGTAATAGACGTAACAAGGAGTAATTATTTTAATTTGCACGAATTATGTGTAGTTGCGCGGCCAAAAAAATTCTTAAACCCAAACAACTTGTTTCAACAACTGTTTTTAACGGATCTTACTTATGTTTTGTGCAAAATTAGCATTATAGAATATTCATATAGAAGTATTAATTAAACAATCTTATAATGGGCATAATTAGGAGTAATTATATTAATTTTCACGAAACTATGTGTATTTGTGGGGCCAAATTTTTTAAAAATATCAAACAACTTGTTTAAACTGCAGTTTTTAATGCATCTTACTTATATTTTGTGCAATATTAGCGTTATAGAATATTCATATCAAGGTTTTAATTGGATAATTTTATAATAGGCGTAATTAGGAGTAATTATTTTAATTTGCACGAAATTACATCTTGTTATGCGGCCGAATATTATGAAAAATTCAAATAACTTGTTTAAACAGCAATTTTTAATGCTTCTTACTTATGTTTTGTGCAAAATTAGCGTCATAAAATATTTATATCGAAGTCTTAATAGGACAATCTTGTAATAGGTGTAACAAGGAGTAATTATTTTAATTTGCACGAATTATGTGTAGTTGTGCGGCCAAAATTTTTTCATAAAGCCAAACAACTAGTTTCAACAAAGAGTTTTTAATGCATCTTACATATGTTTTGTGCAAAATTAGCGTTATAGAATATTCATATCGAAGTTTTAATTGGATAACTTTATAATAGGAGTAATTAGGAGTAGTTATTTTAATTTGCACGAAATTATGTATAGTTATGAGGGCAAAAATGTTGAAAACTCAAACACGTTTTTTAAATAGCAGTTTCTAATCTTACTTATGTTTTGTGAAAAATTAGTATCGTAGAATATTCATATCAAAGTGTTAAGTAAAAAATCTTATAACGAACGTAATTAGGAGTAATTATATTAATTTATACGAAATTATGTGCAGTTATGCGCTCAAAAAATTTACAAAGATCAAACAACTTTGTTTAAACAGCTGTTTTTAATGCATCTTACTTATCTTTTATGCAAAATTAGTGCTATAGAATATTCATATCGAATTTTTAATTAAAGAATCTTACAATAGACATATTTAGGAGTAATTATATTAATTTATAAGAAATTATGTGTAGCGATGCAGCCACAAATTTTAAAACACTCAAATAACTTGTTTAAATAGCTGTTTTTAATGCATTTTACTTATGTTTTATGCAAAATTAGTGTCGTAGAATATTCATATCGAAGTTTTAATTAGAAGATCATATAATAAGCATTCTTAGGAGTAATTATATTAATTTATAAGAAATTATGCGGCCATTTTTTTAAAAAACTCAAACAACTTGTTTAAACGGCTGTTTTTTATGCATCTTATTTATGTTTTATGCAAAATTTACGCCGTACAATGTTCATATCGAAGTGTTAATTGGATAATCTTCTGATAGGTATAATTAGGAGTAATTATATTAATTTTTATGAAATTATGTGTAGTTATGAGTAAAAAAATTTTAAACAACGCTTTCTAAAATATAAGTTTTATGAAAAATTAGTGTCGCTGGATATTCATATCATAGTGCTAATTGAATAATCTTATAATATGATTAACTATATATTAATTTGCATGAAATTATGTGTACTTATGCGGCAAATTTTTTTAAAAAACACAAACAACTTATTTTAACAGCTATTTTTAATGCACCCTACTTATGTCTTGTGTAAAATTAGTGTCGTAGAATGTTCATATCGAATTGTTAATTGGCTAGTTTTTTTAATGAGAATAATTAGGAGTAATTGTATTATTTTTTATGAAATTATATGTAGTAATGAGGCCAAAAATGTTGAAAAACTTAACTTTTTTAAATAGCAGTTTCTAATGCATCTTACTTATGTTTTGAGGAAAAAGAGTATCCTAATGTATTCATTTTGAAGTGTTAATGGAATAATCATATAATAGGCATAATTAGGAGTAATTATATTAATTTGTACCAAATTATGTGTAGTTATGCGGCCAAAAATTTCATGAAAGCAAACAATTTATTTAAACAGCAGTTTTTAACGCATCTTACTTATGTTTTGAATAATATTAGCAATATAGAATATTCATTTTGAAGTTTTAATTCGACAATTTTATAATAGACATAATAAGGAGTAATTGTATTAATTTATACGATATTATATGTAGTTATGCAGCCAAAATTTTTGAAAAACTCAAACAATTTGTTTAAACAGTAGTTTTAATGCATCTTACTTTTGTTCTACCAAAATTAGCGTCATGGCATATTCATATCGAAGTTTTAATTAAAGAACCTTACAATAGACATATTAAGGAGTAATACTGATTTATAAGAAAATTTATGTAGCTGTGCAGCCAAAAATTAAAAAAAAATCAAATAACTTATTTAAACAGTTGTTTTTAATGCATCTTACTTATGTTTTGTGCAAAATTAGTCTCTTAGAATATTCATATCAAAATTTTAATTAGAAGAACATATAATAGGTAAGCTTAGGAGTAATTATATTAGTTTATAATAAATAATGTGTAATTATGGGGCCAAAAATATTAAAAAACTCAAACAACTTTTTTAAACAGTTTATTTTTAATGCGTCCTACTTATGTTTTGTGCAAAATTAGTGTTGTAGAGTGTTCATATGTAAGTTTTAATTTGGAGTAATTATTTCAATTTTTACTAAATTATGTGTAGTTATGGAGCCAAAAATTTAGAAATCCTCAAATACTTTTTTCAAATAGTTGTTTCTAATGCATCTTACTTATGCTTCAGGAGAAAATAGTGTCGTAGAATATTCATATCGAAGTGTTAATTGAACAATCTTATAATAGACATAATTTGGAGTACTAACATTAATTTGCATGAAAATATATGAATTTATGGTGCCAAATATTTTAAAAAAGTCAAACAACTTGTTTAAACAACAGTTTTTAATGCATCTTACTTATGTTTTGTGCCAAATTAGCGTCATAGAGTATTCATATCGAAGTTTTAATTAATAATCTTATAATAGGCATATTTAAGAGTAATTATAATAATTTTCACGAAATTATATGTAGTTATGCGGCAAAAAATTTAAAAAACTCAATGAATTAGTTTAAACTGCTGTTTTTTAATGCATCTTTCTTATGCTTTGTGCAAACTTAATGTCGTAGAATATTCATATCGAAGTATTAATTGGATAATCTTCTAATACGCACAATTAGGAATAATTACATTAATTTTTATTCATATCGGGTGGTTCCAACGCATGTGATCAATAAATCTCAACCATTCCTAAGGCCTAAGGGTAATAAGGATAGGGTATAGAAGAACTAAAATTAGCACTGTGGCGCCTATAACGGCATAGCAAGCCCACTTTCGGCTGCTCTTTTGGTACTCTCTCGCTGTCTCCAGCTCAACTGTACCCCTTCTAACAAAAGAGCTCGCATGTGCCACGTGGCTCTCTATATCATTCAGCTGATGTCCTTGCACCTCGACCAGAGCTGCCATGTCGAGGAACACTTGGTGCAGGTTAAGCCGGCTTTTCTCTATTTCCTTCATTGCATCGTGTCGCTCTTGTATTTCTGATATCGTGTCGATGATCTATATTTTCAGTTTCATTTGGGTTCAGTCTCTAATTAATAACAAATTAAAATACTGTAGTTTGCTGGTCATGCCGAATGCTGATAATTAAATTATTCTATCATAATTACATTGTTCAAGAGTAATTTCCAAGTTAGTATTAAGTGAAAGAGGTTGAAGCATAATTACGTTGCATAATCCGCCAGTGATGGTAATTAAAATTTATTTACTTTAATTGATATATTAATTTAATTTGCTAATTTTAATGTATTGTAAGTGGAAATGTTGTGTGTGGATGATCCATTTCTGAATGATTGAGAATTATTATTCAGTTAAAGTCATGCAGCAGTTCAACCTTTATCAACATCTCTCCGCTTGCTCCGATCGATTACCAATAAGTGCTCACGTATCGCAAGAACAAGCACATATCGGGAGGTGATGAATGTCAGAATGTGAATTAAACACAATATTATTAATAGACACAGGATGAACCCAACTTTAATTAGGTGTGAAAGAGACTATCTGCTTTCAGAAAAGTTGGTGTAAAGATACCAATTTATTGAATTGAATGATCAGTAACTAGGATTTTTATAATCAAGTGTTATATGTACCTGTCCTCTCCCCTGCTCTGCTCTTGGATGGCTTTTTGCAAGAATGTCTCACTCTCACCTGATGATATCAGGTTTTCAATTGTCTGCTCGTCGGGTTTCTCCCCTGTGATGGTAAAGTACCGCCTCCCCACAGTCTCCTTGTACTGTTTATAAGACTTTATTGAATGTTTTAATTTAGAATTGGAAATTAATAAATGTTGAAATGTTGAACTGGTCTACTTCCGTTTACTTTCCAAATAAGTAGAGTGAAAATTTTACCAATCTGTTTCCATACATTACATTTCACAGTAATGAAAATTGTAAACATTGATTTTTGACCAATCGATAAATCATGGATAATATTAAAAACTTAAATATAATTAGTTTACTTTTTGTAGCAACAGATCTTATCTATAGAATGAGAAAAAGAAAATATTTATGATTCTAAATAGATATAATGATATTGGTATCATTGCAACAATATTCTTGCCAGGAAAGTTCTTTAATTTTATCAGATAACAGTCATCCTATTTTATTAATGAACTTTTTCGTTTATTTAGTATACCTTAAACACCGTCCACAATTTTACTATACTATTAGGAATATAGGATATATTCAAACTTCCAAGCCTTCTTCAAAAAAAAAATGTGAATTGGAGGAATTTTTTTTTTAAGTTGAAAGGAATATTATCTTACATAAGGCAACATAATAATTAATTTCGAATCAAAATATAGTTAATTTCAATACAATGATTAAGATAATCGACATATCATTTGATGAAATGTAATTTTAAAGGGAGAATTATATTGAATTTTCTCAAACTTACAAGCCTTCTTCAAAAAGAAAAATGTGAATTGGAGGGAAAAAAATTTAAGTTGAAAGGAATATCATCTTACATAAGGCAACATAATAATTAATTTCCAATCAGATTATAGTTAATTTCAATACAATGATTAAGATAATCGACATATGCTTTTGATGAAATGTAATTTTAAAGGGAGATTATATTAAATTTTCTTAAAAAATCAAGTTGATTTCTAAACTTTAATTAGTACCGAGTTAGTCGTTATTTTTTTTCTTAAAAATATCATGCTGGACCTCGAACTTTTAGAGAAAAAAATTAATCCTTAAACTTTAAAATATATATATCAAATTAGTCCTTAAACTTTTAACATAATAATTAATCTCTAATTCAAGGAACTTTTAAAAAAGAAATTAAATCTGTCCTTAAACTTTTCATTTATATTCATTCCACAAATATAATACAGATGGTAATATGTTTTACCTCTTTACGAAGTGGTAGGTTCAAGCTCCGAAAAAGAGAGATAGAAAAATATATGTAGGAATTAATGAAACCTATTTTTTTTAACAAAAAAGATTTTTCATTTATATTTTAATTATTTACACCTTTTATTTTTGTTATAAAATATAATTAGTTAAAGGTCAGATCATGATGCGTAAGATCGAGGTGTCCAGTCGGATCAAGAATTCACAGAAAATAAAAGTTGAAGAATCAAATTTAGCATTCCCCGTGACAAATTTTGAGAGAATCAACCGTCGGATGCATCAGTTAATACTAAAAAAAGAGTAAATATAGCATCAAGTAGACCACTAACCCGAGCTTGAACAAAAATTATACAAATTAATCATGCTACTACAATCCATCTCTCAAGCCAAAAATTAATTGTTAGAAATTTTCTTGCACTCCCATTCTATAACAGTTTCCCTGTACAAATCAAGCCTCTCGAGTTTCTCACAATTCTATCCTTTCACAGAAACAATATTGCAAACAATAAACCCCAAAGCATAGCTTTTGCCACTACAAGTCTCGTTCCATCGCTGATGATCTGCACTGGAAACAGGCAGCCATTCTGTGATGCGTTCCTATCAACGATCTTGGCCAGGCCGCCAAAGTCGCAAGCTCTGACATCTTGATCGGTCATCTGGAAATACATGTTGAATGCGTAGGAAACATTTCCTTCACCATTGAGGTCGTTGCATGACGCACCGTACCCGAGTGATGTGCAGTCACCGTGGGAGCATGCGTAATCTATATTAGATGCTAAGTCTGAAAGATTTTTGGCCTCGTTGTTGAAAACACACCATTGAGCTGGTAAGTATTGGATCCCTTTTGCGGCTTTGAGGTACTTGTCGTTTCCCTGGCCGGAGAGGTCCATATGAAACTTGGGCTTACCGTCGTATCTATCAAGTGATTTGAGTTTGATATGTTTGTTAAACATAACTTCTAGCAAAGTAATTTCTATACCAAAAGAATATCATTATAAAGTTGTATTGATAAAATTTGAAATCTGTTAAACAAAGCCTATAAATATATAGCTCCATGTGAAGATGAAAGGAGTTCAGTGAATACTTGTAATATATTTATATGTAGGAAGTTGAGGAGACTGAAGCTGTTTGGATAATTAATTAAAAAAAAATCTATAAGACACTCAATGTATGAAATCAAATAAGCACAATTGAAAGGACTTACGTGAAGATGCCCCAGTGCCTTTCAAAATTTCCAGGAAGAATGCTTTTCAAATCTTCATCAATGAGCCCAAAGAGGTAGGCATCCATTGCTCCTGGTCTCATAGGTGTTCCCTCCTTCTTTGCCATTTTTTTCAAAAATCCATCATAGAACTTCTTCGCATTGTTAGGGTTTGCATTTTTGTCACCATCAGTCGGCCATCCGACCTCTCCCACAATGATCTTTAAATCAGGGACACCAGCCTTCTTCAGCGCCCAGACCAACGTGTCAAAATTTGCATCGAACACGTTGCTGTATTTCTTGCCACTGATGTTAACAAGGACATAGAATAATAATTGTCAATTGCCGAATCCCAAAGGTTAACTTTAATGGCATGACAACAAGTGTATTGAAAGGTAACCAACAGATATATTTTATTTATTTGGGTCATGCTCTCATTTTCATTTCCATTAGTGTTTATGATTTAGAAATTTGCATTAGACAAAGAGCAATCATATATTCTTTTTATGAGATAAACATGATATTAAATTTGGCTTCTGCTTGAGTAGTATCTTTCAACCATGTAACAACCAACATCAATGCAAATTGAGAAAGCTGTCCCCTCAAATGTCTTGTTAATCATTGCCAATTCCTCACCCATAGCAATAAAAGATGAATTCTGTTTTGTTCCTTTTCCTAATCCTTTTTAGAAAGATTAAATATGATCATTTTGAAGTACTAAAAAGCAGGTTGACATATGCCAGTAAATAGTTGCTTATGGGTAGGGACTGAATCAAATCTAGCATACTGTCATGCTAAAGAACAAGTAATCAATTCTTGAAGAAATCATAACTTTTTTCGAGGCAATAAAAATTAATTAATCCATACTTATCATTGATGCTGCGTGATCCAGTACCAAAATAAGCAAAATCCACAGGGAAATCAGGATTCTGGTATAAACTGAGAAAAGGATAGATGTTGACGACAAATGCAGAGCCATTTTCCTTCAAAAAGGTCACTATCTGAACCATGAGGTCATTGATATCAGACCGGAAGCTGCCAGATGATGGTGTGTTGCTACCCGACGGGGATGAGTACACATCTGCATTTAGAGGCACAGTTGTCTTGATATTGCTATGGCCAGCTTCATGGAGGGCTTTTTGAATGTTTTGTAATGCAGGGAAGGTGGTGGTAAGATATGAACCATTGTAACTCGTCAAGAAAGGCTCATTACCGACTGCAACATACCTGAAATAAAATGTTAATAGCAACTAAGATTCAACTCAAAACTTTTTTTTTAATTGTATGTTCCAAATGATAATTATCATCATTTTTCCATCTCATATTCATGGACTTATGTAATCGCATTCTTAATGTTACTCACTTGATGTTGACTCCTCCATCCTTGGCGTACTGTGTGACGTTGTTCTTCACCCAATCCTTGGCATGGCTATATTTGCTACTTAATCTGCCGAGAAGATCGTTAGGAATCCCGAGCATTACCTCGATGTTTGAGCCAACCAATGCGCTCAAGGTCCAGTCATCGGCATCAAACAACTTCACCTTCTTAATACCATTTGCCTTCAGCATATCTACCACTATTGCAGGTGGTATCGGGTGTGTCGATTGTATACCCCAATTGACACCTATAGTGCTCAGTGTCTCAGCATTCGCTGTTCTTGATAATGTGAAAATCGCCATGAGGGCTACGAGCAGCATGACAGTCTGTGATGGTCCTGCCATGGTGACTGCTCGTTTTCCTGGGTTAATTTTGTTTTTTCGTGCGAGGAAAAAAAATAATGGTAAAGATGACAGATATTACAGTCGAGGAGGCTCCCTATGGTTAGAAAGAAGGAAAACTAACGGTATTTGGTTGATTTTCAGGAAAGCCTGGTAATTTGATAAAAATAGGAAACTTCATGACAGGAATTTCAGTTGGATTAGTTGGTCCCCAATTATGTGCAAATTTTCATTTCGTATTTAATAGGAAAATACAGCACATTAGATGCTCTTTCGGAGATGCAATTAAACTTTATTTATTTGTTTGTTTTGGGCATTAAGTTGACTATTGCCTCTTCAGCTCTCCGTTTTATATATCTGTTTGGCATTGAGAAGTTCCTGTCACATTTATCTGTTTCACCAGAGTCCAAGTAGCAGAGAAAAGGATAAAAAAGTCTTATTTTTCTGCAAAAATAAAGTGAAATCTTTTTTCAAGATTTATGTTTGAATTTCATTTATTATAATCTTAGATATATATGTGGATTAATCCAGATCAGATTTTTGAATTTTGGATATGGATCAATTTACAGCCCTAAAATCATTAGTATGACAATTTTGGGCCTGTACGGATTATAGTGATCTCATGGATTCATCGGAAATTTCAACTTAATGAAAATATTTCCAAAAACTCGCGATATAGCATCGCTGGGCTTCCGAGTCGTATCGGTATCGTATCGTGAAATCGCACGATATGACCCTACTGAAATCCTCTTCAAATCTGATCTGACCGTTCTTTCAGAACAAAATAATCGTGGCCGCTAATTGATAAACCCAGCATAATCCCCAAGTTATCCTATTCAAGGAGGCTCAAGCGGCGTGCTCACCTCCACCACCTCTAACAATCTCCACCGAGGCGAGCTCTCAGGCGACGATCTGCCAACGGAGCCTTATCTGCTACATCTTAATCTCATCGATCGATACGAACGCGATTTTATAATGGGGCCTCCAATTTTGGCTCTCAATTCTAGAACCTCTCATGCAAATTCTCCAGGTATGACACATCCGGATGATGTTTTATGTTCTTTTCCTTTTTTGTATGTAATGAGTCAATAATCAGCAATGTGGCATGTTTATCAAGTGCGTGTTGCAAGTGTATGATTAGTATATGGATAATATGTTCCCTTGTGGTGTTCTGGAGAAAACTCTGAATAAAAATCAGGTGTTGATATCGATTAGTATTTTTCTTTAATTTCAGATGCATACCCAATCCAGATGAATTCATCAGTATTACCAAATAGGCCGTTCGCATCTGTCAGCATGGAGGAAAACAAGCAGAAGCCAATTGATTTTCTACGTGTTCTATTTGGTAAATTTGCTCGGTTCAGTCTTCTTAATTTGTACTTCAAAATTTGCATCTTCAGGAAGAGCATATGAAAAGATGTTCCTCATGTATTGAAATAAAGTGAAGGTACCCTGCAGATAACAAAATTACAAGATATGAATCATGCCAGCAATTATTTAATAAGTAAATAGTTCCCGGCGAATAAAAAAAAATAATATCCATTTAAGAAATGGAGCCATTTTTTCATGAGCTGAACTATACTTTTATTCTGTAGAGATTATTTATTTACTTAAGAGAATGTTTTGGGTGCCTTTGTAAGACAATTTTAACTTCTAATAGAACTGAAGAGTGAAGACATGTTCCTGCATATATGTTCTTTTGTAAGATATTAAATGAAGTGTTTGTGTCATTTCAGAGGGTATCATAGCAGGAGGTACTGCTGGCGTAGTCGTAGAGACGGCATTATACCCAATTGATACCATAAAGACAAGACTTCAGGCAGGTCAATCAATCACATTGGAATTTAGTTCCTCTATTTAGCTTTATTTGAAACATTTTATTGTACGTGTATTTTAAAATACCCATTAGTTATTTCTCTCTAGTCTTTCTGATAAGAAAATTGTTTTTGCTTTAGTATGCTATGGAGTTGAAAGTTGAAAATTGTATTGCGTAACTTCTTTTGTTCTATGATGCACTGAAGTTTAACAAGTGAGATACTCCAGGTAGAAAACTAATAATAAGAAGAGAGAAATAAAATTAAGAGATATGTCATGGAAAATTAAAGTTCTCAGTTTCATTCTCTTTCACTGTTTCTTCTGATTTTTTTTACCTTATTATGGTGATCATCCAGTAAAAACTTTTAGTAAAATTGTTTTTCAGGCTGCTCATGGTGGCGCTAAAATACACTGGAAAGGCTTGTATTCCGGTTTGTCTGGAAATCTTGCTGGAGTTTTACCGTTAGTTGACATACTTATTAGAATTGAAAGAAATTAATAAATTTTGTTTTTTTTCTGAAGAGTGAGTGTTTCATTAATAGAAGTTGACAGATAAGTCAGTTCTTTTTTAAAAGTTTAAGGACCATTTTTGTACAAGGAAAGTAATGAACCATTTTCATTCTTTTTCTCAAGGTTCCCGGTTAATTTTGTTTCTCTTCAGAAGTTCAAGGACCAATTTAGTGAAAATGGAAGTTGAGGGACTATGTTGGTGCTTTTGGGAAAGTTAAACCTCCAAAATCTGGTTTTTCCAAAAGAAATGATAATCTTAACAAATATGTATACATCACATTATCACTTATCAGGCAAAATAACTTCGAGTATGATGGATTTGTAAGCAATAGTGGAAAATTTTGTGTTGCTTAATTGTAGTATACAAATAAAATCATTGAGCTTGAACTGAATGTTATGTGAATATAACTTTCTTCTTTTCTCATCTTCTTTATCTGCTGACAGAGCATCTGCTTTATTTGTGGGAGTATATGAGCCGGCAAAACAAAAGTTACTGACTATGTTTCCTGAGAATTTTAGTGCTTTTGCTCATTTGGTATGATCAGATTCTTATTTTGCAGCATGTAAATTATATAATTGGTCCTCGAAGTTTATACAGTTTCTTTTTAGCTGGTGCCATTTGATAGCTAGAGCAACCCCTTGCATGTTTAACTTTTTTTTTCCTCCTTTGGTTTGTAGAGGACACCCTATTCTTTCTGGTGTAATACACACACTCTAGCACCTAACTATCTTGAAGTGTCAGCGTATGATGAATGATACTCAATACTTGCATTGACTATTTGGATTTGGAGAAAAGACACAAAATGTTCCATCTATGAAGTTGATTATCATTCCGTGAACACAATAAAAATGTTCTATGTTGTGTGGAGTTCATATCATAGATGAATATTTTTTACTTGAGGACTACAAACAGACTATTGAATGAAACTTGAAGGATCGTTTGTAAAATTCTAATCCTCTTGGAATTTCAATTTTTTTCCTTCAAAACCAGACTGCTGGGGCAATTGGAGGGCTTGCTGCTTCCCTTATACGTGTTCCAACTGAGGTGTGGATTTTAGTTCTTATTTTCTAATACACTCAATACTGTATGAATGCATGCAATTGATGATTATAATGAAGTCCATGACAATGTCATAATGACAAGCTATGAAACTTGACAACCTTTGGATGGATACAGAAAAAAAGCTTGTATTTTGCGTACAACTTTTAAAATTCTACCAACAGTTCAAGTAGCTTTGCACAGAAGTTGATGGGTATTATTATTATTATTTTGGCCAAGTCTACAGCATTTTTGGTTGGTTAAATGCCAGACTATTTTGCACTTAATATGACATTGCCAATGGTACAGAAACAAAAGGAGAAAACAGTTGAATAATGCTCATAAAAAACAACAAAAATATTTAATATCAAAAAGGTATTCTGATAAAGAAGAGTTTGATTTTGCAAATGGAATTAATTCATCTGGATTTTTATTAATTTTAATTGTAGTTTTTTTAATTTTTGCTGATTGTTTTTTTAGGTGGTTAAGCAAAGAATGCAAACAGGGCAGTTTGGCTCTGCGCCTGATGCTGTTCGCCTTATTCTCAAAAATGAGGGAGCTAAAGGCCTTTTTGCGGTACTTGTCTTTCCTCATTATGAAGGACCATCTTCTGTCATAGTTACTCAAATGATGAAAGATTTTGGCTTCCAAAATTATTTATTCTGCAATTTAGCCTAATGAAGCACTGTTTAACCTCTATTGTGCAATTAAAATTTCTGTCAACCCAATATCATTCCAATGGCCTTGATTGTGAGATGTTACCTCAGATGTTATTTCACCCTCTCTGCATTTATTGTTAGCTCATCTGTTCAATTATGCGCCAAGCAATTAGAATGAATGTGTAAACCATATGTTTTTAAAATGAACCAGTACCTAGGGATAAAATCTGACGACATGTAGCATTTACTTCATTATTTTTTTGTTTTCCTTTATTTTTGGTATTGGATTTGTAGGGTTATGGTTCCTTTCTACTAAGAGATCTCCCCTTTGATGCGATCCAGTTCTGCATCTATGAGCAGATGCGCATTGGTTATAAGACTGCGGTAATTCTTAGTTTGCACGCTATTTCAGTCATGAGCATCCATTAATAAATACACTTCTCTTCTATACCTTGATAAATCTTTGCCATTTCCTTTCAATTGCTAAATCTGCTATCATAAGTCCTAATGAATTGTCATAATTATCATTGAGAATCATTTTCAAAACTTCTGATAGATCTCATAATTATACTTTTTTTTGTGTACTTTTAATTGCTTTGTTATATCTTGAGATAATTGATCTATCCACAATATAAATTTACAACAAAGGGTCAAAGAAACTAAATCATGTTGTATAGTATGGAGAATGGTCAAGTTGAAATTTAATTTGAATATTTTCTTTGTACTTTAGAATAGCTTAAGCTTGATTGTTGGAAATATTTCATCCTCATTTTTCTTTCCAGGCTAAGCGAGACTTGACTGATCCAGAGAATGCTGTAATTGGCGCATTTGCTGGTAGATCCTTGTCTTTGTTCTGCCAATGGGCTTTGTTGATTTTCCTCATCTCTACCCTTATTCGAAATTTTTCATTATATCACTACTCTGTTCATTTGAGTGAAGCTAGAAATGAAAGTAAAATTGCACGGAGCAATTCCACTAAATATTAAACCCTTTTAGTCAAATATTTGTAATCTCCACAGGTGCAATAACTGGAGCTATTACAACACCACTGGATGTATTAAAGACACGAATGATGGTTCAGGTAAAGTGTCCAACATCTTTTCTCATATGAAAAGTGAAATATATTTATATTATTCTTGGTTTTTATTCTTTTATTGCTAATTCTTATGCAGGGTAACCAATATAATGGCCTCATAAACTGTGCTCAGACTATTTTACAAGAGGAAGGACCTGCTGCATTTTTGAAGGTTCTCTTGTTCTCTTTCTCTGCCTCCTGCTATACTTTTCTCTGCATTATTGTATCTATAATGTAGCAGTAAATTGGATTTATTAGATCATTGCGGAATTCAGTTAATTTTACTTGCTTTTTCAGTGATTCTTAATTGGGAATCGAGTGTTAAATAGGGTTCAAATGCAGTGAAACAAGGCTGTAGGAGTATGATGAAACCAATTCCTACTCTAGTGGATAGATCCCTATCGATCAATATCGACATTTTAGGATTCTGGTCAAAACGTTTGCCAACCCCAACATTGGCATTCCGAAAGTGGGAAGCGATAGGTACAAAAGAGGAAAGAGTTATTTGTGTGAGATTTTCTTTAGGCATCGGAGTTCATTGGAAAGCACCTTATACCCCTCTCACCTTATCAAGAGCATTAACCGAGTCAAGACCCGGGATGAAAAGGTACGATTCGGTTCGATTCAGAATGGAAGATCACATCATCAACCTTAAACACAGGATCGTGAGTAAGGGATGCATCGCGGGTACTTAGTTAGGAATCAACAAAGAATTCAGTCAGTGTGTAGCAAAAGCGTGAAAAAACAGACATATTGTTCTAGATATGTATGTCATGGGATTGAGCCGCCGAGCGAAATCCATTAAAAGAAATCTTTCTATGAGAGAAAATCTAAAAAGGAACATCAATTTAAAAACTATAAGAAAATTATCCAGTTTTTATGCCTTTCAGAGGTTGGGTTCTTATTTGGTTTCTTATTTTCATAATAAACATATTTCCAGTTCCAGGAAGCGTTCCTCCATTTGGAAGATATGATGGGCTATGATTAGTGGTTGATTGTAGGAGTCCTCTGCATATTCTTCTGTTTATATGGGTCCAGGTGGAAGATGAAGGCCGCGCAGGGGTTAGGTAGGGTGATAGTGGAAGATTGGCGCCAACAATGAAGACCAGATGCCTCTCAACAATGATGGTCACAACATATTAAAAAATGGAAATCAGAAAAATCAGCCCATGCAGCCGCAAGGTCAACATGACAATGGAAACGGAGATGCTAATTTGGATAATGATGGAGGTAGTAGCGGACTTGAAGATCCGATGAGTGGTACTGAAGGAGAAGCTACTAATTGCTCTGATAGATAGAAGTTTAGTAACAGAGGTGCAATGAAGAAATTGACTAAAGTTCAGACGAAACTTGAGTGCAGAGTAAAGAAAGTTCCAAATAAAGAGGAGAAGCATCTGACCTCAAGAGATAAATGGGCAGAACACAACTAAAGAAAAAAAAAATGAAACAAGTATGTGTTGTGTCCGACAGAGCAAAATTTCACTTAGCAAGAACTAATTTGCAGTGGGAACAGATGGTATTTTTATCCCCACGTACACAAGTTTCAAAGTATTTTAGAAATGAAAGAACTAACTACATTTTGGATATGATGTCTTTTTTCCGTATACAAACATCAAGGTCAACGAAGAACTACAAGAAGAATAGGTTAGAAAGAATTGAACTACTCTTTGATACATGAGGAATTGGAGTGGAGCTCTATTGAAAGTAGAGAAAGTTGAGGAATTGGAACAATCTCTACACACCACACCTTACAATACAAGACCTATGCTCACTACACTCTTGATCAGGAAGTACCTGAAAAAACTCCTTACAAGTTAGACCACTCTAAGACAGACACAGACTGCAAAGACGGAACTATTAACTTGAAACTACAAAGTGAGGGGTGACCTAGACCACAGTGCCATTAAAGAGCTGAAGCACAAGAATCCAAAGAAAAGAAGTACAAGCCACCGGATTAACGCCTGCGTTGAAATCATCTTCTTCGTCTTTTTTTAGTTGGGATATACTCCGATGCTTACTGGAGATATGGCTTTGATTTTTGGTCTTTGCATGTATCACAGGTAGTCTTTTTATACAAAGAAGTACTTGTTCGTAAGTGCTTCAAATGAATGTGAAAGTTGAAAGAAGGTGGGTTTTTTGTGTACTGGAAATGTGCTTATGTTGCCGCCTTTCCAGCTCTGACTCTGAAGCTTCGTTCTTCCCAATGAGACTGATCAAGGCGGTGTGACAACTATTTGTGGTCTTCCTTACAGTTATAAAGTTTGGTCTTTGATGGCTCAGATCGGCGCTTGAGAAAATAAAAGGAAGAGCGAGGCACACATGATTGCGTAAGCAGCGAGCCGAATGCAGCAATGTATTAATCATCTGCAGATTATATGTACATAGTTCTGGTGGTCTCCTTTGTTTTCAGGGAGACTTTCTTTTTGTTTATTAACTCATAATACCGAGTTAATAGTAGTTGTTGAGGCACGCAGCGAAATGGAATAAGAATCCAGCTAGAGTTTACTCTTCCTATAGGTATGATTGTTCGAGACGAGAGAGGGTGTAGCTTTGGACGGCTGCTTTCTTTTTCAGATTCACAACTGCCAGGAAAAAAAAGGCTGACCTCTTTTGACCATAGAGGAGTCATACTTTGGTCCGATTGTCGGGTACCAAATTAAGGGAAAATTACTGGTATGCTGGGTTTCATACTTTTTTCATATTATCGTAACACGGGTTCTGGGAATTCCAGATCTCACCTTTGTTTCATAATAGTATAATAATAATAATCAATATGCATATGCTTTTAAACTCCTACGGAGATGCAACAATGTAATTATTGATGGATAAACTTTTTAATAGGGAATTGAGCCAAGAGTGCTATGGATTGGAATTGGAGGCTCCATTTTCTTTGGTGTACTGGAGAAAACAAAACAGCTGCTTGCTGAACGACGCCCCAAATCAGAAACTTTGAAAGAAGATTAATACATTAAATAACAGCGCCTTTGGTTTAGGAAGTTTGCTGATGTATCTCTTGTTATTTAAGTTAAATATTACTTAATTTTCTGTCGTTATTTTTAGTTGCTAACAATTGTATCAGTCAAGAAAGAATGAGTTACAGCATTTTTCTTGGTATTCAACTTTCGATTTGGTTGTACTTTCTTATTCTTTCTATTCAACTCGTATTGCTCCTAGTTTGCAATCATTGAATGATGACAGAAGATATCTATAGTCGCTCAGCTCGACTGTGGTAAATCCGTAAATATACTGTTTTAATAATAGGAATAGGATTGTCCTAATTTTCGTTCCTGTTGTTTGGGCTTTGGAAAAAATTTCAAACAACAGAATTCCTCTTTTACCTTGTTAAGATAGAAATTAGAATTAAAAGATATGTAAGCTTGATGATAATAAAAGAGTTGTTTTTGTTGAAATGGCTACTGTCGAACTCGAAATCTAGACGAACTTAATTATTTAAATTTTTACATTTATTTTCATATTATTATAAATAATTAGATAAAATAATTAATATTTTATTAATTTTATATTAAATTTTGAAAAAATAACTAATATTTAATAATTTCATAATAAATTAATAATATTTTATTAATTTTATTAATAAAATAACTATATTATTACATATATTATTGATTAAATAGTTTAAATATATGCAAATAAATACATATCGAACTATTACGAATCGTATTCGAACTAGTTCACTAAAAAATATCGAATCAAACTTGAATCAAATTGATAAAAAAGTCTAATCGAACGAACTAAATTCGAACTAAAATTGAATCAAATACCGAACGAATTATGAATTATAAAATTTTCTTGCAGACTAATTGTCTGTTCTAAATCACACAGCCTCTGTTGAAAGTTTGATTAATGACCACCAAATGCAGTGGGGCTTATCCTGGCTTTTCTAGTGAAAGGGGCAAGGGGCTAGTCGGAAGCCCAATGGAGCACAAAATTCTCCATGAAGCCGGACCACGAAGAAGCAGCCTATTATTAGTTCGTTCCGACATCAGAGAAACAAATCCCTCGATGCACCAGGTGTATCCAATACTGAACCAGAAATCTGCTCTCTCCCCCAAATTCTTGCACTAGGTTTTCATCAAAAAAAAAAAAAAAATCTTGCCCTAGGTCCCGGCTCTCTCCTCTCCTCTCCTCTCCTCTCACACTTTCCTAGTCGATCGGAGAAGAACAAGACAGCACCAAGGAAAAATCTCCAAAATAAGACGCAAAAACCCTAAAAAGAGGTGTCGATCTGAAAATGAGCGGCAACGGAACGAAGAAGGTGGTGGAGGCGGCGGCGAAGGCCGGGAAGGGGATCGACTGGGACGGCTTGGGTAAACTTATAGTCAGCGATGAGGCTCGCAAGGAGTTCGTCAACCTCCGCCGCACCTTCGACGATGTCAACCAACAGCTCCAGACTAAGTTCTCAATGGTACTTCTATTATTTCTTTTACATCTTCAGATCTACATCAATTCAGGGTCTAGGTTTTTGTATCGGTGTTCTTGTGATTTTTTTATTTGCAGATATTCGCACCTCCATTCTGATTTAATCCATTGATTGATAGTAGATTCATGTTTGTTTATTCTGACAAGTGGTAATTGGCCTGTTCCATTTCTGAAACAAAATGTTTTTGTACAATCTAAATAATTATGTATATAAAACTACCTATCCGGCTACCCCTGTCAGAATTAACACTGAAACAAGGTCGGAGATTTATGTAGAATGCTAAAATGATAACGTATTTGGCTGCGTGGGTTACAATTGGTATTGGTGGGAATTTTGCTTTGATGGGGAATTTTTTCCAAGACACCGTTCAGCGGGTCATTCTCTCCACTTGCTGGGAACCCACAAATTGTTATTAACAGAACCCACCCATACTATTCATTTCCCATCTGTAGAGCTGCAACCAAACAGGGACTGATCTTGATTGAATACTCTTCTTACCTGGTGATAATTCTTAATTGTCAATTATTAGTGTGGTTTGATCAGTAAATGGAGTTGCCACATTCTTAACAAAATTACACAGATCATTTAAAATATTTACATCTCAGAATGTTCTATATTGGATGTTAATGATCTCTTGTCATCTATGTTAATGATAAGTGCTTTTTTTTAAGATTCATAGTCCCTTCTAAGAACGATTAAATTGATTTTCATTGATAAAAAAAATGTGCAGGGTTAAGTGGAATGGTTTTCTCTATATTATCTTTTTTTTAGTAAACTCAATATTGACATAAAAAAATAATTTCATTCATGTTAAAGGCTAGTGAAAATGCATTAAACTGAACTGGCTAATGTTTGTCTTGGTTCTTCGATTGCTCCATGATATAGGAACCTCAACCGATTGACTGGGAATACTACAAGAAGGGAATTGGGGAGAAGTTGGTGAATGTCTACAAGCAGGGTTATGAGAGTATGTACATCCAATTCTCTCATACTACATTTCCTTTATCAAAGGTTTTATTGTTTTTTTCTTTTTATTCTTTTCCTAGAGTTACTGTGATCTTTGTTGCATGTAAGGAACACCTGCAAGAAAGTTACTCTTGTGGGGCTTTGTCAATCTGTTTATCTTGAATTAGAAATTTTACTGCATTATGCAAAGGAAGGATAGAAAATTCTTAAAGCAAAAATTATCACATTTCCAATTTAGTGACAAGAGTTATTTTGTAATTTGTAGGCATTCAGATCCCAAAGTTTGAGGATACTGTTACCCCTCAATACCAGCCCAAGTTCGATGCTCTGGTACGCTTAATTAAATTCTTTGTCAAATTTTTGTTGGTAGTTGAAAATGTTTGCATTTTTGTTTTTGTTTTTTTGTCTGTGGGGGAAAGCAAGTGGAGAAAGAAAAGCAAGAAAGTGATACCATATTTATACCTATCTATAAATTTTAATATGCAGAAAACATCTCTCTCCGAACAACATTATTTTATTGTTTTTGGACACTGAAGAAAATCGGTGAACTATGATAATCTTGTATAAACATTAAATCCTATTTTATATGACAATTATGTTGGCATGTTGCAAATATTAGATTGCAGTAATATACACAAATACTTAAAACTAGAGAATTTTATACTTTTGGAGTTAGAGAACAAGGAATTATTGCTCCAAGTCTGCACTTGATGTGAAAGGCGTGATTGTAATCCATCGTCTGCTTGGAAGATGGTCAATGTTACAAATAGAACTCAAAGCCAGAATTGAAAGAAAACAGAAAGAAAGATATAAAATAGGAAATTGGTAAATGCAGATGAAAGATTTGAAAGAAGCAGAACAGAAGTCTCTGAAGGAATCGGAAAGACTGGAGAAGGAAATCGCTGAGGTTCAGGAGATGAAGGTAAACAAGTGCTTTGTCTTCATTTATTTCCTATTTGATGTCCATACCAAATTAGAGTGTATGGTTCTTGCTGTACTGATATGAAATAGGAGTTAGTAAAATATCCCATTTTAGGTCACAACTATGAAAATACTACACTATTTGCTCCAAGACCAATCTTTTGCTGGATGTTTTTTGTGACCCACATTTTGAATGGGGTCTATTAACAACTTTTTTTCTAATTATTTTTGGATGTCTTTGATACAGAAAAAGATAAGCACCATGACTGCTGATGAGTATTTTGAGAAGCACCCTGAGCTAAAGAAGAAATTTGATGATGAAATTCGCAATGATTTCTGGGGATATTAAATAAATAAAAATAAAAAAGAGCAGCATGGCATGCTTGTTTGGATATTTGCCCAATAAAAATTCGCCCTCTCTCTTTTTGCTGAGTAATATTGTTTCCTGTTTTTCTTACTCAATCTTAGGTGCAAGCCTTGCATAACTGCATTTAAATACTTGGAATTGTGTTTTTGTTCCTTTTTGTTGGGTAAAATTGTGATGCGGGCAACTGGTTGCCTTTCCACTGGCTGGTTTCTGGCTACATAATAACAGGATTGTTATTTACCAAAGTTTTATTTTGTTGATTATATCTTTTCATCAATTACAGCAACAAAAAAAAAATATTCATTGCCTGTACACATGCATATTGCATATGCGTCATTACCATTTTGATTAGGGTATCCAGAAGCTTTTTTGTTTATAACTGGTACTGATTGGACTTGAACTGTTTGTTTTAATTTTTATTCAATAATTCTATTCTTTATTTTTTTGGCACATTCTTTGATAAACATTATCTGTTGGAAAATGGTGAGTTTAATAAAGTATATTCTTTTATTCAATAAAGTATGTAAGGTCGATTATAATTGAAGGTGGAAAGTGATAAGATAAGTACTTGAAGCTTGGTCTTATGTTATTTATAATATTTTGAGATAGTATCATTAATATTGACATTAAGTAAATTATCTTTAATAAATTCTAGTAGTTCAATGGAAGTTTGGGTTTAAACTAATAGACACCCATCTTATTTTCTATGCGGAAAATTACAACGGGGGGAAGTCTAAACACGAATTTTGATGCACGGGACTGTTTATTATTGTTAAATCATAACCGTTGATAAATTATCGGACCGATCAGATCAAAAGAACCGCACCTACGAAGATTTTTCAGCTCCGCAGGTGATATGGTTCCATAGACACCCATCTTTTTCAAAAAAAAAAAAGGAAATAAAATTCAACAATTCTACTTTGTTTGACCTATCATCTTGAATTAAACTGTATCAAGATATTTGTGTTGTCAATAATATATTAAATTTAAGTATGTGAGTGATTTTTTTGTTCTCTTATGACGTGGATTGATCTCATTCCAACAATCGTTTAGCTGGATGTCCGAGTATCGTTTCTTTTAGACGCGTTCTGCCTAGGTTTTAGGAATATTCTAGATATTTACCGGTGTTATGTAATAATATTTTTTTTCTGAAAATGGTGCTATGTAATAAAATTCGTTCCACATAAAACTGGTAATTTCGTACAAAATGGTTTTGCATAAAAATCAGACGAGCTATAAGCATGGTGAAATACGAACATTATGGGTAAATAGAGACCTAATATCGTTCGTACAAGATGGTTTTGCATAAAAATCAGATGGGCTATAACCATGGTGAAATACGAACCATATTTTCCTCAAAAAAAGAAGAAGAAGAACAATATGGGTTAATGTAAACCTAATATCCTTGACACAATACTGAAAGAATGCACTCCAAAATTGTTGAACATAAATTAGACAATTCGTGCATTTTTTTTAATACTGCAAACGTCAAAAATCAATTAACAATATAAATACCGGTCTACAAAATAATAAAGTCACTAACATGCATAACAACTCGTTAACGTATATAATAATGTTTGTACTGGTGATAATATCAACCAGCGTATTTATGTATATCAGCTCCCAAAAAGTATTAACTTTCAGAATTTTATTTATACAACATGGTATACATATTTTTCGTATCAAATATAAACATTTTTTCTTAAATTATATATAACATCTAAAAAATGTACAATATAAATACCATTCCTCTAATTTATAATCCAAAACAGTGGTCTGTTTGTTTAAGATAGCTATCAAAATGTGTTTGGTATAATTGAAATTATATACCAATACCATAAATGTATTCAAAGAGGCAACTACTAGCTTGAAATTTGAACAAGTCCATTGAATCCTAAATCCTACTATAAATACGCCTTCTGTTTCTTCGCACACCACCCATGATCAAAGAGAAAGATCAACTAATAAAACCACTCTCCCAGTGGTCAATGGATTACTCGTACCCGCCAATGCTCCATAGACAAACCTCTCTCCCACCATTAGACTCCGGTCCTTCCTTGAGAGGTAATCGATCTCGTGGGGCATGGACACACTATTATGTAAACGGTGAAGACTATGAAACAGGCTCACTGGAGTTTCATAGCCCCAAAAGCACCATTAAAAGGACATCATTGCGCAATCTATGGAAGAAGATCACGGCAAAGAAGAAAAAGCTACTACAAACCACACGGGTGTCTCTTTCGATCAACCTGTTGGAATCATACGATCCAAAATCGTATGCCCAAAATTTTGATGAAGGCAAGGCAGTAGTGGAACCTGAGAATCTGCACAGGTCATTTTCAGCTAGGTTTGTCGCCCCGGCTAGAACACCGAGAGGGGCGGTGTTTCAAAGAGTGGTAAGCGAGAGACAGGGAGAGAAAACAAGCAGTTGGTTTTGAACTTTTGATTTTTTTTTTCCTTCCTCTTTGAAATTTTATCGTTTTGACTTGATTTTGTCGTTGAGGACATGCATTGCATTGCATTTTTCTTGTAATTATTGAGTTTTCTGTATCAATAAATCATCTTATTAATAGTTCCTTTGGCCAATGTTACTACCATCATATCCATATGTGATCCTAGCTGCCACGACCGCTTCTATTGTATCGTGTTATTTTTGCTTGTATTAAGAGATTTTACTCAAAAAGTTGGAAGTGTTCAATCTGGTAAATTGGGGCCGAGTAATGCCGCTGATGCGTTCGCTTTACTAGGCTCTACTAAATGTTAAATATCCTAACTAAAGCATGTTTTGTTGCCTACGTGCAATGACTCGATTTTAGCATATATGGCCACCAGAAAAAAAAGAAAGAAAGAAAGAAAATTTATATCGGAGGCATATATTGCGGAGTAGATGCAATGGGATAAGATTATAAGAACAAAAGAGATTGTTGTCGTCTTTTTCTTTCACATCAACCCAAATTCATTTGATTGGATTATTCATTACAATCTACAGTCCAAATTACATATCAAGCCCCTCGATGGTCACCTAAAAAAATGGAATAAATTCTGTAATAAGATGCATATAATCTGAAAGTGAGAATGATAACAATCTTAATTATTTTAAAATAATTTGATTACAGTGGTTAAATCTCTATTTATATATCTCCATCACACATCACATAATATCTCTTATACAATTATATTCATCTCAACCTATACTTCTAACACACCTCTCAAAACAATAAAAAAAAATTAATAGTAATAATCATGGGATCACTTACCACGGATTTCCTGTGACCATATCAAAATGTGATTTTGTTGTTCGGATATCTGGTATTTGACAATAGGACAAATGTCCACAGGAAGGAATTCTAGAGTAATGAGACTTCCGTGCAAATTTTGTTAATAGATGCCTCTTGACACAAGTATATGTGATTTTAACAGAGATCAGATCCACCGTTCAGTACAGATTTAACAGCTGAAGATCTTATGACTCAGCTACTTGACATGATAATTTTCATGTTGTATTATTTATTGTACATATCACCCATAATTTGTTTAGAGGTGTAAAAAGGGAAAAAGATTTAAAAGAGTAGGCAGGAGACTTTGACTACTATACTTAACTTCAAGTTAGCAAACCAATTATCTAAAGGATAGTGACACAGAATATAATCTCAGACGCACTGCTTCATAGTGCATTGCTTCTATTTTTCCCAAATGGGCTAGAATATTGATACGGTATGGATGCTTAGTGTGCATCACAAATCTGTTATTGAATGTAGATAAGTAAATATGAACCCAAACTTCTTAGGAAGCCGGCTTACTAGCCGCATGCTTGCATACAACCCCTTGACCGTGCCTTGTCATCTCATTTCCCGCAACCAGAAAGTATGCAGTATGTCTGACCAAAAGGAAAAAAAAGAACTGTCAACAAAGATAAGATTTGAAGTTCTTAAATAGTCACGTATTCAAAACTCTCGTATTTGTTACAAAAAGTTGAACTCATATCAGTTACAAAAGTCTCATGTTTTAATTCAAGTTTGACTTGCTTTTCAAGCTGCAGCTCTATACATAGGATGCTATGGTCACTAAAGCACAGTACAAGATTTCATTTTGGTCCCTTATGTATTACATAAATATGATTTTGATCCCTAAACAGTACCGTGCTACAATAATCTGACTTTCAGTGACATGACAAATAAATTCAACGGATTTGACAATGCTGTTAATGTGGAATTAATAATTGTATAAGTAAATATAATCATAACACAGATCAAAGAGATATCACACAGAAATAGGAACTACCTGAAAAAATTCATCATTTTGAGTTTAGCATCTGGATCGATGGTAGGTGTCGAGTCAAGTGCCAGTTGCATGTGGTGCAACCATCTCTCTGCTGCTTCCCTAGTTACTGGAAATGGCCTGTGCCTAGCTATTAATGCTGGATGGCCTGTGTCACAGAGACATCATTTTTTTCTTAATTTTCTTTCCTAGTCTTTAGTTGGGTGTCTCAACTTTTAGTTTAATATTTGAGTCCCTAAATTCTTCTATCTATGCCAATTGCTGATCCATAACATCAACTTTTAATCAGAGGCATGAACTATAATGGCAATAGTGCCAACATTGAACAAGTAATAAGAGTTATTTCAGCCAAAAAAGGAGTTATTTCACTTCTAAAAAAGGTTTTCTGCAGTCTGCACTAAAGTAATAAAAGGACCAAGAGATAATTGCACTTTGCGATGATGAAAATGGAATACAGGTCTACTTTCTGTTAGATTCTGCATCAAGGATTCGAAGGATGTGCTTGTCTATTTGTGAAAGTGTTGTCCCCTGGTTTTATAACCACATCAGCAATATCACATGAAAAATAAAACTGTAGATAGGAAGACACTCACCTCTTCTTTGGGAAAAGAGAGGGGGTCCACCCATCCGCTGCACAAAGAACTCATACTGGTTCTGTATAGCATCTTCCTTCTTTGAGTTGGCAAAAATAGATCGAAACCACTCCTCTTCATCCTCATAAACCCTGCAAAATGCAAAAAGCACAAATATGACGAGAAGTTTGACACAGATACCAACTGAATGTGAGTTCCACATTCCTTTTCATTGCCTATTCAAAGGTCTGCATTCACTTGTCTTGTGTTATTACACATGTCAAATATCAGGACCTATTGAGAATCATTGAGGTATACCTACAATTGAGAGGTTATGTCCTTATAACAGTAAGAAGGGCTAGTTGTTGCTTATTTACATAAATTGCTATATAAGTAGTGGTATATTGATTTTGAGCTCAAAATATACTGAGCGGATTTTAATTTCAAACGCTGTGTTGATCTGAGCTGGATTTAATCGGTAATCTTACAATTTTGAAATTTCGTCGTATTTCACCAGCGATTAACTCAGATCGCTGACTCAGCCTATAACCAAGCCAATGAAAGAGAAATATATAGCGAACCTGGTGTAGAAATTAGTCGATAGGTCGATGAAAGGCTGTATTCCCCCAAGCGACTCGAACAGATTAGTCTCGTCTACGGCGAAGGCGTCGGTCGACGCCACGCCACTCCACTCCGAAGCTTTCTCTTGTAGCGATTGCATTGCTGCGCCTGCTCGTGTGTGCGTTTGAGAGCGAGAAAAGGAGCCAAACCACTCAAATAAAGGGTTTATGAGTTATGACAGTATGACGACAACAAACGAAGTGGCAATTTGACCAGTAGTCGCGTGGTTTCCACCTTCATCCTCCGAATTTTTATCTGCTGCCAGGACCCTGCTATGAGTCTATGATAGGTGGGGTTCACTAAATAAAAAATAAAAATATCTCCTTATTAATTAAATCTGAACCGTATAAATTAAATCGGACCGTTCAAAAAATTATGACAGAGCCCTACTATTATGTTGCCTATGGCAGCAGATTCCTCCTCCCGTGAGAAAGAGGAATTGAATATCTCTGATCTGATATAACGGATGGTTTAGATTGGATGTGATCAGATTCAGGGCGAGTTGCGTGAAGTCATTCTCTCTTTTCCTCTTTTGAAAGAAGCCCGTGGGCTGCAATGGCGTGATTCTCACGTAGTAATGTCGACACTTTTTCAGCTCGTGGTATTGTAAATCCGGATATTCTATTATTCTGTGGTCGTTCTGAATCCTCTCTTAGTGACCTCAATGCCAATGGTAACTGTTTTCAATTCATCTAAATACTTAATTTTCATTTAGTATATACTGATATGAAAAATATCTGGGATGATAATTTAGTCCGGGGCTCGGTGGATCCGTCCCGACCCGACGTCAATCCGTTCGGCTCGGTTAATGAATGGATAGAGTCGGATCAAATCATCCTACGGATAAGGACGGATATGGGTTTGGAGTTAGACCCGCCCGCTTGACCCGGAGTAATTATATATATATATATATAATAATTTATATATATATATAATTATATATATTTTTATATATTATATATCAATATATTCTAAAAATTATGTAGAATCTTAATATAATACTAATATTATTTAAATTATGTTAAACATTTAGTTATGATATTATTGTATGAATAGAAGCACTAATATTTTTTAAATTTATAAATATGAACAATGTAATTCAATAGACACTTTGGTACTTTTTAGTCATATCTTTTAACTTGAAAATCCAATCAATACAAAATTAATTTCTCTAAAACCATGACAACTATATCTATCATTTTTATATTTTGATATCTTTCAAAAAACAGAACATATCAATCTCAAAAATTCATATTATGAACTTTAGCTGTTAAAAAATTTTAGACCTCTAGATATTTTTTTAAATATAACTTTATATTAAAAA
Organism: Schoenoplectus tabernaemontani; assembly: GCA_037127355.1. NCBI lineage: Eukaryota > Viridiplantae > Streptophyta > Magnoliopsida > Poales > Cyperaceae > Schoenoplectus > Schoenoplectus tabernaemontani. The sequence goes on from CM073740.1 coordinate 15,283,070, forward strand.
AATATATTAAGATGAAATAAAATTTTATAGATTCATAACAATAAAATCTACAACTTTCATATTTTAAGTTTTTTTAAATTCATAATCTAAGATGTCTAAAAAAATATGTTTCTCAGCCGATTTTAAAAATATACACTGCAGAATGTATCTGGCCGGGCCGGGCGAGGCCAAAAAAACTTAGCCTGCAGACAGGACGGGTCGAGATTTTCAGGCCCGGAGGTATAGGCGGGGCAGGACGGATATGTGATTTTGATAGACGGATCGAACCATGAGATTGACGTTTTACCCGCATACCCGACCCATTGTCATCTCTAAAAATATCCCAATGCTTTTTAGAATTAATGATAGCCACATCAGGGGTGAGTTACAATGTAGCACATTAATTATACTACCATCTTAAGTATTGTTCGTTGTCATCGCCCTGAAATTTTTTTTATGACTATTTAAAATAGAAGAATATTTTTGCATACGAAATATAAAATACTTGCAGATTTAAATCTGAACAATTTTAACTTAAGAAAAAAAAATCAAGAATCTGATTTAAATAAATAAATAAATATAACAATGTAACAATTACCGGAGTGTTATTCGATCAAACAGAAATTTGAATTTTTTTTTATCAAAGTTAAAATTAAGCTACGACTCCTATCAATTAATCAATAACAATCGGACAAAATATTGTACATGTAATAGCTTTTTATCCTTTACTCCTTGTCCAATTATCCTCTACTGGGGCAACGCTTGATTTTTATATAGTCATATATTCGTATAAAGTGGGTAAGAATTCAGCATCTTTTACTGTGCAGCACCGTTCAACACAATAATATATGTGGGTTATATTCTGTGTTCAAATTGTAACTGGAGTTGTTAGCTAGGATTAAGTATTAATAATGCTGTGTTGGCTATGAATTCAAGCAAGACAATTGTGTTATATTTTGCAATTAATTGAGGAATAATGGACTGAATTCATTTTTCAGTTAAAAAATAGAATATGATTATTTGAAAAGTATTTTATTTGTTCAATATTTGAAAAATTACAAGATTTATGGGACTAGCCGTTAATAGCACATTGGATCATAAATATCGTTTATTTCACTATAAATACTTAATCATTTGTAAATTAATATGGGTTTGCTTACAGGTTGATAAGGCACAATATGAGAAGATATTGTGGTACATTGAGCATGGCAACTTGGCAAGGGAGAAGGGGCTACACTATTAACAGGAGGAAAACCATGCGGCAAAATAGGATACAACTACAAATCCCTCTTGTGACATTGTGACATTTGCAATTAGACATTGTGATTTATTGAAATGGATGTTGAGTGCCCCTTTGGTGGGTTCAAGTCTTCAAGATGAGCGGAATCAGCAAGGACTCGGATCTAAATGCACTTGACAAGTATATGCATGTCAAGTCTGTTGTGATGCCAATTTACAACACCCCTTGGCTGTGAGTGATGACCTTGTCACAGCAAAAGGAATATACTGTTCCACTGAAAGCACTGAAAAATGAGATGAAATAGTGTCAGTGACACCTATTGTTAAATTTTAGGGGACCCCTCAAACTTAGTAAATCAAAATGCAAACTGGCAAATTTAAGATGTTTTCTGTGAACATAATTTGATTGATGTCAAGATATGAACATACTGCAAAAAGCAAGGGACTTATAAAAAAAAAAAGAAAAAGAAAAAAGAACAAAATTATGATTACACTGTTTGTCACACCAGAGCACTAGAAAGAATCGAAGTTAGAAAGAGCTTATCATGATTTTAGTTTATTAGATCATGCCAATTGGAAGTGAGGCCAAAATGAGAACAGAAAAGTCAGACCTTTTCATTGTGTTGATACACCTTTGCAAGACTTTCTCACTTCAACATATGTATATACCAAAATAAACATTATTGTTTTTAGTTTTATTTTAATGGGACTTTAAATAATTTTGGCGTGAAAATTAAACCATCAATTTTCATTTCATGTTAAAAATTAAGCCAGTGATATATGAACTGTTTTATTTCTAGTCAATTTGCAACAACTCGTATAAAATCAACGGAGTTGTCAGATCAGAAAATAGAATCAAATAAAAGCCGTAGATAAAGACCAATTTGAAGAGGGAAAACAAAAAATTCCCTATAAATAGTCCTTTGCAAGCTCTTTTCTTTACATAAAAATAACAAGTGAACAATCAAAATATCACTAAATAGTTAACCAATTCCGTTCAACGCCATTTTTGTAGGTCACCTTTTCTAGCTAGAAGACAAGTTGATTGACTTGCCATGAGAGCACATGTTGCAATTCTGTTTGCTATTTCCTTCCTCTCGGTTTCATGCAGATAGCATATGGCGAGAAAACATCAGCACCGACATGCGAGATCGATGCGAATGAGATCGACCAAGGGATCGCCTACGTGTTAATGCTCATCACCCTCCTCATCACCTATGTGATTCATTGATGCAAATGCTAGCTATGTAAAGAAGTACTGAACTCAGCTTCTACATTGTTACTTCAAAAATGCTTTAATTTCTGGTTGCTTGATCATTTGTATGGATTTTTTTTTAATCTTTGTGTTTATTATGATCGAGTCTAACTATAAGGTCATTGGAATACCTTCAAAGGATATTGAAGTTAACTACATATAAGTTGATCGCATTAGAATTAGTAAATTTGTTACCAAATTTCTAATATATAGAAAATAGATCTCAATTTGGTTGACAACATTTGGTATATTAACTAATTTACTATTTTATGTTTATTTCTAAATAAATTTAATTAGCATGCTAATTATAAATTAATTACTTCTCTCTGAAATTTTAGTCTACCAGTGGATGTCATCTTGCATTACTATTCAGCCAATGGTATCATAAATTTCTTAAGTTTTGTACAACTGTTTATACTATAATTTGATTAGTTCTCTCTGATCTCTATGATTTTGGATCTGATTTTATTTCTAATCTATTTCAATTTATTTGAGATAAAAATCTTTGTTGTTGTTGTTGTTGTTGTTGTTGTTTGTATAACTGTTTAGATAATGCAACACCTACACATGCCTGCTGATATCATATACATATCAATTCAGCATGAACATCCTTTAGCGATCTTTATTAATAATATAACTAAATCGAGGCTTTGTAAAGGTAAACATAACTATATTAATTTAGATTGAGATGCAAAATTGAACAACAACAAATTTAATTGATAACTCTAACAAATCATAGTTCAATTAATGAAAATTTAGTACTGAATAAATTTATAATATATATTATATCGAACATTAAAATTGTTTTATTTGCCCTAAGTTAGGTACTAATTAGCTCACGAATTAGAATGGTGCTTTCCGTTACTATTCTTTACGGAAGTGTTTGGATGGCACGAGAATAACGGAATAGCTGCTGTTTTCAGAATAGGAATAACAACGGCGTAACCAAACATAAATTTGCTATTTCGGAACCGTGAGAATAGTTACTGTTCTGCTATTCCGAGGGGAGATGAAATAGTTGCTTGTTCTTCTCAACTCTCCGTTACTACTCCAAATAAATAATCCAAACAACGTTCCTATCATTCGAATAACATTATATTTTTACTATCCTCGCGCTAACCGAAAAATCATTATTTTTTCACTATCCTCACTTAGTATTCTTAATTCTTCTATTTTTACGCTATTCTTTACATGATCCAAACATTCCCTACATATTGAAATGAATCTATAATTACCAAAGAAAAATTACCTTAAATACTGCAGCGCAAAATAAAAAATAAAAATACTGCAGTTATTGAAGCTTGGGGCGGAGCCCCAGACAACATCTAGTTTCCATAATTGTTATTTATATTGTCATCATTTAATATACATGATAAGACATCTAATTTGCATTATAAGTTATCTATAGTAAAATATTTTTAATGAGAATCATAAATCTAATGTGTTTCATAAGTCATCCTAATATGTATTATAAATTTATGTACATCATAAACAACCTCATATGCATCATAAAATATCTAATACATATTATAAGTCCTATATGTATTATAATTAAGTTTAATATGCATCATAAATAATATAATCTGCATAGTAAAACATGTAATGTGCAATACAAGTATATATTTGTGCATCATATGTGTAATGCACATCATAGATTGTTATTCTAATGTGTAATTGTATATCGTAAGTTTAATGTGCATCATAAAACATCTAATATATGTTATAAATCATGTAATATACATCAGAGTTATGTATATTAATGATATCAATAATAATATCAATGTCGATATCCGTGAAAGATTTTACTTAATTCTTTAATTTGAAACGAGGCTCCGAACAACCACAAAAGACTGCTGCATGCCCCAATATATATGTTTCTCCATATAATATTCGGCTCCGAAACCACGCTATAATCAGGCCGGATATAAATTTTGATCAAAAAGATAATTATCGGATTGTAATAGTTTATCGGATTCAAACTCATTAATTAATCGGATACTAAATAAAAAATTAATAATTTAATATATATATTTAACTAATAAAAAAATTATTAAAATAATAATATTTTATATATTAAAATAACAATAAAATAAAGCTCAAAGTAATAGATAATCAAGTTGATGAAGAAAATTTTCATCTACGGAACTTTATATTTTGATATCTTTGCATAATTATTTTATTATGCACGATATTAAATATTTTTTTCTCAATAAAAATAATCAGACAATTCAGGGGGTGCAAAAAAACTTTTCGGAGAGAGACAAATTACCGAAAACATTACTGAAAAATACTATTTTTCAAAATTCAAAGGGAGAGGGACATGTGCCCCTCTGAAACCATGCCCCTCTAAAACCACTTCAGTACGCCCTTGACTATAACATTGTAAGGACTAAGGATTATTCAAAGAGTATATCCACACCCACAGATATATGGATGTCGACTTAATTGTACTTTCCAGATTTCGTGTTCTAAATGTTAATATTTCTAAATTATTAGAATAATAGTATAAACTTTGAAAATTTCCATCTGACAACAAAGTCGAATACATGTAACATGTTTGATATTCATGGCAAACCACAAATATAAAAAAAAATGAGAATCTTCCAAAAAAAAAAAAATAGAAGTTTGAGAAGACATATATAAAATTCAATAATCGAAGTTTCTGTATTTTTAAATGGATGATGATTAATTAATAAATTAATCATGCGTAGCCACTAAATATCTGTTTCATTTATGGATTTTAATAATATACTGTGCAATTTTAGTTTTTTGATGTCTTATGTCCTTTTGACTTGAAGAAAATGGTCGGTTTTAAGTATGTTATGAAAATAATTAAAACAGCCTTGATCCTTGAGTGAAAACAGTTTTCAGCCTTCCCACTGTTTTAAGATAGGTTGATATTATACTCAATTCATTCAAAGCAATACATTTCTCTCGAATTAGACACCACACCATGCACTCACACCCCATCTTGTTACAGGATAAGACGTGCTTGACAGCGAACCCGCATTTCCTACTAAAAAGAAAATTCGCTCCATTATTTCTGAAATGCATATCTCAACTGTTCATTTCACCTAATGTTGACCGATCGTAGGTGAACGTCGACAAAATCACCCGTCAAACGGCCGTCAACGTTAAATCGGTCGCGGATTATACAATGATACCCGATATCAAAACAAAAATATCCGACATCCGTACCGTTAGTTAGTCTAGCTGGCGCCGCGACTAAATCTTTAAACCATCAAAGAGAGGAGGGGGGGAATGCGCGGAGGTTTTAGTCGGCCCTAGTAGAATAGTCATCGCTGACCTCTTTCTCTGAGATCTGAGATCTCTATCGCCTTTTGCATTGATTCGGGAAAAAGGGTACGGAGGTTCTTTATTCGGTGCTTGTATTATGTTCTGTGGTTTTGATCTATCCATTCTGTGGAGATTTTTGCTTCCCTTTTTCAGTGGATCCTGTGTTTTTTTACTTATTCGTCATACCTTTTTGTATCTTAAGACCTTATGTTTTGGAAATATATTATAGATCTCTCAACTCGGTGCATTGTGTAAGTCTGAGATAAATCCTTATTTCAAGTACATCGACTGTGTCAATTTTGATGCAAAAATGTATTTGATCTTATTATGGGAAGTATTTTAGCTTGAGCATTATCGATTTGGTAAGGGTGAAGCAGGAATTAAGTTAATTTAAGGATTATTGAGACAAACAAAAGGAATTGAAATACTTTCAGGAATTAGAACTATTGTAAGCAATATCGATTTGGTAAAGGGTACATAGGGCAGAACAAAATTTCTTTAAGTGACATAATAGTTGCTATTTTTTTCCTTGAATTTTGTTATTCTTAGAGCAATAATCAACCTTCAAGTTAATAACTTGTTCAAACAAATATTTCAGGCATAACTTTCAACAATGAGTGTGGTGGGATTTGACGTGGGCAATGACACCTGCACAGTTGCTGTTGCACGACAGCGTGGCATTGATGTGATCTTAAATGATGAATCAAAGCGTGAGACACCTGCAGTGGTGTCCTTCTGTGAGAAGCAGCGATCTGTTGGTGCCGCCTCATCGACTAACCCCAAAAACTCAGTCTCCCAGCTAAAGCGTCTTTTGGGTCATAAGTTTGCAGATCCACAGCTCCAGGCAGACCTCCAGAACCTCCCTTTTAAGGTCACAGAGGGACCTGATGGTTTTCCTTTGGTGCATGTTAACTACCTAGGGGAAGAGAGGAAGTTCACACCTTCACAACTGTTTGCTATGGTTTTGTCGAACATGAAGGGCCTCGCAGAGAAGAACTTGAAAGGAGTAGTGGTTGACTGCTGCATTGGGATACCGGTATGGTGGGGGGTTCAGTTTCTTGTTGTTGTTCTTTAGCAACCTTTTAGGATGGTCTCATGCCCTCGAATTAAAAAAAAAATAGAAGAAGACTTCATGTCCTGCAATTTCATGTACCTTTCGTGTTATTATAATATGTTACCATTTTGGTGCACCAGCCTCCCCTTAAGCTGGTCATGTGCCAAAAAAAGAACCATTTCTTAATTTCAGGAGCATTTACTTTTCTGCCATCTGCAACTGAGGTGTCATGCCCAAATTGCTGCTTCATATCAGTGTATGTTGTCCAGAACATTAGTCAGCAGGTCTGATGATGCAATCTCAGCATATTTTATATAAGATTCTCCTTTGGCATCACAGGCATATTTCACTGATCTACAACGAAGAGCAGTTCTGGATGCAGCTACCATAGCAGGTTTGCGCCCTCTTCGCCTCATCCATGAAACGACTGCTACAGCATTGGCATATGGCATCTATAAAACTGATTTATCTGAGACCGAGCCCACCAATGTTGCCTTTGTTGATGTTGGTCGTACCAGCATGCAGGTTATTTAATAATCAGTTGTTTTAAGTGTTTAAGTTCATAAAAAAGAATTATTATATCTTTTTGCACTTTTAACACTCTTATCTTGTTGAGATTTGACTTTTCTTTCGTGAACACATAATGTGGTAGAATTTTAATAGGAGGAAAATAATCAGTCTGCTGTGCTATCATGCTGTTGACTATAGCATGATCATTGGCTGATTGATAAGGCTGATTTATGACATTTTAACTCTTAACACAGGTGTGCTTTGCAGCTTTCAAAAAGGGTCAGTTACAAATCTTGTCTCATTCCTGGGATGCATCACTTGGCGGCAGAGACTTCGACGAGGTTCTTTTCAGGTAGGCTTTTAATATATCTGGGTAGATTCATGTCAGTTTAGTAATGCTTCACTATAAAGATTTCACTGAACCCACTACTGGTAAAGAAACTCTTTTGTGAGCGTGCCCCCTAACATACCAGGTCCTGGTCCATTAAACTGGTTAATTCAGGTGCTTAGACCAATGGCTGACATGAAATAAATTGAATTATTTAACAGTTCAAAGTCTTGGCTTCTATTCATAACAACTATTCATTTTTTTGGATCCACTAAACTGGTCTTGCTAATCAATTTCATCTGTATAAAGTAGTTGCTGCACTATCTTTCAGGCATTTTGCATCCAAATTCAAGTCAGAATACAAAATTGATGTGCTCCAAAATCCGCGTGCCTCCTTCAGGCTGCGCACAGCCTGTGAAAAATTAAAGAAAATGCTGAGCGCAAACTCTGAGGCACCAATCGGCATTGAGTGCCTCATGGATGACAAGGATGTAAAAGGGTTCATGAAGAGGGATGAGTTTGAGAAGCTCAGTGGCCCGATCTTGGATAGGGTCTTAGAACCATTGAATAAGGCAGTTGCTGAGTCTGGCTTGACACTGGAGAGGATTCATGCTGTGGAGGTGGTGGGTTCTGGGTCACGGATCCCTGCAATCATAAAAATTTTGACTGCATTTTTTGGGAGGGAACCTAGACGTACCATGAATGCTAGTGAGTGTGTCGCCAGGGGTTGTGCGCTACAGTGTGCCATGCTTAGCCCCACATTCAAAGTTCGTGATTTTCAGGTAAAATGGATCACATATGCTATTGTCTTCCATTTGTTTCATTTTCAAGTTATGTCCATCACTTTTTTTGCAGTGGCCTTTGAAAGGTTTTACACTGAGTAATAAAGCAAAACTTGTGTTTATGTAAATTTTCTTTTCTCCTTTACTTCTCAGTTGATGTCAGAACAAATGCAATTTTTGTAGTGGTAATGCAAATTGGTCAAGATTATTGGAGTATACCAGTTTTAGTGGTGAAAATCTGTCTGTTTAGCATTCTTTGCTACAACCTCAAAGAATTTTGGTGTCAGTTGCAAAGTTAGAAATGTTTTCGGGTGAAATATGTAAAATGATAGTAACTTCGTGTTTTTGTGAGGTGCTTTATTAATTATTATTTATAAATCTAGGGTTTTGACTGATTAAAATTCATTCTTTTTCTTGTACGTGCTTATACAATTGTTACTTGCAGGGAAGTAGAGAATATATATAAGATTTGTATCATTGTGAAGATATCAACTTGTCATCATCAATTTTCATATTCCCAATGCTTAAAACAAGTTACAGGCACTTGAATATTATAGCGCACAGATTCGTTCAGTAGGCTGATGACGTGAAAAGTGAAAAGAAAAACACCAACATATCCTATGAACATTTCAGCATGCTCCTTCTCTTTATCTTTAATTATTTTGTATTTTACCTTTCTAGGTTAATGAAAGCTTTCCTTTCTCAATCAATCTGACGTGGAAGGGGCTAGTCCCTGGTTCTGAAAATGGCGTAACTGAGAACCAACAATGTGCTGTCCTATTTCCAAAAGGGAACATGATTCCAAACACCAAGGTTCTAACATTGTTCAGATCTGGTACTTTCACCCTAGATTCTGTATATGCTGAAGATTCTACTAAGATCTGCACTTACACGGTAAATATTAATTAGTATAGTTGCAAAATTATATTTTATGCAAATGTTGCAATTGCATGCTTCATTCAGTCTAAACTCTTAAAAAAGTTGAAAAGACAGTCAATAGTGGAGAGTTAGATTTTCTTAGCAAGCAGTCAAATAATCCAAGAAGAGCCAAATATACTTCTTGTTTGTTGGAAGTACAGGGAATAAAGGTGAATTTGAGTTCTAAGTCTGTGAATTGTTCAAAAGTGGGCAATAATGTCAAACTAGGAAAATTATATTTTTCTATAGAACTCTTAGAAAGTAGTATGAGCCGGCAAGGGTGATTCCTAGAATTTCATGAAATTGCTGTTGTGCATTATTGATGAAGCTGTTTGAGTCTATTCTTATGGCAAACACCCAACTGTTGCACTTAAATAAACACATTATACAACAAGAACATACTGGAGAGTAATATAACTTAGCATTTTTCATTTTGTTTTGATAGATTGGCCCATTCCAAACCAGGAATGGTGAAAAGGCTAAAATGCAAGTCAGGGCGCACTTGAATCTCCATGGAATTGTTTCTATTGATTCTGCAACTGTAAGCATATCTACTTCAGTTGATACCAAAACATGACGTCTGAACTCCACAGTTTTGGCATCTGTATGGTTTGGTATTGTCTATTAATTAGAAATTATGTTTATTTGAACCCTAACATAAAGTCCCAATTTAATTATTAAACCATCCATTAATTTAAGTTCAGAAGGCCTTAGCAAGAACATTTTGATACCCTGCTGTACCTGATTAGCCAACCAAAATGATGCAGTATCACATTGTTAATACTAACTATTACTCAATTTTCCCTTTGATTTGTCTCTTTGCAGCTCTTGGAAGAAGAGGTAGTTGAGGTACCTGTCTCAGTCGAGCAGGATGTAGCAACACATATGGATACTGATGAGGTAACAAACAATTTAAGCGCAACGGATGGTGACACAAACATGCAGGGAAATGCTGATGATTTGAGCTCTTCTGGCTCTATAAATGGGGCACCAGGCTCCAAGAAAGAGCCGATGGAAACTGATAAGGTAAAATTGCTTTATGGAATCACCCAAATGTGTGCCATATATTCTGCATAATTATTCCAGCTGGTTCCTATTTCAATATGAGTCATCTCTATGTATAATAACTGAATAAAATGACATACATAAAACTTTGCTACAGTTAGAAACTAGATCAGTAAAAGAAAATGGTCACACATTTAGTATACCATTATATGTTCGTATATACCACATACAATTTTGATTGTAAGTATGGACAACTCGATTTTTAAACATGATTTTAAAATTTGATGTCATCATTGTTTTGAATTTGCAAAATGCAGGTTGAGGCTTCCAAAACAAAAGTGAAGAAGATCACAGTACCAGTCTCTGAACTGGTTCATGGGGGAATGTCTAGCGGAGATCTACAAAAGGCAATAGAACTGGAGCTTGAAATGGCACTCCAAGACAGAATTGTAGAAGAAACCAAAGAAAAAAAGAATGCTGTTGAAGCCTACATTTATGACATGCGCAGCAAGGTCTGAGTTCTGATCTTGATTTCCTTTTGTTTATGGAAATGTTGCGACCAATTGTTTCACAAATTTTTCATAAAATTCATTTCCAAAAGTATGTTGCAGCATCAGTAGAATTGATCGATAAAACATTGAATAAAACCACAAATTGGTCCTTGTTTTTACAAATATAGAAAATGACTGACCTAGTACAATGATGCTTCAATTCAGCCTTATAACAGATTTGAAATTTACTCTCGTCCTTGTTATATAGCTTTCTGACAAGTACCTAGAATTTGTGGTGGACAAAGAGCGGGAAGAAATTGTGGCAAACCTCCAAGAAACAGAGGATTGGTTGTATGAAGATGGTGAGGATGAGACCAAAGGGGTTTATATCTCCAAGCTAGATGAACTCAAAAAGGTAGTTTGCTTCTTTCTTTTCCTATAATGCTTGGTAATTATATATTTACATAAATATGCTTCAACTATCATGACTATTTAACATGTCTTGTTCACTATATGCAATATCTGCATTCTCAATGTTGCCTGAGCTAGCACAGAAACTAGCACGATGGCTTTGGCAGTTGGGTATTAAAAGCTGGTGTTATACATACGTGTAGAAATAGAGAATTGATGAAAGAGATTTTGTATTTCATTTATTGATTACACTCTTACAGCTCGTGTATTTATAGCCTAGCTATTCAGAACTAACTCATTTACAAGTCTGTTGCAATCAGTTACAAATCTCTAACAAACTAACAATAATACATGAATCATATACAACTCTATTCTATGTAGCTTCTCGTGTTGCATCTATCTGTACATCATCTTGCAGTGTAGTATTGCTAATAGTATGTGATGAAATTGGAGCATTCGCCTTTTTCAGTTAAGTCAGTGAGTTTATCTTTACTTTGGTTTCAAATGTAGAGAGGTGACCCAATAGAGGAGCGGCACAGGGAGTGGTCAGAAAGGAGGACAGTAATTCAGCAGCTGGTTTACTGCATACATAGTTTCAGAAATGCTGCAATGTCTACTGATCCTCGCTTTGACCACATTGACCAAGCGGAGAAACAGAAGGTACAATTCTGAGCGTTCTGCTGCTGCAATAAGGTTGTCGGGGAATCTGGTTAGGTCCTGTGACAGCTTTTTTGCCAATATAATGTTGGGCCACAAATTGTAACCCTTTTCTGAACTATTAACAGGACATCTGTCTAAAAGATCTCATTAGACTGACCTGGACTGTACAGGATCTCACTTTCTCAAAAAGTGGTTCATTATTGCATGTTTGCACTAATGGTTGAATTGAAGAGATTTGACTAAATGGGCATACTAGGGTCAGGTGAAGTGCTGTCCATCTTGAGCTCCCAAAAGGTCAAGAAATACCCTCTGGACAAAGTTGGGACTTGGGGATATCTTGTGGCAATCAGGTTGCATTGAACAGAACAGGTTGGTTCAACCACGGCAGCTGTATCGGTCCTAACGTTGCACAATTGCTTGGCGGATAGCCCAAATCTTGTTTTATTATTTTGGGCTCGTGATTGTATGCTAAATACAGTGCAATCCCCAAAAATAAAAACAAACTACAATGAAAGAGATACACCAAAAGTAAATGTTCAGCTCTCTGCTGAAGTGATGCTCTAACAGTCTCTAGTGGAACATGACAACGGTTTTGACTGTTTTTCCATTAGGCTCGTGAATTATCTAATTATTTCCACTTCAAATTTTCAATTTGATCTTAAATATAAAGCATTTGTGAACATTAAAAGGTTATTAAAGAATGCATTGAGGCAGAGAATTGGATAAGAGAGATGATGCAGCATCAGGATGCACTTCCAAGGCATGCCACACCAATTCTCTTCTGTGCTAATATCAGAAAGAAGGCTGAAGCTCTTGACAGGTGACATCAATAATACATACATGAATGAATGCATGCACAGATTCGGAAGTAAGACCATATTTGGTATAGGTGAAGTTTTCCAATAAATGATTCCGCAATAATGGGATGTCACATGTTTGTATTTAAAATCTGGAAATTTTAAGAAATGAACCTAAAATGTTATGAAGCAATTAAAATTTGCAACAAATTATCAAATTCCAATTCTATCTGGTAGGTACTTTTTAGAATAAAATTAGTGCTTCATTCATTCAAACTGCAATCCAAAGAACCATTCAGTCAAACACAAAGAACTCATAAAAATTCAAAATAATATGTATGTCATAAACATTTTTAGGTACAACTCTTGTTTTGGCATTGGTTAGCACATGCTGAAGTCATAATAATTACTACTTATTGTCATTTTGATTTATAAATGAATTCACAGGTTTTGTAAACCAATAATGACAAGGCCAAAACCTTCACCGCCAAAGCAACAAGCACCACCACCTACAGAGAACCAACCTCAGCAAACAGAGAACCCAGCAGCCAACGAGCCAATGGCCACAGATGATCCTGAGGAACCAGCAAACCCAGCAACTTAGTTTCTCTTAGGTGTCTTCCTTTGGGAATTTTAAAAGTGTGTTATTCGGTGATTATTTCAGATTCTGTGGTATATTCGGTACATGCTTGCCCTTCTTGCCTTTTTTTTTTTTTTTTTTCATTCTGGAGACTACATAAATTTTGTTTCTGCAGTTTACAATTTTTTTTTTCTTTTTGGGACAGAGAATGAAAGGCTGACATTTTTTTATAATCCTTTCTGTAATCAGTGTGGGGACATGCAAATTATCGTTTTGGTTATGTATCATCAATTCTTCATAATCAGTTACTTCCCACAGTTCTGTTATTTTTTCGAACCCACGGTATAATTTTCTATTGCTCAAAAGTATCAGTATGCGGGGTTATGAGCTACAATACATGAGTTCGATAATAAAAAGATAGCTATTGTGTCGAGGTACTCTTTTTAACTAACGCAGCAAGGAAACAAAAATGTCATGACTAAACTCGCTTGATCCTGTTGTCATTTGCAACCTCGTTTGCCAATTGAATACAATATCTGCGCTCGTGGATGCATTATGATTTATGCGTATGAAACTTGATAGCTTAGTTCACCACATAATTATGGTTCTCTACTTCATTTGTTTCCATTCCAAGCTATCTCGTATCAAGTTATTTGCAATTTAATTACCAAAGAAAATCACATTTATTCATTTAAACAGCAGGAAAAAGAAAGGTTCTCTGAACATCCCAAATTAAGCAATGATTAAATTTACCATTGGGCTTTTGATAATAAAAAACAATTACAATTCGGCTCGAATCCTAGACGAACTGTATTGCTTTGTTGCGCGTACCGTCGAAATTGACTATTAGAGTTTTTGCCAAAAACAGTAATTTCAAGTACTAATATTTGTCAGAATGGCAAAAGAAACAGAAACACGACAATTCTAAGTGCTAATATTATTCCACCAAACACTTTGCTCCACATATCGCAATTAAATTCTGAGATTTAATGTGGAATTTTCCATTTCCAAATTCATATTCTCAGTTACATCTAGAGCGTCAATATCACAACAGGAATTAGAAGAAAAATTGAACAATATAAAAACAATCATCAGTAGAGGCTTGCAATTTGATTATTTAGATAACATCTAAAATCATCATGTTTCAGAAACAATTAAAAGCAACAGAGATCAGACTACCCCTCAAGAAATTTACAGAAACCATCCACCTCAGATCAGAAACTATTTCATTAAAAATGTTAACAAGATCAATCACCTTCCATATTATATTCACAAAAATCATCTTCTGACAAGAAACTGAACCACCCAACAAGCAAAAGAACCCCATGAAAACATAACGCACAAACGCTTCATCACACATACTACTCCAATCCCCTATTTACCATTCCCTCACCAAGAAAGCATGCACTGCACCTCCCTTATCCCTTACTTGATCTTGCCTCTGAGCTTGACAGCAAGCACTCTTTCCATCTTGGCAAGCACGGCCTGGTTTGGCACCGCCTTCCCGCTCTCATACTCCTGCACCACCTGCACTCTCTCGTTTATCTGCTTCGCCAGCTCAGCCTGGCTCATCTTCTTAGCAAGCCTGGCCTTCTGGATAGCTGCACGCACCTCCGTCCCGACACGCTCGAATGCAGCTGGTTCTGTCGTCTCATCCAGTTTGCGTGCATACACCGCCGGCCCGGCAGTTGAACTGGTCTTCTTGTTTGTACCTGCATCGAACTTCTTCACGGTTTCAATCGGTACACCAGTACGCATGGCATTGTTCACCACCTTGGAGCTTTTGAGCTCGCTGGATTTGGGCTTTTGCTTGCGTAGCACCACCGGCTCCCAGTCTTGGGTTATAGACCCACCAACACCCCCGCTTGGCATTTCCAGAGATCAGATGGAGGAGACGGATCGAGATGCAGCGACGCAAAGTGGATTGGATTGCGAGGTATTTATAGTGGGTGGAAATGTCTCGAAGGTCTGGAAGGTTCTTCGTTCTTCGTTCTTGGATTCTATCCTTTCTCATTCCTTTTCACTTCTCAGTAGCGAAACTGGTTCTGGAAAGTTCGGAGAGAAATATCTATACTATTTTTTAAATTGGTAAAGATCGGGGATCGCTATCGTCAAGTACGTCGCTTAGCGCACACGAGGTAAAGATCGGAGGGTCTGGATTTGTTCTGTGGGAGAAGCGTGGCGACCACGGCCATTTATCCTGTGGGCCGAGATTTTATTTGTTACGTGTTACGTAAGTGATGAGGAGAATTATTTGTAAAATCCAGGTCATGTTATCCTGAACAACAAAACAAATGGCAAAATGCTCGTGACTTGGGTGTGAAGTTTTTTTTTAAAAGTCATTCATTTTGATGCGTGTATACAAACTTGAGCCCGAAGGCAGGCCTTTCTAGACTAGACCATAGGTCCATAGCAACTTCAGTTTGGTCTATCAATTAAAATTTTTGGTTTAGTGCTCAGATCCATTGTAAGTAGATTTTTTTTATAGTAAATAAAATAACTAAATATATGAATTTAATAAGATGGCTCTAAAGTTTCGTCCTCTCAGTTAGACTCGAGTTTTAAATTCGGGTCCAACAACCTGATCTGAGTTTGAAACTGGTTCAAAGAACTGGCCTGGTCCGAGTTTGAAACTCGGGTCCAGCAACCTGGTCCGAGTTTGAAACTCGGGTCCAGCAACCTGATCCGAGTTTGAAACTCAGGTCCAGATTTTTTTTCTTCTGTTTATTTATTTATTTATTATTTTTAATAGGTTTCAAAAGTTCATTTGGTTTGTTTATTATGTTTAAATGTTTATTTTTTAATTCAGTTTTTTTTTAATATTTCATTTAATAGATTTTAATATTTATTTTTTAATTTAGCTTATTTTAAAATATTTATTTAATTATCTTGTTATGTATAATTATATAATTAAATTCATTAAGAGATCGAATTTATTTTTTTTAATAAATTTTATTAGTTTGTTTATTATGTTTAAATATTTATTTATTGGTTCAGTTTATTTTTAAATGTTTATCTAATTATTTTATTATGTGAAACAATAATAAAAGATATAATGTTATAATAATTAAAATATAATTTTAAAATATTAACATTGAGTACGTTAGTCCATATTATCATTACAATAAAAATAATTTTAGACAATACCCAACACAACGATCCAAAAATCAAAATTTAAAAACTGAAATTCTACATATTATCAATACTTTTTCATCTGTTTTCATATATATAAAGAGAGGTGAGAGAGACAGAGAGATAAATTAGAAAGAAAGAAGAGAAAAGAAATAAAAATTGAAATTCAACCATCTCAACTTCAAATGTCATAACTTTTGATAGAAAATTCCGATTGAGGCGTGCTATGCAGCCACGTAAAGCTTACGACGAGATCTACAAGGTCAAAGGTTTGCCATTATCATCATTTTTAAGGCAAAAAAATATCGTTTTCCAGCTCAAAAATGCATTTGAAGTTTTAATTTTTGTTTTTTCATTTTTTTTAGATTTTTTTCATAGAAATTATATAATTTTTTTATATTATTACATGAGCATGATGTATGTATGTATTATTGAGTAATTATTTTTTATTATTGGATGCATAATTATATTTTTTATATTAGTTATTGAATGAGTGAATAATATACAATAATATTTGTTCTTATTTAATCAATTTGACTTTATTTATTGTTGACTCCATATATCAATCTGACTTCATAAAGAATGTTATAACTATTTAAAAAATAAATAAATATTACCTTTCACAATGATTATTAATTAATCTGACTCCATTCATTAATAACCATTGTTAAAGAGTCATGTAACAATTATTTTTAACTAATAACCATTGTTAAAGAACCCTTTAACAATGGTTATTAATTAAAAATCGTTGCTATATTAAAAAAATAAGCTAAATTAAAAAATAAATATTTAAAGATAATAAATAAACTAAATAAACTATTAAAACTTATTGAAAATAATAAATAAAAAAACAGAAGAAAAAAATTGGAACTCGGGTCTGACTGGAGGGGCGAAATTCTAGGGTCATCTTGCCAAATTTATATATTTTATTATTTTATTTACTATAAAAAAAAATCTGCAATGTAAGAGCCCTATTGGGAGCAAGGATCTGACTATTAACATGCTCATGTACTTGTTTGATAAATGGTAGATCGTTGCGCTCTCTCAAATGCACGGTTGTAAAACAGTTTAGTAAACACTTTTCTCTGAATAAGTCCAATTTCACTTTATTAGTGAATTTTTTTCTTACGAAATATAGTACGTAACACACTTTTAACTATTAATTCTAGCTTTTTGCTGATTGTTAATTGAATAGAATGGTTTGCTAGAGCCAGGGTGGTCCAATCTCCAACGAGGCTAGAAATTGGTTTAAAATTTTTTGAAGAATTAAAATATTTTTTTTGAAGTAGCTGGCGTTTGCTAGCTAGGAAGGATTAATTTATTAAAAATGTTATAATTTACGTTACAGGCCTATTTAAACAGGCTTCACGAACATATATAAATATATATAAAGCAAACAAAATTACGACGAGGGCAGCAAATTTAGCCGCTACATTGCGCAGGATTAATTGATTGTTTCTTAACTAATGACAAAATGTTAACCATTAATGGATTTCAAACACCGTATGCTAGAGCAGACACCACATCGGCAAACAGGCTTCACCAAAATTGCTAGTCAAACGGATAAGAGGTTTACCCTCGAAAAATTCAAATAAAAAGTAAAAACAATAAGCAAATTTTCTAACATTTACAAATGAAAATCTTATCAAATTATGATATGTTGGTACCACATAGTTTGATCATATCAATTTTAGATCACAAATTAACGAATGGAACACTATCAGCATGATAACCTAATCAGGGCTAATTACCTAATTCTTCTATGTGGCCAGCCAACATCCAGACTAAGGATCAGTTTTGATTCAAACACATTAGACTTTATATATATATATTAATGACATTCATTATTTTAACTACTGATAGAGAGGCTTGCTTGCATATGAAAACACACAGTTGGTTACAATTGTGCCCGCTCAGATTTGACCTGTCAGTTAAAATAAAATTTGCTCTGATATCGAATTACTGTTATAAATAAGGGGAGAGATTTGTTATCTCAATTTGGATTACACACGCCTCTCACTTCTTTTGATTACATGGCACTATACTCATACATGATGGTACAAAAAATTGTTCTATGCCCCCACTAACCCCTATTTATAGAATATGCAAAACGACTTTAGATACATACAAATCGACTTTGAAAATTTATCTCCAACGCTTGTGAAGAAATTCATGTTTTATTGTCTCCATCACATAATTATATTCAGCCACAATCTTTGACTTCAAATTTCTTCATTCACATTTAGATGCCGACATTTTTTTATCTAAAATTAAGTTTATTTCTAACAACACAGAAAATGAAATTAACACTGAAATGGTCACAATTCAGAGAGAACTCTGATCAGGGCATGGCGTGGCCGGTACAGAGCTTCCAGTGGAACAGCCATAGGCATTGTCAACCCCGCGCCTTCTGTCATATCAACAGGCATTCCATCGATTCTTTCCCAATCAAAGCACTGGATCAGTGTCCCTAATATCAGACCCACTTCGCGCATTGCAAGTGCTTCCCCCGGGCACCTTCTCCTGCCCATGCCAAATGGTATCATCCATTTCTGATCTGCATTTCCCTGCTCAAACCTCTCGGGCATGAATTTTGCCGGTTCGTCCCAGATTTCAGGACTCCGTTGTATTTGGTACACATTTACCAGGAGCATTGTTCCTAGCGGAACTTCATAACCACCGACAGTGACTTCTTTGCTTGATTCATGGGGCACGAGAAGTGGTGCTGTGGGGTACATCCGTAGGGTCTCGTTGATAATGTAGTTGAGGTAAGGTAGGTTGGCTATGTCAGATTCTTCTATCAGTCTCTCAATCCCGACATGCGCATCAATTTCTGATGTTGCCTTCTTAAGTATGTCGGTGTTGTTAAGTAGATTTGCCATTGCCCACTGTAAAGTAGTGGCTGAAGTTTCAGCTCCTGCTAGCAACAAGCTCTGTTGGAAAATAAAAAATTTAAGAAAACATTAGAAGTTCATAAATAGCACCTGAAATTTTTTAAATTGCTCTATTTTAGTTTGAGCGCCATAAAATATGGTTTCATTTTTCAGAGTTTCAGTACTAAACATGTCCACTGTCATGTAATATTGGAGTTGTTAATTCCAATTAGTGGTGAACTTAGAAATTTGGAATTTCGTGATCAGGTCAGGATGTGTCAATGGCAGCAAGTTGCAGTTTCTGTTGTAGTGCAATGGCTTTATGGTTGTGTTGAGGTTTTTTGGTTATTTTAGTTTAACATCTAGAATGATCAATATATATTGAAGTTATCCTGATATTGGATAGTTGGATGCTTGGTCTGGCATTTCGACTTTTTGCCTTTCAGATATGGGCCATTTGTTCTTCTGCTAGTTACTACTGGAGTATTGGTAATTTTGTGTTGTGTAATTTCATTTCCACTGGTAACCTGTAAGGCTTTAACTGTTGGAATTTTCCTTTATTCATTCGATAAAACTAATAACCTAAACTCTCTAGCTCATCCCTCTTGACAAGTTCTGCCTAGGACTGAATTAAAGAGAGTTTTGAGTTGTTGAATTTAATGAATTATGTCCCTTTTTGGACTATAAAATAAGCCATATTTTAGTTCATTACAAGCAAAGCAAGAGAGGAACTAAGAGAAAAGGAAGGAATAAGTTGATCTTGAGAGTGGAGAGATTAAAAGAATACATAAGAGTTGAGAAGTGTGAGGTATAAATTCTAAATAAAATTAAGATTGCAGTTTTCTTTATATTTTTGAGAGCTTAATAAAATATTCTTGTGTCTAATCTTCATATCTGATTGTTCTTCCTTTTTTTATCCATTCCTACAGTAACATGATACCAGTACCTTTTTCTCATCTCTGTTTTTTATGCATTCACACAGGTTCCTCAAATAAATAACATGTTTTGGTGCTTGGAAGATTATGATAAATCAAATGCATTGGATTATATCCAAGAAATTGGTGAAGTTCGTCAGCTTAGTGACACGTCTGGTCTGGTTACTAGCTTCAGGTTGGTTTTCCGTTATGGTCCAATTCTATCAGTTCCTTCTATACTTTTCCTATATATATATACGAGTCCGACTATGGTGTTTTGCAAAGCACAGAGGCGCTGTGTGCTTTACGCTCTATTCTTAATTTCAAGTCAGGAATGACCGATCCGAACCGTTCAATCTAATCTTCATATCAAAATCTATTAGTAAACCAAAATTTATATTTTTAAAATTTTTTTGCTATTTTTTTATAATAAGGAGAAAAATGACTTGATCTGAGAATTCTGGTTCATCCAAAAATGATGGTTTTCCCCTTATCCAAAAAAATAGCAAATAAATTCTAAAAAATATAAAATTTGGTTTACTAATAGATTTTGATATGGAGATTAGATTGAACGGTTTGGATCGATCATTTTTGACTTAAAATTAAAAATAGATAAGCGCAAAACACACAACACTTTATATAGTAGTTTTTAAGCTCACGGAGGAGGCAAAGCACTCATATATTAAATGATCCTTTTAATTCTATATATAAATTCTTTATATATATATATAGCTTATGGTGCTTTGCAAAATAAAAAACCGTTATTACTTCAGGGTGAAATTTCATATCATGAGGTCTCAAATGGTTAATCTAAGTTGTTCAATAATTTCTTCATGTCAAAATCTTATAGAATATTAAATTTCATGATTTTTTAAATTATTTTAAAAAAAAGTCTTATTTAACATAAGAAAATAGTCTATTTCAGGGTTGTTTTTAAAAATAATTTAAAAAATAGTTAGAAAGCTCAAAAATCATGAAATTTAATATCCTACAAGATTTTAACATGAAGAAATTATTGAGAAACTTAGATTGACCATTTGAGACTTCGGGATATGAAATCTCACCTCGAAGCAATAACGGTTTTTTACTTTGCAAAACACCATAAGCTATATATATATATATATATATATATATATAATAATCTATCCTTCTTTTTTGGTATCCTTCATAAATAATATAAATGGTAATCAACTTTAGTATTTTTCAAACTCTTCAATTTTAATTCAAGTTTGTAAAATAGTTTGTGTCATACTGTCATTCCCAACAAGGAATTACTCAGTATGCTCCTCCATACAGGAAATAACTTGTAATTATATTTATGGAAATTTCAGAAATTGAAGAAAAGAAAACTGGAACTTACTATGCAAACATTTCGGATAACTAAATCACTGTATCTCTCAGGATCATCTTTCTGCAGCTCTAGCATTCTGGAAATCATGGTCTTCCTTTTCTCAGTCCCCTCTTGCTGGTGCTCGTCGATCAATCTTTGCACCATCATTTCATTCGCATCCGTCACATGCCTCATCCTTTTCATGACCCCTTTCAAATCTAGCATTCTCAACACGGGTATGAAATCCTCTATATTGGCACCTCCACTCAGCTCAAACCAAACCTCCACTGCTTCTTTGTACCACTTCATTTCCTCTATGTTTTCTACATGATCTCCGCAGAACCGCCTTCCGGCTATCATCATCAGGGTCAAATTTAGCAATAACTCAAATAGTAAAGTCTTGACCTGGAGCTTCTCAAAGCCTCTTGATCTTTCTGATTTTTTGGTCTGGTTGTAGGACTGAAAGAGAAGACGAACCATGTCACGGACCTCACAGGCTCGGATGTTAGAAGAAGCTTGGAGTCTTTGGTTCGAGAGAAGCTCCACTGCTGCAATCTGACGAACATTACGCCAGTGTGAGCCATAGTTGGACATGCCAATTAAGTTGGGCATCATGACAGATGGCAACTGCACACGATTTGCAAACACGACGTCGTTCGTGGTGAAGCACTGCTCTGCCAAGGTGGGAGAGGAGATGATAACAACTGGATGGGAGCCGAATCGAAGGAAGGTGATGGGGCCATAACGGTTTGATATGCCGATGAGTGCATGGTGCAGTGGCGGTTTTAGGAGATGCAGGTGCCCAAGGATTGGCAGGGCTGGCGGGCTTGGTGGGAGTTTCTTCTTGCTTTTTTTGTTGATATAGTGGAAGAGAGTTTTGATGCAAAAAATAATGATAAAAGAGAGAAGGATGATCTTGAAGGATTTTGTATCATCCATGGGTAAAGAGATGGATAATTCAATTGACACTCACTTGAAGAAAATTATATGCTTTATATAGGCAGCAAAGTTGGATCTGTACTCAAATTATAAACAATAATTAATTGCAGGAGTACGGCTTTTTATTTTGTTTAAATGTATGATTGCACCAATATTACTTCTTTATTTCCTGATGTATATACTCAACATTAACATGTTTTTTTAACTACAACCCACTATTTTTTATATTGTTATTTGCTTCACGTTTCGTTTTCGATACGTACTCTTGGTTTTATTTAATTAAACGGTACTATATGGACAATTTTAATCGAATAGGACTCTATATATTCAGAAACACAGAAAGGGGAAGGCAAATGGGAAACATTGATGCTTGATTGTGCAAACATTGATGCAGAAGAGGGCAAATTCATTATACCGTGAAGAATATATGCAAATTTGAGTCATCGTAAGAAAAGTATGGAACTTGTTAAAATATATGCCGAGAGTAATAATTTAGTTATTTTTGATGGGCCTGTTGGCAAAATAGAAAAAAAAAGCTGAAATTTTATGGTGAAATAATCGTTGAAAGAAATTTAAATGGAATTAAAATAATGAAAATGTTGAAATACGGTTTCAATGGAAATTTAAAGTGAAGTCCAATGTTGTCGATCGGTCTCTAATAGATTTTGTCATGTATAAATTCAAATTCACTTTACTACTGTTTTATTTTTACGAAATATAGTACGGAACACACTTCTATTTTTTTCCCCTCACTTTTCAACTATTCTAGCTTTTAGCTAATTAAAATATTATGAAGATAGCATCGATGCCTGATGGCACGTTAAACACGGTATTATATATGTATATTAATGTAACTTATTTTGTACATTATTTTTTATTAAAGTTAAATATCACTAATATATATAAATAGTCCATAGCACACGAGTTATCCGTGCTATGCATAGCACCTGTAGCCAAACTCTCTATATATATATAGAGAGAAAAAAAGTACTTCGACCGAAACACTACCAGTTCAAATTTTAATTTTTCATGCTTTTAATTTAAATAGCTCAATAAAATCTTTATATCATAATCTTATAGAATACTATTTTTATCGTATTTGAAATTAATTTACTATACTTAATGATTTTTGAAAGATAGCTCTAAAATAATAGAAAAATAATAAAATTTGTATGACAAAAATGTTTACTTTCTAAAATCATTAAGTATAGTAAACTAACTCTAAACACAATAAAAATTTATATTCTATAAGATTATGATATAAAGATTTTATTGAGCTATTTGAATTGAAATTTCGAGTATGAAAAAATAAAATTTGGACCGATAGCGTTTCGGCCGAAGTGCTACAGAAAGCACAATAACAAACTATATATATATATGAAACGATCCACAATAATATATATAGTTAAATCCATATCTTGATGACATCAATAACTGTATAGATAGCCGTCTTGCGCTAATTATATATTAGACATAATGGTTTGCTAGAATGATCCAAGGAGGCTAGAAATTAGTAAAAAAAATGAAGAACTAAAATATTTGTGGTCATATACGTTTAAACCTTATTATTGAATGATTAATTTAAGCATCACTATTTAAGTAGTAGGTATCTATCTATTATTTAAGTAAAAGATATATTAATAATTCTATAGTATCACGCGTTCAATAATTGATTTATAATTTCCTCAAAAAAAAAAAAAAAACTTCCAGACAGATCTGAGCGAGCTATAATAATGGAGCAGGAATAAAACTTCTGACAGATCTGAGGGAGCTATAATTATGGAGCAGAAAATGTATTTTGATTCATATTTAATTGAGCATGTTACATGTGTTTCTTTTTGTTTGTTTCACATAGAGATTTTGGTTCTGCTCATTCCTCCCAACCAGAGTAACAAAATATTGATTCCGAAAACATTCGATTAGATCAAAATTTTTAATTTGGTAATAATTTGAATATTATTCGGTATTAATTTGTTTTTATAATGAATAAATATTACGTATCTCCCTAATTATCTATCGGGAATCTACTAAATATTAGATATCTATCTATTCATTATTTAAAAAGATATATATTAATAATTCTGTAGTACATGCGTTCAATTAACTGGAATAAAACTTCCAGACAGATCTGAACGAGCCATCCGCATCCCATTGTCAAATTGAATCTCATTTGATGTCATTTAAATTTCAGATGCATATTAGACAATTGTCTAAATTTGACAATTCGATCCATTTGATTAAGAGCAGAAAATTAATTATAAAGTGCCATTTTGACAATTTCATTCTATTCAGTCCACTCTTAAAATGAATTGTCATGATGATGTGATAAAAAATTAATTTTGACAATTGCTCTTATTATGCATTTTGATTCATATTTAATTGAGCACGTCGCATGTTATTATTATTTTTTTTTCGCTTAGACTTGGTTCTGCTCGGTCCTCCCAACCAGAGCAACAACTTGATTTGAGAAACATTCAACGAGATAAAAAAAAATTATGATTCGAGAATAATTTATTTTTATAATTAATAAATATTAAAAACTTTAAAATTAACAATAAATATATGTTATTGAATAATACATATATTATATTTTTTTTGAATCATATCTGATCACTTTTATTTCTGATTTAGCATCTTTTCTACGTGCATTTCAATAAATAAATTCAAACAAATATATTTGTTTGCTGAAAATGTATTTTCTATAATACAAATAAATGAAATGTTAAAAATGCTACGATGTGGAAAATCAAATAGAAAGAACACAATATCATATTAGAGTTTACGTTCCGTCACTGAAGATTGAATGAACAAATTAAATAGAGGAAATTAGTTAAATGCCTATCTAAAAATTAGAAATTTAAAATTATCACTCAAAAATTTTAAATTTAATCTAATGCCATTTTAACCTGCTCCAAAATATAGAAATCCAAATCAACACGAAAAGCAACCTTGCTAAATTTAATCTAATGCTATTTTAACACAAGAAGGGATTGGTTGACAATAGATTATTTTGACAACCTTGACAATGAACCTCTAAATAGATATTAAAAAATAATTTAAAAATGAAAAAAAATTATAGATATGTTTTTCTACTTATGGATTAATAGTCATTCAAATTTCATATAATTTCATTATCATTTGATAGTCCATCAAAGACCATCAATTTTTTATATAATTTGCAATTATTTTAATTTAACAGTTTTTGATATATTATCAAACGATAATGAAATTACATAAAATTTGAATGAGTATCAATCTATAAATAGAAA
The DNA here is from genome assembly GCA_037127355.1 of Schoenoplectus tabernaemontani. Taxonomy (NCBI): domain Eukaryota; kingdom Viridiplantae; phylum Streptophyta; class Magnoliopsida; order Poales; family Cyperaceae; genus Schoenoplectus; species Schoenoplectus tabernaemontani. The sequence goes on from CM073740.1 coordinate 15,308,833, forward strand.
AACACATCTATAAATTTTTAAAATTTGTATAACCCATTGTGAACCGATCCCTCTCTTTTAACACATGGTTGAGATTGCTGTAGTGCTCTATTGTCTCGTGACCCTCACGCAACGAACAAACCAAATCAATCACATCAAGACATCCTTAGACACTTCCCTTCCAAACTTTTTTTCGTAATTAAAAAAACGAGAGAAATGATATTAGTGTTTTGAATATTAACAGTAATAGTATGAATCGGATTTGAAACACAGCCTTAATTTTTTAACAAATCTATTTTGATTAATTATTTATTTAGATGGTTCGTTTATTATTTTTAATAATTTATTTAGTCATTTCATTATGTTTAAATATTAAAAAATTATTAAAATAACAAACAAAAAAAATAAAAAGTAAAAAACGTTTATTTAGTTTGTTTCTTGGTTTAGCTTTTTTAGAAGATTTAATTAATTATTTTGTAATGTCTAATTATGTAATTATATTCATTAAGTATAAATATAATAAAAATTTAGAATGTTACATATAAACAAAAAAATATAAAACGAAATATTTTTTTAATTAATTATTTATTATTTTTAATAATTTGTTTTATTATTTTGTTATATTTAATTACTTGTTAAATGATTGATCTTATTTTTAATTGATTGATTAATTTTCATAATGTTCTTATTGTTAGTTTGTAATAATCTTGAAGTCAATAATACGATAAATTTGTTATATAAAACTTTGTTCATGAATTGAATATTTTAATGATATTTTGTTTCCTTGAGTATTATTGAATTTATGAATGATTTTGAGTTCATGACTGGAATTGTGAAACTTTATAATATAGAATATACTCTTAAAAGTCACTAACCAAGATAATTAGCAAGAACACTAATTAACCGCTATCAAGTTAGTATGTGGATTAAATGATATTCAAGTTTTATAGATCATAAACAAAGAGTTGTCATTTTAATCACATAGATAGATATTCTAGAAACATCGTATTTGACAGATCCCGAATGAAACATTAAATGGAATTATGTTTGTATCATTAATGCTTTCATTCAGTGTTAAATTCTAAAGTATGAGGTATTAATCTTTCTTACATAAGATATGTATGTGTATGATTTCTATCAAACGTTATCCGTAAAATATGGCTATAAAGGTAGCTCTTCGGAATACATAACTTATGCGGAGGAAGAGATTGTTTGCCAAAAGTATTATTGTCCCTCGTATCTCTATACGAGTTATAGCATCACTGGGCCCCTTGATAGAGTAAGATTATCTGCTAGCAGTATAATTATTAGAGTAATTATATTTGATAATTTACTCAGGATCAAGAAAAAATTAAGTTTGCAAGGATGATACATACCTACCTTGAAACTGATCTGATGGTTATGAGATAAAATAATTAAACATAAGTAAATAGTTTACTGGATCATGATATTGTATAGTACAGCATCATCTGTGTAATTGGATGGTCATAGTGCATTCGTCCAGATGCCTCCTATGATTATAGAGGTTAAAATGGTTTTAACTCTATTTACCAACATAACACGGATCCTGTCGGGTCACACCGTATATGAGTTGATCAGAGAATCTTATTGATTAATTATAAATTATTTATAATTAATAATAAGATTATTATAATTAATTATATATCATATAATTAAATTATATTTATCATAGAGATGATAAGAAATAAAAACCAAATTGAAACAACAACCGAGACAAATATAAATTTACTGAAACAACGACCGAGACAAATATAATTATGATAATTATATATATATTTGATTTGCATTTTAAATGTTAATTATGGGTTTTAATTTTGAGTTGAAACCCCATTAATAATTAAAAGCCCCAAAACCAAAATGGCCTAAAAAAACCCAAAATCAAAAAGGCCCAAAATAACCCAATGACAATCTTGTAAATTTGGCCAACTTTATATTCTTACAAAATAAGTAATGAAATTTTGATAATTTTGTCCAACTTTATATTCTTATAAAACAAATAATGGTATTTTGGTAATTTGGCCAAACTTTAATGATATTTTGGTAATTTGGCCAAACTTTAATGATATTTTGGTAATTTTGACAAACTTTTTGAAAGGCTATAAATAGAAGAGTGGGATGAGACAGAAAAACATAAAATTTAGTTCTATATTCTCTCTTTCTCGGTGTACGGTTATTTCAAAATTTATGGGATCAGTGAATAGTGTTTTGGCGAAAGTTGTGATATTTCTACACATTTGTGTAACACAATAACTACGAGTCGTGAATAGTACTATTTCATCCTTTTCTCAATGATAAGTGTTTTTTGCGAGAAACCGCGGTTTACGGGGTATAAAATATTATATTAATCTATTTAATTATTAAGTACATTAATATTTTAGAAATCAATCATGGAGTAAATCTATACAGGTTTAAAGAGGTGTGTATCTCTCGGTAATCATCCGACATACCGCTTTAACCCTTCGCTTAAGTTAGAAGTAAAATAATATTTATTTTACTGTCTTTTATAAAGGATTAAAATGTGTGTATCTTTCGGTAATCATCCGACATACTTTAATCCCTAACTTAAGTAGAAGTAAAATTTTTGTTTTACGCTCTTTCCGCAACTTAAGCCTTAACGGGATTTGGTTGGACCAAAACCCAAACTTATTCTATCTACGACTCCCGATCAAATGAACGGGGATGTGATCAAAAGAAAAAATTGAAATATGTGCATCTTATTTTCAAACAGTCATAACTTTTGATAGAAAACTCCGATCAAGACGTGTTACATGACCATGAAATGCTCACAAAGAGATTTCTTTTGGTGCGTGCTATCATCGCTACGATAATTTTCGTGGGCAAAAAACTAATTTGAAACCTCAAAATTATATTTGAAGTTTTAGGAATCTATTTTTTTTTATTTTTTAAATTTGTAATTTGAAATTGTATATATTCTAGTTCATTATGTTCATCATATATAGTTATTATTAAATATAAAATAAACATATATATTTATTATAGTTCATTATTAAATAATTGAATGTATATTTATTCTTGTTCGCAATAAACATGTATATTGAATACATAATAAATATGTATATTTATTCTAGTTCATTATTTTTTTATAATTTTATCTTATAATTTTTTAATTATATATTATTATTGAATACACAATAATATCATATTGAACATATTACTATTATTATTATATCTATATTTTTTAAATCATTGATTAAATAATTAAACATAATAAATAACTAAACAAACTATTAAAAAAATAAACTATCTAAATAAATAATTAATCAAAATAGAAAAAAATGTTTAAAAAAAATATTGGGACTGAGTTTTAAATTGAGTCCAGATTATTACGGCTAATTTTCAAAATACTTGTACCATTTTTCTCATTTCCTTTTTTTAATTACCAAAAAACTTTTGTTTACCTACTTTATATAACATGGGCTCTATTAACTACTATCAACTTTTTTCTCTCTGTTTTTGCTAAGTTTAATGCACCTATGGATAGAGCAACCATCTTATCAGGTTTTCTAAAGGAGGGTCTCAGAAGCATCTTAGAGGAGAGTATAGCAAGGTTAATTCTCATCCTGATCTGGATCTCTATATTTAGGAGCATTAGGGTAAGTACATTTATTTTATATTTTTAATAAATATATATAGTTAAATTATATATAATTAGGCTATAGTACTCTACAAAGTACAAAAGTGTTGTGTGTTTTGCGCTCTATTTTTAATTTTAAGTCAAAAATAATGATCTAAACCGCTCAATTTAATCTCCACATCAAAATCTATTTGTAAACCAAATTTTATATTTTTTGGAATTTATTTGCTATTTTTTCGATAGGGGAAAATTCTTCATTTTTGGATGAACTAAAATTCTCAGATCAAGTCATTTTCTCCTCATCAGAAAAAATAGCAAAAAATTGTAAAAAATAAAAAATTTGGTTTACTAATAGATTTTTATATGAAGATTAGTTTGAATGGTTCAGATTGATTATTTCTGACTTGAAATTAAAAATAGATCGTAAAGCTACGAACACCTCTATACTTTACAAAGCACCATAGTCGGACCTAAATTTTATATATATATATATATATATATAATTAGTATATATTTTTTATAATAATTAACATAAAAAATTATATAATTTTTATTATACATAAAATGTTAATTATTATTGCACTTTATTAGTATATTTATTTAATGCTATTTATTTATCTAAATCATATAATTTTTTAATTGAATTATTTTTATTTTTACTCGTTCGTTATCTGAAATTTTTAATGGATAAAGGTAATGTATGAATAAAAAAATTTAATGGATACGAATAAAATATGAATAATTTTTTTAATGAATATAAATATGTAAATATCTCATTCCTACCCATTGACAGCCCTACAGATGATCAATAAAGCAGGTGATTGAAAGGGCAACTTCATAAATTTAGCATTAATTATTCAGGTCACAATGAGCCGGTCCTCGCCCCGAGTAAGAACTATTTGATCCAACTACCTATTTCTGTATGGCTCATCTCTCTCGTCGATTGGCTTCCCCATCTTCCTTTTTCAAATAAACTAGTTATATATCCGCGCGTTGCTGTAATAGACTCTTTTATTTAAATATTAAAATATTATAAAATAAAAAAATTCACACTTATCTAATATTAAATTATAAATTCATAAAATTATAGAGAACACCTATAATAAAGACTATATTTAATGTTGGATGAGATTTTTGCACAATATGAGTTAATGATTCATGATTTTTATGGCATAAAAGTAAATTATTCTAACATATATTATCATCATTAATTTTTTACCAAATATGTACAAGGTTGCTAAATAAAAAAAATAATATTATGAAAATAATAGTATATAAGGGAAAGAAATTGAGAGAAAGAGGGGATTAATGGACGCGATCACATACATTCGATCAACCAAAAATAAATATTATCCATCTAATTGAGGGATAAAATGGGTATAATAAAAAATTACCATGACAAAAAATGGACCCTCTAATTCTTAGATGTTTTATATAATAGTATAGAAGTATAGATTATTCAATTACCGCTTTTAGATAAAATAAATTCAATTTGTTGGTGCGCTCTTGCCGCTGGAAGGAGAAAGGAAAGGTGGCAGGGAAGAGGAATCATATTTTATTTATTAAGTGAATTATTATTTTTTTAATATTAAAAAATATTTATATAGTTATAATGATAAAAAATAATTTGATTGAGTTTAGAATGAAATTAAACTAAATTTAAATTTTAAAGTGATATATTTTTTTTGAATTTAAAAATGAAATTTAACTAATTTTTTTGAATTAAATAATAAATTTAACACATAGATGGTTTGTGGTAGAGGTTTGAAGATGGGGCGGTCCAGTTCAAACCCCTTCCGACCACAGGTGAGGATGGGTCACGTGCAACGGGTGGGGCGAGACGGATTTAAAAGGTTCAAAACTAAAAAATCTCGACCCGATCCATGTTGGATCCCCGTGGATTGGACCCTCACGGGTCGGGATGAATGGGCCAAGGGTGGATGGGATAGATTTTTTTTTTTGCAATTTAGAAAAAAAAACAATAAACCGCAAAAAAAGTATTCATTTCTATCTTTATTTAAAATATGCACATCAAAATAAAAAATTTAGAAGAAAGGTGAACCAAATTGAACTCCATATTTATTATTCTATTTGCTAATTTCCAGAAAAAAATAAGTTGGAACCAGCTTAAACACCATTGTTTATCATTATGCTATGGAATAGTAAAAAGTAAGAATAAAATTGCTATTCTAACTAATTAATTTACCAAACGAATTTTAAACTAAATACAAGAGTGCAGAAGAGTGCTAATCCGGTATATGAAGCTATAAGTGGTATACCAGATTAGGCCTCGTTGGAATAGCGATTATTATTTAATTATGTTATATTATATTATTATATTATGATTATGATTTATTATTATATTATTATTTAGTATTATTATGATTATGATTATCTTATTATTATTAAATTATAATCATGATTAGTATTATTATTACTAGTAGTAGTATTATTATATTATTAATTTTATTATTATTTCTTATTATTATTTTATAATAATTATGATTTTTAGTATTATATTATTTTATTATTATATTATGATTATAAATATGATTATATTGTTATTATATGATTATGATTAAGATAAATAAAAGTAATACTAATTTAATACAAATAAAAAATTATAACTAATTAAAATTAAAAACTAACCTTCAAATATTATTAAAATGATGGAATCGGAAGATGGCAAAAATTATCCATCTTCAATTAATTAATTTTTTTAATGGAATGATAATAAATTAATAATACTAAACTATTTTTTTATTTTTTGGAATAATAAAATTAAATTTGAGAATATGATAGTTTGAGAAGAGAGGGAGAATGAAAGTTTGATGTATTTTGAGATGAGAACGGGGGTGGTATTTATAGATATTTTTTGGGAGGATATTTTTAGATTTTTTGAATTTTTTTATTTTTTTGAGTATCTTTGGTGGGCTAGCATTTTTTTTTCAGAATTTTGGCTGTTGGATGGGATGGGTGGGGGCTGGTCTGTTTTTTTTTTTTTTTTTTTTTTTTTTTTTTTGGGGGGGGGGGGGGTTCGGGTTTGGAGGGGGGACATCCGGCTTTGGGGGTGTCTGGTCTTGTCCGGGCCGAACTATGGATTTGCATGGGCCAGTTTTGGGTGAAGAGATAACCAGACCATCATTGGACCGGACCATGGTACGAGACGGGTCAGACACGAGTTTGGGTCCGGTCCGGTCCGTGGGCACGAGTCGGTCCGGGATAGGTTGGACCGGATAGGTTTTTTCAAAACTCTACCTTGGCGCCTGCTGCTTAAGAATTAATTGTTGCATGTGGGACTCAAACCTGGTTAGTGTAGCATGTCAGGGGTGGATGCAGGATTTTGGTCAGGAAGAATTAGTAATCAGATTGTAATAGTTTATTGGGTTCAAACCCATTAACTAATCGGGTACTAAATAAAAAATTTAATAATTTAACATACATTCTTACCTAATAATAGCCTATCAAAAAATATTTTTTTATATATTAAAATAACAAAAAATAGATAATCATGTTGATAAAGAAAATTTTTCTTGATGAGACTTCATATTTTGAATTTTTTACATAATTCTTTCATTGTCAATGGTATTAAATATTTTTCTCAATAAAAAATAATCAGACAATCTAAGAGGTCGGAAATTAAATTCAGGGGGTTAGATTAATAAAAACATAGTCTAAAGATATTATTTTTTTAAAATCCAAGGAGTCAGCTGACCCCTTAAAGCTTAGTGGGATCCGCCCTGGAGCATGTGACATCTCCACCATAAAAAATTTTAGCCTCTTCAATACTTGTTGTTTGTGTAAAATAGGCAATATATATATATATATATATATATATATATATATATATATATATATATAAAAAAAATACAAACTATCAATATTTCAGACTACAACACAAATTTTTGATAATTTTAACTATAACTAAAAATAAAAATGTGAGTAAATATAAATGTTATATATATATATATATCATTTTCTAGAAGTTAGACTATTTTATCAAAAAAAATTGGAATATATATTTATTGTCAATTTCATATCAAAACTCAAACGGATAAGTTTTATTTGTGAAGTGTCAAGTTGACTTTTGTAGGTTAATGATTTAATAAAAATATAAAAAATATATATATTTTTTAAATTTAATATTTATATTCTTAGTTATAAATTTATTTTGTTTTAAAATATTCAACTGTGTCCACCTAAGTGTTGTATCTATACTTTTTTCAAATTGCCGTATCATGTAGTGTCGTGTGATACATACATACTCGTATCTGTGCTACATAGTTGTCAAGTTAATTTTTTGCATGATCTTTTTTTTTGTCCAGCATTTTTATTTTCATGTTCTGCTGACCTCGTATTTAAAATAAATTAGGCTGTCTCGTTTTGAAATGTTTATACAACATCTGACATCATAAAAGAAAGAACACTTGTCATATTTTTTAAGTGCTTACAGTAACTAAGAAAAAGAATTTCCTGCTTTATTCACTCGAGGCTTTAGCAACCAGGCCGTTGCATTGTATTTGTATCTGTACAGTGCCTATTAAGCCCATTTGAACCAAAATTTGTTTTGGATCAAATACTCCCTTCATGTTAATTACATGGGCCTAATATATTGGACCAACAGTGAGAGGTGTAATCAGTAAACATAATAGCATGACACTTGGCACTTGGTGTAATAATACTTTGATTTTTCTTTATGTGCACTTTCACAAAAAGATGTTCTGAAGTCAAATAGAGTGATGTAATAGTTGAAGCTATTGGTTTCTCTTTGTTCTCTTATCTCTTTAAATTAATTAGGCCAATAATTGAGGCTGGGAATGTGACATAAAGACTGTGTGAAGACCCAGTAAGTGTGATTTCAGATGTTTCATTTTTATATCCACATCGAACCATATGTCAATCAAATAGGTGCCAGATATCTGAGAACAGGACAGTTGATTTTGCCTATTTAGAGCAGTTTTCTTCGTTTTAGCTTAAACTTGATTTTTTTTGTCGGTGATATTATGATAAAATTTGGAATGAAACCGATAGGTTCTCAATTGATCAAGAGCTCAAATCGAAATTGTTCTACTTATTTTGGTCTAGAAATTAGAGCATCTGCGTCCCATTGTCAAATTGATTGTCAAATCTCATTTGACAATTGTCATTTGAATTTCAGGGATGCAGAGACTAGGCAAAATTAGACAATTGTCTAAATTTGACAAATCCATTTGACAAGCCACGTCAACATAGAGCGAGAAAATTAATTACGAAAGTGTCATTTTGACAATTTCATTCTATTCAGGGATGCCACTCTTAAAATGAATTGTCAATTTGATGACGCGGCATAAAAATTTAATTTTAACAATCGACACCGATGCGAATGCTCTTATGCAACTAAAACCACTAATGCATCTATTTGGGAGAATGATTGATTGAACTCTTTAGTTAAGATACTATTTTACTTCATAATTAATTCCATTTTGAGATGATGATGAGAATTAAGATAATTTCAAATGTTAATAAAATTTTATTTATTTATTTTTCGAACTTATAATTTCCTACATGGATGACATTCCAATGGATCAAATTCTCTCTTGTACGCTTATAGTGGGCAGTCCAGAAAATTCAGACCATTTATTTTGACTATGGACATAATTTAAAACAGATCACTCCGCGTCTCTTTAAAATTGACGGGACTCAGAGGAACATGTAGGATTTTGTCCGGAGATTGATAATTAGATCATAATATTTTATAGAATTTAAATTCTTAGCTAATTAGATACTAAATAAAAATAATTAACAATCCAATATAATTTTTATCTATTAAAAAACTATCAAAATGATATCATTTTTTTATATTAAAAATAATAAAAATATAAAAATCAAAATAATAAATAATTAAGTCATTGAAGAAAAAATTTCTTCAACGAAACTTTATATTTTGAAATATTTATATAATTCTTTCATTATCTACGGTGTTAAATAAAAAAATTTCAATAAAAATAATCAATAATTTAAAATGTTCAAAAATAAAATTCAGACGGAAGAAAATTAATAAAAAATTAACATAAAAATATATATTTTTTTAAATCTAAGAAATCATAACTCTTTGACCTTTATAACATCCGGCCGACCAGTTCATTTTATCCTCCGAAGTATTGTAGAGATGCCAATTCGTTTTGCGGTGAGCAAGTGCTGAGTAGAGGATGCCTATTCGTTATTTCGTTTGCGGTGAGCAAGTGCTGAGCATTCAGTAATCAGTACCTTAGTAAATGGAATAATTCAACTTTGTGGGGTCTACCAACGAGAATTCAAGTGGCAACTAGCATCTCTTAATTGGGAGGGTATATAAGTACAGTTGTAGCTTTATTTCGCGGTGGATACAGTACACGTCTGCCTTTTTATCCATCTTTTCCCTCAATCCCTTCTCAATTCTGATTCTATGGTTCTCATCAAAAGAAAATAATGCGAACTGCGTACCCCATAGTGTTGTCTGTTGCATGCTAAATTTCAAAGATAAGGGTCAAAAATCTAAATAAAGCATCCCAGATAGTGAAAGCTAGCATTTATTAGTGACCAAATGTATAGAGCTACGTAGAGTATTGAACACGGTCCGGTCCGGGCCAAGGAATAGTGAAAGGAAGAGTGAATATTTTAGAAGAGTAAATTTTTTAACTATTCTGGAAGAGTCAAATTATCGGTCGTTTTTTTTTTTTATAAATTGGAAAAAATAATAATTTATCATATTTTTAATAATAATTTTTAACTAATAATTATTATTTTTAATTGTTTAAAAATCTAATAATAAAAAATTAAAAAAATTGTAAAAATAAAATTTCAAAAATTATAATTTTGGAAATACAATGAAATTTTTTTATGAATATGCTTAATTAAAAATGAAGTGAGTTATAATATAATAATATAATACTATTTTGATGTTATCTAGAACATATTTTTTTACTACACCAATAATTATTGTTATTTTCATTTTATTTAAAACTACACATAATAGTTATTATATTTTGATGTTATCTAAACATTTTTTTACTACACCAATAATTATTGTTATTTTCATTTTATTTAAAACTTTACATAAAACACTAATTGTTATTTTCATTTTTACACAATAATCGGGACTATTCCGATCCACGAGTCTAATCCGCATTCCACCTATAAGTTGGTATACCGGATTATTTGACGGAGTCGGCACTTACGGGTCTAAAATTCGTTTGTCCATTTTTTATTGAAATAGCAATTCTACTCCTACTTTTGGACCGACCGTTAGGGCACGGTCCGGAGGCCAAACACGGCCCGGCCGGCCCGGTCCACCCAAATCCGATTTGTCGGACTGGACCCGTCCGGTCCATTTCAATAGAGCTACGCACATTTGTTGCTTTTGTTAGGCAAACAGTCTGCACTGTAACTTAGGTCTATGTTCTGAACTATTAAGTTTGGTCCTTCTATTTCTTTATTAATAAATGCATTATTTTTTACGCTTGTAAGTTTCAAAAATATCATTCAAATTAAAATAAAAACTGTAGATATATTTTATTATTTGGCTATAATGTGTATTAAATTTTATTCAAACCTCAAAATGTTTAGCCACTTCCAACGCACATACCTTTATAATTTGATTTTTTTTTAATTTCAATAATATTTTTTGATATATATGCCATAAAAGTTGGATATACTACAAATACTATTTTAAAATTAAGAAAACTCTTGGAAGATCCATTTGACGGTGAGATAAAATTTTCAATATATGAAGTCATTTCACAATTACTTAACAAGCATGTTCTTTTTTATATTTTTTTAATGAAAAAAATCATGATAATATACATAATTTTCTTTTTTTCAAGTCAATGCCCGGCCCCATGCATGTTCATGCATGCATGTCTTCACATTGCCTAGATCGATGGTGACGGGCAAGATTAATAATATTCATTCCGTTCGTGTTCGAAACAGTGTAATAGATCTAATCTAAATAATTTGGAATCTCTTCTTCTTGCAATCTTTTGTGTGGAATAGATACTTCATACTCTCGTACGAAACACACTAATATATATCTATCATTTTAGAACAAAGGGGATTCTAGTTGCAAGATGAGGGTCTAGATGCAAAATTCCTTACAATCCCATTTTGTTTTTTGGGGACATTATACGCTTTGCTCTTTCTTAACAATTAATGTTCTATGAAGTAATGCACTACTCGGGGCATATATATAGACTTCACAAAAAAAAAGATAATTTTATTGTCTTTTTAATGATATTTATGAAATTATTTTAAAAAATCAAGCACCTTGTTGTTCCTTCTAATTTTTTAAATAAAATTCATTATCGGTCATCTTATTACATGCCATCTTTTGCGACAATGTTCCTTTTAAAACAATAATGTCAAATCAAAACATAAATTTCAAATTAAACTTTGGCTAAATAATGAAATAAATTCGACTTCAGAAATAGGCTACAAATTCAAAGTTTTCGATCGATCCAAGAATCACTATTTGAAACTCCAACATATCATAGACTATAATTTAAGAAATCTGACCTTCAAAAATTGTGATTTTGAATTACAACCCTCCATGATTCAGTGGTCCAATTCCCTTTAGGATGTGCTCCCGAGATGGGGAGAGTGGGTGACGGAGTGGAAGAAGAAGAGAGAGAGAGAGAAAGCCAAAATAATATTTTGCTCCCGAGTTAAAATCGGAGGAGGTGAGAGAGTGGACGAGAGAGTTAACGAGGATAATCACTAATTCATTTTGGACGAAACTATTCACCCCCGATTTGGGGGTTAGAAATTTATCCTCTCCTTTGTCTCCGTCTCTTCCATTCCATGCCTCTTCGTTTCCATCGTTGTCTCGGAAACATAGCGTTAAGATCAGATATTTACTTGAAGGTCAGTTTTTATATTGTCAAAAAAGAAATTAGGACAAGTTTTTTATTTTGTGTTTTTAAATTCCAAATTTCATTTAATATTTTTTTCTAGATATATAATTTAGAATTATATGTTTCTTGAATATAATATATAGTTTTGTTCATATTACAAACTTTTCATATTTATACAAATATTGCTTCACATAAACAAAAATCAAGTGTGATATCATTTTTTTTATTAGAAATATTATTTATTAGAATAAGTATACTACAGTAATGAATCTTATATTTAATTATTTTCTATTTATATTCTCATAATTAGAAATTTAAAAAGGATTAATATCATACTTACGCTTCAACTTTTATTTTATTTTATATTTATCCATCAACTCATTAATATATTATATTTACCCGTTAACTCATTAATATACTCTTGACCTTTTTAAATTTTTTCATATTTATTCAAGATTCAAATATATCATATAAATCTATTCATATATATCAATATATCCAATAATCATTTAGAGTATCTTATATCCTATTTAACTCTTTAAATTTTCTATATTTATTCATAAAATTAAATTTATTTAAATCTAATTTTATAGGCATTATTTAATTTTGTCACCTAACCTAAAAATAGAGCAACATGTCACATCAGAATAGATCAATAAAAATAATTAAATAATATATATCTAAATTGATTTAAATAAATTTACTTTTATGTATAAATATAATAAGTTAAAGAGTTATAAGCTATCATAAATCATTATTGAGTATATATGAAAATATTTAAATGATTAAATATTAAGGTAATAAAAAATACATTGATATATTTTGAGAGTTTATGGGTAAATATTAAAATAATAAAATATTTAAGAATATATTATATGCATTAATGAGTATGTGGGTAAATATGAAAGGATCTAAAAAGTTGATGGATAAATACGATACATTAAAGAATTTATGAGTAAATCTAAGATAAAAGAAGAATTGAGAGGTAAACATGATATTAATCCCTAAGAATACAAAATAACTTGAAATATCATGGAGAAAAGGAAAAGAAGGTAAAAAAAATGGCATGGACGGATATTTTATTTAACATTTTGGAAAAGAGGGCAATCTAATTCTAAGTTTAAGTAGCGGCAAAAGGTAAAATCCCCCATTTTTCAGAATAACAAGAAAAAGTTACTAATTTGGTCTATTTAAAGTTTTAGCCCTTAAAAGATGTGTTAACAATGCTGATAAAAAAGCGCGCACTGCAGAGAACACTTGTTATAAATTTGAACTTTTCCCCACTAAGCCCAATTTAAAGAACATATATTTTTTAGGCAAATTTAGTAAGCATATATAGCAAATTCTTCAGCACTGCTGATCCGTTCACATCTATCACCTTCATTTGTCCGAATACATAATACAACTAAAAATAAGAGTACGTTATCCGTATCCAAATATATATATATAGAATTAGGTTATGGTGCTTTGCAAAATATAAAAGCGTTGTGTGCTTTGCACTCTATTTTTAATTTTAAGTCAGAAATGATCGATTCAAACCGCTCAATCTAATCTCCATATAAAAATCTATTAGTAAACCAAATTTTATATTTTTTGAAATTTATTTGCTATTTTTTTGGATAGGGGAAAAATCGTCATCTTTAGATGAACCATCCAAAACTAGATCGTCATTTTCTCCTCATCTGAAAAAATAGCAAAAAATTTCTAAAAAAATATGAAATTTGGTTTACTAATAGATTTTTATATGAAGATTAGATTGAAAGATTTGGATCAATTATTTCTGACTTGAAATAAAAAAAGAGCGCAAAGCACACAACGCCTCTGTGCTTTGCAAAGCACCATAGTCGGACTCTCTCTCTATATATATATAGTAAAGATGTCGTGAGCTTAATCTCGCAAAGGCGTTCCGTGATGTTAACTCAAAAATTATATCAAATCATCTCCAAATTTTAATTTATTATGCTCATTAAATTATTTAGATAAAAATCTTGTGGGATGCAAAAATTTAAAGTATTTTGAGTTTTTTAAGTTACCGTTTTTTATTTTTAAAAATGATATTGAAACATTAATTATTTTTATTATTATTTTAGAGCTAATTTTTAAAAATTAAAACTATAACTTAAAAAACTCAAAACACTTTAAATTTTTATATCCCACAAGATTTTTATATAAATAATTTAATGAGCATCATAAATTAAAATTTAAAGATGATTTGATGTACTTTTTGAGTTAGCTCACAATATCTTTACTATATATATATTCAATCTCATTAAATTCTTCATATTGAAATATTATGGGGTACAAAAATTTGGGATGTTTCGAGTTTTCTAAATCGTTCATTTCAATTTTTTAAAATAATGTACAAATATTGAATATTTTATTATTATTTTTGGAGCTGATTTTTAAAAATTGAAAAGAGCGACTTAGAAAACTCAAAACATTCCAAATTTTTGTACCCCACAAGATTTCAATATGAAAAATTTAATGAGAGTGAAAAATCAAAATTTGAAGATCATTTAATATATTTTTTACTATATATATATATAGTAAATCTACGGTGAGTTTAAGCTCACGGAAGACCTCTGTGAACTTAGCTCAAAAAATATATTAAATGATTTTCAAATTTTGATTTTTCAGTCTCATTAAATTTTTCATATTGAAATCTTGTAGGGTATAAAAATTTGAGATGTTTTGAGTTTTCTAAGTCGCTCTTTTTAATTTTTGAAAATTAGCTCCAAAAATAATAATAATATATTCAATATTTATACATTATTTTCAAAAATTAAAAAGAGTGACTTAAAAAACTTGAAACATCCCAAATTTTTGTACCCCATAAGATTTCAATATGAAGAATTTAATGAGAGTGAAAAATTAAAATTTGGAGATAATTTGATATATTTTTTGAGCTAAGCACACGGAGGTCTTCCGTGAGCTTAAGCTCACCGTTGATTTACTCTCTCTCTCTCTCTCTATATATATATATAGAGAGAGAGAGAGAGAGAGAGATAGGCTAGGGTGCTCCATGGAGCACCAAACCTCTTGTGCTTCATTTTCGTATCTCGAATTTAAAAGTTTAAATGGCCGATCCAAACCATTGAACATGATCTTCATATTGAAATATCTTTCGAGATCAAATTTTATAATTTTTTTTTATTTTTTTTTCTATTTTTTAGATGGGTATAAAATCACTAGTTTTGGATAGTGCAGAAATCGTTAGATCAACAAACTTTGTACCCATCTAAAAAATAGCAAAATAATTCAAAAAAAATATAAAATTTAAAGATATTTCAATATGAAGATCATGTTCAATAGTTTGGATCGGCCATTTAAACTTTTAAATTTGAGGTACGGACGTGAAATACAAAAGATTTGATGCTCCATGGAGCACTCTAGCCTATCTCTCTCTCTCTCTCTCTATATATATATATATATACACACACACACATATATGGAGCACTCTAGCCTTTTGTGAGTTTAACTCAAAAAGTACATCAAATCTTTTTTTTTTAATTTTAATTTATCATGCTCATTAAATTCTTTATATGATAACCTTGTGGGATATCAAAATTTGGGGTGTTTCGAGTTTTTTAAGTCACTACTTTTAATTTCTGAAAAATTAATTTAAAAATAATAATAAAATATTTAATATTTGTACATTATTTTTAAAAATTAAAATAATGACTTAGAAAACTCAAAACATCTCAAATTTTGTTATCCCCTAAGTTTTTCATATGAAAAATTTAATTAGCATGATAAATCAAAATTTTAAGATGATTTAATATATTTTTTGTTAACCTCACGCCATCTTTACTCATTCATATATATATATATATATATATATATATATAAACAACTCCTGTTGCATCCGAAAACATAAAAGAAAAAACGGTTACGCAATCAAATATCACGAGAAATTCAATGTCAATAGGCATGTATATTGTTGATTTGTGAGAACAATTATGGCCACACGATGCGTTTTTATTGTCTAATTTTTCTAATGAGTACATTTTTAATTTGAGTTTTTGGTGCATCCAAACATCATAGAAAACTTGAATGGTAATCAGGCGGGTCAGGTCGGGTTGGGTTCGGATTAAGTCAGATTAAATCGAGTTAGTTTTATTTTTTTTTAAAAAATGCAGATTAGAACAATTTAAGTGTTGATTTTATTTGAATCTTAAGTAGATTTTGGGTTTCTGACTATTTGATCTCGGATCAGATTAGATTAAATAAGATCATGTTATTTTGATTTTATGAAAAAAAAAATTAAATTGGACCAAGTCAGATCTAAATCGGATTTGGCCATCTCCAGATAAAACAAAGTAAGAGCAACAAAACAAGAAAAAGAAAAACCAAGTATAGTTATCAAATTGAGATGATTAGTGTCCTCCACTGAAAGCAACTCTTTAATTAGCTAAAAAAATTGGTACCCATTACTGACCTTATGAAAAAAAGCTCTTTGTTTCTCTCCTTACTTTTTTTTTTCAGATCTAATGAGTTGACGGTAGAGTTATAAAAAAACCCGGACGGGTCAGACCCGACCCGCCGAACCCGTGGCCGCGACCCATCCCGCCCCGACCCGTGACTCAACCCGTCAAACCCGTGACCCGTTAGAACCGACGGGTCTAGCACGGGCGCGGGCAAAAAAATTTCAAAAAAACCCGTGCTAGACCCGACCCGTTTTGGACCCGTCCCGACCCGCCCAACCCGTGCAAACCCGCCCCCGACCCGCCCCGTCCCGGAAATCCGTGCAAACCCGGGAAAATTCAAAAAAATTCAAAAAAATATGGAAAAAATTATTTTTTTTGGTAAAAAATATAAATATTTATATATTTTAAATATTCTTAATAATTATTTTTGAATTTTTCGGAAATTTTGAGAATTTATTTGAATTTTATTGGGTTATTTTTGAATTTTGAAAAAAAAAACCTTGGACCCGACCCGACCCGCCCCACCCTTGGACCCGACCCGCCCGCCCGCCACCGTCCGACCCGAGACGGTCTAGGACGGTCGCGACCAAACCCCCAAAATAGACCCGTCCTAACCCGTCCCGTGAAAACCCGTTGACCTGTCCCAACCCGACCCGTGCAAACCCGCCGACCCGTGCAAACCCGTCCCGACCCGACCCGTTTTTAATACTCTAGTTGACGGATTGAATCAGATTTTATCATCTCTAGTTAAAATAAAATTAAATAAAATGAGAGCAACAAAATAAGAAAAAAAAGAAAAAAACAAGTGTAGTCATCAAATAGAGATGATTAGTGTTCTCCGCTGAAAGCAACTATTTAATTAGCTAAAAAAATTGGTACCATTACCGACCTTATGTTTTTAATATATTTTTAATATTTTATCAATATAATATATATTTTATTTTTATTATGTAAAATGAACTATTTCTGAATTATATCCATATTATATCCGAACGTCGAATTTTTAAACTCACCCAACGTTTCCTCAATAACGAATTTGTTACTAGCGGAACTATAGAATATGTAAGTGGCATCTGATTTGATCCCAACTTTCCAAATTCAATTTAGAAAAGGGAAAAAAAAGCAACATAACAACTAACTCAAAAACAAATGCGATCAAAACAACACAGCAACACGTATAGCCAAAATGCAAGTGATCCCATTCCAACTGAGGCGGCTCTGGAGCAGCAGCGAAATCCGATTGCTGGTGCTTCTTAGCCTCATTCTCCAAGTGTTTCTAATCTTCTTAGCACCACTCCGCAAGCGCAGTGCTAATAGAATCCTCAGCCTGTTGCTCTGGTCCTTCTATCTCTCTGCTGATTATGTCGCTACGCTGGCTCTCGGCAACCTCCTCAACATGCAGACCGACGACGGCGACCAGAGCTTGGGCGGCGACCTCATGGCATTCTGGGCTCCTTTTCTTCTCCTCCACCTCGGCGGCCCCGACTCCATCACCTCATATTCTCTCGAAGATAACGAGCTCTGGTGGAGACATTTCTTGGGATTGGTCGTCCAAGTATCCGTGGCAGTGTTGATATTTCTCGAGTCGTTGCCGAGTCCTCGGCTTTGGAAACCTGCTATGTTGGTGTTTGTAGCCGGGTTTCTGAAATTTGGCGAGAGGACTCTAGCTCTTCGGTCAGCTAGTATGGATGAGTTGAGGGACTCAATGGTGCCAAAACCCGAACCAGGACCGAATTATGCAAAATTCATGGAAGAGTATGTCTCAAGGAGGGAAGCGGGCTTGAGAGCTTACATCAAAAGGGAAGACGAGCCATTGCCACCGATCAAGGAGCCCGGTACAGAGACCGTTACTCTCACTGATGTGAAGCTGATACACAAAGGTCACCATTTTTTCAGAATTTTTAAACGACTTGTGGTTGATCTTGTGCTCAGTTACCGGGACCGGTTGGAGAGCCAGTCTTTCTTTTGGAGCCATACACCAGCTCAGGCTTTCAAAATTATTGAGGTTGAGCTTTCCTTTCTCTATGATATTCTCCACACAAAAGCATTGCATGTACATTGCTCCCGTGGTCGGTTTTTGCACGGCCTCTCCTTTAGCTTGATTTTCATCGCTCTTGTGCTTTTTCACCAATGTGACAATGAAGGCTACAAAAGTACCGATGTAATGATTACATATGTACTATTGTCCGCTGCTCTTGTACTCGAGATCATATCCATATTTCTCCTTCTAATCTCAGATTGGACAATCATTTGGCTCGAGCATAAACACTTAGATTCTCTAGCAGCTGCAATAATTCGGCATGTGAATTGGATGATTCCGAATGGCAAGCCACGGTGGTCAAACTCCATAAGGCAATATAACCTCATTCGGTATTTCCGGAGGAGGCGGCCAGTTTCAAAGATCTTAGTGTTGCGTATTAACTCTCCATGCTTTTCCCGTCTCTTCTCTGGCAAACCAAAGGTTGCTAATATCAAGATCATAGAATACTTCCCAAAAGTGAGGGAGATGTGGAGAAATTGCTGGTACATAAGCTATCTTAATGTGCCAGATTATCTGAAGAAATTAATTTTTGAAGAGCTCAAGGGGAAGGCACAGAGTGCACAAAACTCCCCTCTGATCTAAAAGGATTGCGGTCTTGCAGAGGGGACCTAGCACTCAAGCGTGAGTCATGTACATATCTCATGTGGACTGTAGAAAAGGAATTTGATGAAAGCATCATGCTCTGGCACATTGCCACAACTCTTTGCTACCAAACCGAGGAGCTTCATTCAACACAATTGAGCAGAGATGAACAATCAAATGAAGATCGGCGTACTAACTATGGTGAAGTACACGTGGAAATAGAGAATTCCAATTGTGAGGAGGATCAAATATGCAATGATGAACAGCAATACAACACCAATTTGAGAGCAAATATCAGTTGGATGGTTTCTAATTACATGATGTATCTTCTTGTTCTGCAACCTTCCATGATGCCGCCTGGTATCGGGAAGATAAGGTTCCAAGACACATGTGCTGAGGCTGAGAAATTTTTCGAGTCTGAGGAACAAGCACAAGATGATAAACATGCATGTCTTTTGCTCCTGGATGTGGAGACTGAGGTTGAACCAATTGAGGTGAAAGGAGACAGGAGCAAATCAGTACTGTTTGACGCATGCCGATTGGCAAAAGAGCTACAGAAACTGGATGCTGATAAGAGATGGCGGGTTGCAAGTGCGGTGTGGCTCGAGATATTGGGTTATGCAGCAATCAATTGTAAAGCGTATTCACATGCAAAACAATTGAGCATGGGTGGTGAACTGCTAACTCATGTTTGGTTTCTCATGGTACATATGGGAATTGGAGAACAGTACAGAATTGAATCCGGCCATACAAGAGCCAAATTGATTGTTGATAAGTGATCAGTCTGTTGGGTTCCAAGGAGAATGGTGTTAATTTACATTTTTCTTTTTGTTTTGTTGGTCTTGGAAACATGCATTTCTGGGGGAATTCTATTAACTTCAGTTTACTTTACCAGTGGAGGTCTATCGGACTTTATCTTGTACTGAAGCTAATTTGCATTCCAGTTTTAAGAAAAAAATGTCTACGAGGTAATCTATTTTTTTGTAAATCAGTTATTAGTTTATTACTACCTTTTGGTCATGAATAAAATGTCACGAGTCAGAAACTTGACACAATCTTATTTTCCAAAAAAAGAAGAGAGTTCTAATTTCTTTTATATTTTTGTCCTTTCTGAAGATCAGTTGGCCAAGGACCCAAATTGAAAAATAAAGAAAATAATTTGCAAAAGATAAATATTTTAGATTAAATTAAGAAAATGAAAAAGAAAGAGGAAAACAAACTGCAAAATTTACTGGCAATTTTAACGTCTTAAATGTCTGCCACACTAACTGGTCTCATCCTCATTTAATGTCTCAACTGTCAGTTCCTGTTATTTATTTTTCTGCAGCGATTTAGTTTATATTCTATGATTTCATCATTCCAATGTATTGTCTCTGCAGAGATATTTTAGTTCATATTCTATGATTTCATCCCAATGTTAATTGCGATGAAGCTGTGCTCACGTACTTACGAGTTACGAGACAATAACTCAATTAATTACACATTAAAAGAGGAGTTTGGTGCTAATTTTTTAGATGATAAACAAGTGGCAAGATATCCACAAGCCAAATACAATACGTCCAAAAACAGAAAACAATCAATGACAAAATTTTGTAACATTTATGATGAAAAGTTATTCTTGTATAACAAGTCGAAAGGGATAACTACTGTAGCATGATTACATCGTCACAATAAATATAAACAAGTGTTAGGATGGCAGAGTGGAGGTGACTATTTAAGTGGAATCGTACCTTGGGTAGGTCTTGTACCGTCCAATCCTATTTACCAATATATAAATTGAAAAAAATAATAATTTATCATATTTTTAATAATAATTTTTAACTAATTCGAGAAAAATGTTTGGATGCATAAAAAAATGTAACACTAACTTATTTTGACAAATCAAGAAATAGATTTGGAAGAATAATAATTTTGAAATTTAAAACTACACATAAACCACTAATTGATTTTCATTTTTACACGGTGATAGAATAGTATTTTTTTTCGGTGAAAGGATCGAAGTGGACCGACCGTATAGAAGAGTGGTCCGATCCGATATTTTGATTGACCGTCCTTTGTACCGTCCAATCCTATTTACCAATATACAGAGAAAATGTTTGGATGCATAAAAGTAACACTAACTTATTTTGACAAATCAAGAAATAGATTTGGAAGAATAATAATTTTGAAAGAGTGATAGAATAGTATTTTTTTGAAAAAGTGGTAGAAGAGTGATATTCTTGACTATTCGGAAGAGCGAAAATATCGTTTAGCGCTTGTTACTCGAATAGTTAAAATATGAATAATTATGATACTAATAATGATGATGATAATAATAATAATAGTAAAATAATAATCATAATAGTAAGATAATAATAATAATAAAGTAATAAAAATAATCATAATAAATAATAATATTATAATAGTAATATAATAAAAATATAAACATAATCATAATATAGTAATATAATAATAAAAAACTATAATTACAATTATAATTATAATAATATAATAATAATAAGTAATCATAATTTTAATAATATAATCATAATCATAATCATGATAATAATAATTATAGTCATAATCATAATAATATAACCATAATCATAATCATAATAATATAATAATAAAAATATAATCATAATCATAAAAATAATTATAAATAATTATTTTTATAATAATATAATAATAAATTAATCATAAATATAATCAACATATAATAATATAATATAATATAATAAAATAATCATAAAGTAATAAAAAATAATCATAATAAATAATAATATTATAATAGTAATATAATAAAAATATAAACATAATCATAATATAGTAATATAATAATAAAAAATTATAATTACAATCATAATTATTATAATAATATAATAATAAGTAATCATAATTTTAATAATATAATAATCATAATCATAATCATGATAATAATAATTATAGTCATAATCATAATAATATAACCATAATCATAATCATAATAATATAATAATAAAAATATAATCATAATCATAAAAATAATTATAAATAATTATAATTATAATAATATAATCATAAATTAATCATCACTATAATCAACATATAATAATATAATACAACATAATATAATAATAATAAGTAATAATAATCATAATCATAATCATCATAATATAATAATATAATATTAAAATTATATTTATAATAATAAATAATATAATAATACTAATGGTAACGATAATATAATAAGAATAATGATAATAATAATTTAATAATAATAATATAATGATAATAATAATAATAAATAATAATCATAATATTAATATAATAATAAATTATAATCATAATATTATATAATAATAATATAATATAAATATAATATAATAATATAATAATACTAAATCTTAATCATAATCATAATATAATAATATAATACATCATAATCAAATAATAATCGCTATTCCGACGAGAGCTAATCCCAGTATTCCACCTATAAGTTGGTATACCGGATTAGCACTATTCCGTACTCTTCTACTTAGTCTAAAATTCGTTTGGCAAATTAATTCGTCGGAATAACTATTCTATTCCAATTTTTTGTTATTCCATTGAGTGCCAAATACTCCCTTAATGTTTTCAAAAAAGAAAAGAAAAAAAAATAAAGACAGTGCACTACAACATTACTATCTATCATCCATTTTGATGCTTGGATTAGACAAAAGCGTACGAAAAACCACAAATAGTCTCAAATCAGCGTCAATACCTCGAGAGACAATAACTTGTGGTAGATGATAGATGGTTCAATGTTAGTTCATTCCGACCTTGGTTTGTGCCATTGTCTTTTTGACTTTACTCACTACCGTTCAGAGTGATTGTGCAATCCACCATTGACAACGCTATGACAATATCTGAGCCAATCAATTAAGCTCTCCATTTCTTCTTCTTCCTTTCCCACATTACAAACAGATCAGTCACTTGACCCATCTCCTTTCCTCTTACGTTCCTTTCATCTTCCTTGCGAAAAACAAAGAGAAATTAAAGAAAGAAGGAAAGAGATGCCTCAACCCAGAGGGGAAATTCATGAAGTCCTCCATTCCCTGGTAAAAAACCTTGATACAGCCAAGCTCCTTGTATCCCAATTGGGTGTGGTATCATCAGATTTGAATTCCGTTTTTGACACAATTCAGGGTGATGCGCAACAATTGAAGACACTACTCGGAGAAGAGAACCGACTTACAAGAAGTGATCGATCTAGCATCACCATACGGTCCATTTCAGCAAAAGAGAATATGAATAGCACCACACAACATTTTGAGACAAGTTATGAGTCAATACAAAACGGCAGTGCCATGTCAGATGTCAAGCTTACAATAGACTGCCTTGACGACCGCCTAAAGCAGTGTGCATTCAGTGTTGCCATTTTTCCAGAGGGAGCAGTCATGAAAAAGCAACAACTGATTCACTGGTGGATCGGTGATGGGACGGTACCAAATACAGCGGTTGGTAACAACTGTTTTGAAGAGCTCCTGTATCTTGGCTGGATAGTACCAGTAAAACATGAGCACTGTGATGAGGTGCATGACTTTAGAGTGGATCCAGGGATCCGTCAGAAACTGATTGAAGCAGCCAAAGAAAGTAATTTCTTGGAGCTTGATACCAAGGGAAACCCAGTTATTGGTACAACCGGCCGTGTGATTCTGATCAAAGGGCAAGAACGAGCACGGTTAAGAGTACGATCGATGCTAGGGTCCAGCAATCAAGCACTGTTATCAGTGTACAATGTGGACCAGCAATATGTGCATCTCGAGAAGTCGTGGTTCTCTGGCCAGAGAAAACTGGGCACTGTGCACCTTGGAAGGTCTTTGATCTCCACCGAGCACCATAACGAGCTTGTGAAAGAATGGTTGTTGAAGGGGATTGGGGCTTGTAGAAACCTGAGGTATCTCAGCCTCAGAGGCATCTCTAGAATTGAGTCTCTTCCTGATTCAATTGGAGATCTTTCCAATCTCATAATTCTTGACCTCAGAGCATGTCACAACCTCGAAAAATTGACCACTGCTGTGACATCTCTACAAAAGTTGCAGTATCTAGATGTATCAGAGTGCTACCTGCTTGATCAAATGCCTCGAGGGCTAGGCCGCCTTGTCAACATAGAGGTGCTTAAAGGGTTTGTAATTGGGAGCATTAAGAGCAAGGACCCATGTCGTCTGACTGAGCTGACAAAGTTAGACAAACTGAAAAAGATCAGCATTAGCATAGGCCGTCAGTCGGTGGCAACTGATGATGAGCTGCAACAGTTGGCAAGGTTCAAAAACCTGCAGTACCTGTCAGTATCCTGGGGAGTGGTAGCATCATACAAGAAGCAATCACTTGGTCCCAATACTGGTAAAATTAAGACAGCCGAAAGCATTGTGAACATGCGCCTGTATCTACCCCAAAAATTGAAAAACTTGATCTTCGGTGCGTGCCATTTAGAGAATTTCCTGATTGGCTTTCTCCATCCAAATTGACGGGTTTGAAGAAATTGTATATAAGGGGTGGAATGCTTGAGACACTTGAAGCAGAAACTGGCTGGGGAGTAGAGGTATTGCGACTGAGATTTCTCAGAAATCTCAAATGTGACTGGGATGCTGTTCTGGATTTGTTTCCAAGGCTTCGTTTCATGGAGAATTGGGAGTGTGAAAATCTGACTTCCTGGCCTTGCAATGATCAAGGAATCTGGCTGAAACTAGATTGATAAAGAAAAATTGCATGTTTTTTTTTTTTATTTTTTTTTTTTTTTCTATGAGTAATTTTTAATCTGCCTATGTAAGGCAAAATAATTGCAAAGAAACTAGCTTCTGTTTCATGGTCACATGCTTAATTAACAGAAACAATAAAATAAAGCTGATATATGTGATTCTTGTGTTTAGTTTAAATGAATCCTCTTGATTAGCTTTTTTATAGGAAGAATTCTGTATTTAAATAAGGTAAATATTAGCAAGCTTATTTTAATTTTAATATCAATCTCTGTGAGCTTATCATCCAAAAGTTATAAACACATGGAATGATTACGCAACAAATTACATTCTTAATTAAGTAAAGGCTAAAACGATATTTTGCGACTTGCAAGTGTTTGGATTTGCCTCTACAAATTACTTGAGATTGAACCTTACAACTAATAATGGAATTAGAAACATACGGCCTAGTTTGTAAAATTTTATAAACAATCAAAACAGGACTGATTATATGAAAAAGTACCTAACTAGAGCATCTGTAGTGGGCTTTTTAAAAAAAGTACCTAACTTTAAACATCCAGATGTCTAAAAAGCCCTCCATGCCCGGCCCATGAACACTTCAATCGCAATTTATTTTTTCATGACCGGAATTGTGTTACGCATCCTTAGGGCTGTCAAATCATGGCCGAAAATAACGAAATGAATTTCCGAAACGGTTAACGAAACTTTTTCTATTTCGCGTACTATTCTTTCGTTAAGTATTTCAGTCTTTCGACCGCAGATAAAACGAAACGGTTAACATTTTCATGACCGCACTTGATATGTTACGCATCTTAGCTTTAATGCTGTTATTTACAAAATAGACAATAAATTTTGTTCCAGGTAATGGAATTTAATTTCTTAGAGAAAAATAATCTTGTCGAATATACGTCATATTTAATTTGAGTTAAAAAATTTAACACGATTTCTAACAACAATATTTGCTAACTATAAGTCTATAATGGTCTCGTACTCTCTTTAATGGTGCATCCATGAAGATAATGTAAGTGAAAAGGAAAGGTGCGAAGCGGTCTGGAATATAGGCGTAAGCCGCGCACCGCGCAGCGAAATCATCAGTCTTGAGTGCGTGCGATAAACTGAGGCAATTGTACAAGAGTGGTACAGTGGAAGTTGTAATGGATAAGTTTAAGTAATTAGGTTAAAGGATGTGTTGGGTTTTTAGGTCCAATTTAGGTTTGGTTTATATACTCAACTTTTGAACTTTATTTATTCTCTTGACTCTTTCTTTTTGATGAGTGCTGTTGAAAAGTTATGGTTGCTACAGTAAAATCATGGTTGGTGGCTGCTTCCTTCTTGTATGCCTTGAATAAAAGAGAGTGAGAGAAGAAAATAGAAAAGAGAGTGAGGAAGGTAGAGATAAAGTTATTATTTAATTTAGTAATTGAAACATTCATGTAATCTCTTATAATTTCCTTGATTTATAGTAAGTTTGTTAGTCATTTGACTCCCGATGGAGTAGGCTCGGCCGAATCACTTTACATTTTGTGTGCCTGTTGGACTCGATCTAAACCGTGATAACATCTTTTACTCCATTGTTGGTTCGTTGATTGTATGCATTGGTCGAATTTATTTCTAATTTCTCGAGATTCAACTTATGTGCGGAATTATCCTCTTTAGGGTTATAATTGTCTTGTTTGTGACTGTTGGAGTTGTTCTGGTAGTTGACACATGTTGTATCAGTGTTGTATCTACTGCACCTATTTATACCAGTCTCGGTGTGAGTGTGTGGGCCCCCAACAAGTGGTATCAAAGCACGAGTTCGGTGGTATGGTGGTGTAGTACGGTTGTTTGGTGCGGTTCCAACTTGAATAAGAACATGACAACCCCCATTGTACCATCTGTGTTTGGAATTAAGAAATTTGATGGGAAATAAAACTTTACATTGTGGCAAGACTCAGTCCGTGATGCCTTTGTACTTCAGGAGTTGGATGATGCCTTGAGTAGTACCAAACCAACAAAAATGGAGGATGACAAGTGGAAAACGTTGTGTGGTAAAATCTTTGGTACAATCCGATTTTGTTTATCTAATGAAATTAAGGCTCCTTTCATGGCCAAAACATGTCCAAATGAGTTATGGATGAAACTGGAAGGCATGTATTTGTCCAAGTCCTTGGCAAGTCGGACTGCTTCGAAGAAGCGGTTGTACCGGCTTAGGATGGAGGAGGGTAAGGATTTGAGAGTTCACCTTGATGCGTTTAACACTTTGGTGCGAGATGTGTTCAATGCGGGTGACCCGGGACAATCGGATGATAAAATAACATAAAATAATTAATAACTATCTGTACTAATTTTAGATAATTGCTTTACTTCTTTAAGATAGATTGTTTAAGTCCAGTAAAATGAATGGGTGAAAGGAATTGTAAACCTCCTATATAAAGGAGCGAAAATATAAAGGAATGATAGAGAGAAAAAGAAACAATAAAAATAATCCCGCCTCCTAATTTTGGAGAGAGAAAAGAAACATTCAATTATACTGATCGGTGTGAAAGTTGTTAAATTATTATTACTCTCATATGGATCAAGTTTTGGTATCAGAGCAGGTTCATACCTGTGTATGGTATTCACAAGAAGTGATTACAAGGCGACCGTCGAATCTTTTTTAGAATTAAAAATTCACCGACGTCTACAAAAAACAACATCTCCATCTATTACAATGTCAGAAGAAACTACATTAGCCGATTTAGCTAAAGTTGTTGTTGCATTGTCAGAACAGATGAAAACAGTTCTTGACTGGATTGCCTAGCAAGATGAAGAGGAAGACGATGATGCGATTCCACGGGAACAATAAAGAGTCCTGAAATGGGTCCAGAATATAAAAATAAGAAGCCTCCTCGATGAAATGAAGAGGAATCAACACAACTAAGACCTTTCAAGGTGGATGCTAGGATTGATATTCCGACCTATGACGGGTTGATAGATGCTGAAAAACTTGACTCTTGGTTAAGTCAACTTGAGACCTACTTTGACCTCTATGGTTATAGTAGTGGAGCCAAAATCTCATTTGCAAGGCTAAAACTGACAAATCATGCCTTGACATGGTGGAACTCTTTCCTCGTTTCTCATCCTGATGAGGAGGTGTCATGGAAAAAATTCACTCTACTCATTCGTAAAGAATTCTATCCGATGAGTTTTGAAGAAGACCGTTGGAGTTGTTGGCACAGCCTTCGGCAAAGACGAGATCAATTTGTGCAAGACTACACTACAAAATTTAGGCGTCTTGCCATATCGCTAGGTGTCTCACTAAATGAATCATCAACATTGATGAAATAAATCTTCGATCTACAACAACAAATAGGCACAGAGTTACGTCTATTTCTTGTAAAAGATATGTCCAGTGCAAGTTCAATTACCATGACTCTCGAGAAGAAGAATAGTCGTGGTGATCGATCCTTTGGTAACATAAAAATTGGCTCGTCAAAGCAAAAGATGAAGAATGTGATTGCGTCGTCTTCAACAACAAAACATGAACAGTATTGTGATTACTGTAAAATCAAAGGTCATACTAAAGAAAAATGTTGGAAGGTGCATCTTGAATTATTTCCAAAGAAGTAGCAGAAAGGTAAAGTTACTGCTATAATTATTTAAATAAATGAGTCAATCATTGTTGATCAAATCCAACAAGTGAATCCTAGTCTATCTTTGATGGCAATGTCGAAGAAGATAGACTCAGAATTGTCAGATAAGAATGATAAAAAAAAAGCTCTTTATTTTGAAGATTCAGGTTAAACATGAGGTGATCAGTGCCATTGTTGACACTAAAAGCCAAAAAAATCTCATCTTCGAACAACTAGTTCAAAAGTTGGGATTAGTAACAACACCACATCCAAAGCCTTACTCATTGGTCTGGATACACAAGGAGAATGAATTACAAATCAGGCGATAGTGTACATTTAAGTTCGTTATTACAAGACAGTACATTGATGAGGTGACATGTGAAATGGTATCTCTCGACGTATGCCAAGTCATACTTGGAAGCCCGTATTTGTGGGATCGAGATGCCATATTCTATAGAAGACGATAACAATACCATTTCACTAAAAATTACATATTCTCTCGTGAAAAAATAAACTAGGGTGTAAATTTGATCATAGCTTGTCAAGTAAAGAGGATAGTTAATGCCTCTCAAAGATTCGTATTACTTCTAATTCGGCCTTTGAAAAAAAATCTAAAGCCGAAGTTCCAATGAAGCGGGACTTATAAATGTTGTGTGGGAAATTTTCAAGCCTTTTTAATGGTTTGCAAGGTCTTCTACCCAAACGAGAAGTGGAACATGAGATCAATCTCATCGCCGACTCAACTCTACCAAATCTTGGTATGTATCGATATTCGGTAATTGAAAATGATGAGATTAAAAAGCAGGTGTCAGAGTTACTTGAGAATGGAGTACTCAAGCCAAACAATTCTCCATGTGGCTCACTTGTGGTTCTAGTTCCAAAGAAAGATGGGAGTTGGAGGATGTGTATTGATTATCATGCACTCAACAAAATTATGATGAAAAATCGATACCCAGTTCCTCGAATTGATGATCTACTCGACCAATTAAAACATGCACGCTACTTCACCAAGATGGATTTGAAGTTCGGTTACCACTAAGTTCGAATTCGAGAAGATGACACATGAAAAATAACATTCAATACAAGACAAGGTCTATTTGAATGACTTAGTCATGCCGTTTAGATTTTGCAATGTCCCTGCGACCTTTATGAGGCTTATAAATGATATGTTGAGACTTTACATCGATAACTTCGTTATTATTTATCTTGACGATATTCTTATCTACAGTCATATTTGGGATGAGCATCTTGAACATGTTGAAAAGGTGTTCGAGCTACTACAAAGTCATCAACTTTGCTTGAATGAGAAAAAATATGAGTTTGGGCAGCTGTCATTGATGTATCTCAGATTCATTATTAGTAATGGAGAATTGAAGATTGATCCAAATAAGGTGAAGGCGATACGAGAGTGGTTTATACCTTCAAATGTGACAAAGGTCAAAAGTTTTATGGGAGCTTGTCAGTATGTTTGAAAATTCATTCAAATTTTTTCGATCATTGCTGTTCCTTTACATGGCTTAACAAAGACAAATTGATGGTTCGAGTGGACACAACAACATGATAATATATTTTGCCTTCTAAAGGAGAAGATATGTAAAGCATCAGTTTTAGCTTTACCAAATTTGCAAAAGTCTTTTAAATTAGAAGCTGATGCATCAGGATATGCAATAGGGGCAGTGTTAATGCAGGAAAGACGTCTGGTTGCTTACTACTCTGAAATGTTTCAAGGATTGCAGAAGAACTATCCGACTTATGATAAATAAATGTTTGCTCTACATTAAGCTATCAAACATTGGCGTGTTTATTTGTTGGGCAAAAAAACGGTGGTTTATATTAATCATCGTCCTCTCTAATATCTCCAAACTCAATCGAAGTTACAACAAGCCCGTCATATGAAGTGGATGACATATCTACAACAGTTTAATTTGGTCATAAGGTATAAGAAATGTGTACAAAATAAACCAGCTGATATGATTTCACGTCCACCAGTTACATCTATTTGCCTATCTATAGTAATGGAGGTTCAACCAAACATGCATGACTACTACAAGCAATTATATGCTGAAGATCCTGATTTTAGTGAAGTCGTTAAAATTGTAAAAGCCGACAAACCTTCAGGGTCCGTTTGGCAAATCAAGGAATAGCTTTGGAAGAGTGGTAATTTTGGAAGAGTGATAGGATAGTATTTTTTTTGGAAGAGTGGTAGAAGAGTGGTATTCTTGACTATTCGGAAGAGCGAAAATATCGTTTGGCAGTTGTTACTCAGAATAGTTAAAATATGAATAATTATGATACTAATAATGATGATGATAATAATAATAGTAAAATAATAATCATAATAGTAAGATAATAATAATAATAAAGTAATAAAAAATAATCATAATAAATAATAATATTATAATAGTAATATAATAAAAATATAAACATAATCATAATATAGTAATATAATAATAAAAAATAATAATAATATAATAATAATAAGTAATCATAATTTTAATAATATAATAATCATAATCATAATCATGATAATAATAATTATAGTCATAATCATAATAATATAACCATAATCATAATCATAATAATATAATAATAAAAATATAATCATAATCATAAAAATAATTATAAATAATTATAATTATAATAATATAATAATAAATTAATCATAACTATAATCAATATATAATAATATAATACAATATAATAAAATAATAATAAAGTAATAAAAAATAATCATAATAAATAATAATATTATAATAGTAATATAATAAAAATATAAACATAATTATAATATAGTAATATAATAATAAAAAATTATAATTACAATCATAATTATAATAATATAATAATAATAAGTAATCATAATTTTAATAATATAATTATAATATAATAATCATAATCATAATCATGATAATAATAATTATAGTCATAATCATAATAATATAACCATAATCATAATCATAATAATATAATAATAAAAATATAATTATAAAAATAATTAAAAATAATTATAATTATAATATAATAATAAATTAATCATCACTATAATCAACATATAATAATATAATATAACATAATAAAATAATAATAAATAATAATAATCATAATCATAATCATCATAATATAATAATATAATAATAAATAATCTTGATCATAATAATATAATAATAAAATAATTATATTTATATTCATAATATAATAATATAATATTAAAATTATATTTATAATAATAATAAATAATATAATAATACTAATGGTAATGATAATATAATAACAATAATGATAAAAATAATTTAATAATAATAATATAATGATAATAATAATAATAATAATAAATAATAATCATAATATTAATATAATAATAAATTATAATCATAAATATAATATAATAATATAATAATACTAAATCTTAATCATAATCATAATATAATCAAACAATAATCGCTATTCCGACGAGAGCTAATCCGATATTCCACCTATAAGTTG
The DNA here is from genome assembly GCA_037127355.1 of Schoenoplectus tabernaemontani. Lineage (NCBI taxonomy): Eukaryota > Viridiplantae > Streptophyta > Magnoliopsida > Poales > Cyperaceae > Schoenoplectus > Schoenoplectus tabernaemontani. The sequence continues at coordinate 15,341,117 of CM073740.1, forward strand.
GTATACCGGATTAGCACTATTCCGCACTCTTCTACTTAGTCTAAAATTCGTTTGGTAAATTAATTCATCGAAATAGCTATTCTATTCTAATTTTTTGCTATTCCATTAGGTGCCAAACGGACCCTCAAAGTTTACCTTTCGAGGTGAATTACTATACAAAGGTTCACAGTTATGTGTTCCTAAAGATGCAGACCGACTAAGATGGTTACATGAAGCTTATACTTCAAAAGTGGCATGACACTTTGGGGTCAACAAGACTATATAAAATCTACAACGTTATGTCTATTGGCCATAAATGCAAAATGATGTTGCTCATTTCGTAAAAGGTTGTGTGCTATGTAGTACTTCAAAACCATCCAACCGAAAGCTTGGACTCTACACGCCATTGTCTGTTCCAAGTCGACCATGATAAAGTATTTCGATGGACTTTTTAGGAGGTCTGCCGAAAACAAGACGAGGACATGACTATATATTTGTGGTAGTTGATCATTTCTCTAAAATGATATGTTTGATTCAATGTAAGAACATAATAACTGGCGAAGAATCCGTAAAACTCTTCTTTCGACATGTTTGGATACACTTTGGACTACCAATATCCATTGTTTCTGACCGGGATAGTCATTTTCTCAGCAAATTTTAGCGATCACTCTGGTCTATGATGGACACAAAATTGTAAAGAAGTACAATTTTTACCCCCAAGACTGATGACAAACAAAAGTTATTATTCGAATTGTTGTGCATCTACTATGAGGTTACAATGCATGACACCCCACTAATTGGGATGAAAGTTTACCATACTTACAATTTGCTTTTAATCGAGCGATCCACAGTTCTACTAATCGATCACCATTTGAACTGACTTTGGTATACTTGCCTTAAAGCCCTTTTGACATTGAATTTACTCTCAAGTCGAATTCAGAGACGACTCGTGAAAATGATGAGTTCAAGGCTCAAAAGTATATTGAAAGCATACAACGAGTACATAATGAAGTTGAAAAGCAATTACAAAAGACACAACAAAAGTACAAAACTCGACATGATCGGCATCGTACAAAGGCTGATTTTCAAGTTGGTGATCTCGTATGGTTGCATGTGGGGAAAATATTGAAAGGGGAAGGAAAGAAACTAAAGCCAATTCGCTACGGCCCCTTCAAAATCATTCATAAGATTGGTGATAATGCTTGCCAACTTGATCTACCACAATACATGGAAATGTATTCGGTGGTCAATGTGGAGAATCTGAAGTCGTTTGAGCCGTCAATGTTAGATGACGATTCAGAGAAAATTTGCCTTCAGTAGAAGATCTGGTGATAAGTCCAGAAACAAAATTATTGAAGGACATCATTCTTGAAAAAAAGACCATTGAAACACACAGAGGAGTTCGAGTTGCATACCGTATTGATAAAAAAAAGACCACAAACCATCCGTGTCTAAGTGGTACTTAAGAGAAAAAAGGGAAGCTAAATTTTCTAATCTTCAATTTTAGCTTCATGAGGAGTTGAATCCTATGAACGGGGGAGTATTGATCCGGGACGATCAGATGATAAAACAAAAATAATTAATAACTATACGTACTAATTTTAGATAATTACTTTACTTCTTTAAGATATGTTGTTTAAGTCTAGTAAAATGAATGGGCAAAAGAAATTATAAGCCTCCTATATAAAGGAGCGAAAATGTGAAGGAATGACAGAGAGAAAAAGAAACAATAAAAATAATACTGCCTCCTAATTTTAGAGAGAGAAAAGAAACATTCAATTATACTGATCGGTGTGAAAGTTATTAAATTATTATTACTCTCATACGGATCAGCGGGTGGAAAGATCGAGGAAGAGAATCAAGTTTGTTTGTTCATGGTATCCCTATTAAAATCGTATGATCCGATTATGATATCTTTGCTAGGGAAGAAGAGTGATCTAACTATGTCGGAGGTGACTGTCGTACTTTCGGATTCCAAGTCCTTAAGACAGCGTGAGGAGGATATGTCAGAATCCTCTAGTGCACTTGTAACTACATTGGATTGGCGGTGACGGAAAAAGGTCGAGCCGCGTACATGCCATAAGTGCGCGCAAGCCGGTGATCACTTTCAACGGGATTATCCCGAGAGACAGCTGGACCGTCCACCTACCCCTGGAGTCAGTCGCATGGCGGTTGCGATTGGTGATGACGGTGATGTCTTTGTATGTGTAGGTGAAGATGATGTATATGAGTCTATTGGTGACGGGACGGGCAGCGATAGCGATGCGGCGCCGATAATAGGCGAGTGTTAGACTCGAGAGCACATTCTATGTTTATCCTCGGAGGGATTGGTTTGATTCCTTTCGAGAGGTGTCCGGTGAGACCATGACTTTGGCTGATGGATCGACTTTGTCGGTTGTTGGAGTCGGTGCGGTATGTACCTGGTGTACGGAGGAGTCTTGTGTCACTCAGTGAGTTAGATTCACACGGGTATGAGTTACGGATTCATGGTGGGTCCATGGAGGTACTTCGTGGTGACATGATTATCATTCAGGGTACTAGGCACGGTGGTCTCTATGAGATAGTCGGTACGGTGGAGTCCACGTCCACCGTCGTATCGGCGGACACTCCTACTTGGAGAGTTGTAGGAGGTGATGACATGATTGGTTGCGGTGGTGCTGCGCGACGGTTGAGACACGTTAAATGACGGTGAGTGTCATTGTACGGTTGCATGAACGAGTGTAGATGGAGGCGACAGGTTTGGTCATCTGGAGTTTCGTGGACGCCTTGGGAACAATGTAGGTAGGCGTGGATATGTAGTAGATGATGTTGCATTGGGCATTGAATCTGTGCGACCATGGGCCGTGGACTCAAATCTGATGCGGTGAGTCTCTGGACTAGGAGGCTCGGGGGAGGCAAATGGGATATCGACAAATAACTATTGAGACTATGACGATTGACATGGAATGAGTTGCTGATTTGAGTCTACAATGGAGATTATTGGGTTTTTAGGCCCAACTCAGCCTTGGCCCAATTCAGTCTACAATGGAGATTTATTCTCTTAACCTCTTCTCTCTTGGTGAGTGCTACTGAAAAGTTAGGGTTGCTACGATAAAATCGTGGGTGGTGGCTGCTCCTTTCTTGTATGCCTTGAACAAAAGAGAGTGAGAGGAGAGAATAGAAAAGGGAGAGTGATTGCTTGTTTTAGTAATTGAAACACTCTTGTAATCTCTTGTAATGTCCTTGATTTATAGTAAATTTATTGGTCGTTTGCCTCCCGGTGGAGTAGACTTGGCCGAACCACTTTATCTCTTGTGTGCTCTTTTGTGTGCATACCGGACTCGATCTAAACCGTGGTAATATCTTTTTCTCCATTGTTGGTTGGTTGATTGTATGCATTGGTCGAATCTGTTTCTAATTTTTTGGGATCCAATTTGTGTGCGAGATTGTTCTTTTTAGGGCTATAATTGTTCTGTTTGTGGCTGTTGGGGTTGTTCTAATAGTTGGCACATGTTGTACCATTGTTGTATCTGCTGCACCTATTTATATTAGTCACGGTGTGGGTGTGTGGGTGTGTGGGCCCCCAATGGGATGGAACTTGAATCACCACATTGGGCTGAGAGTGAATTTATAAATGCATTTTTTTAGTGGCTTAAGGGATGATACCAAACCTTTAATAACTGTGATGAAACCAAAAGAGGTGCTGGAAGTTTTTGAGCTGCTTGATATTTATCAATTTATCATGTCATGAATGGTTTATATATGTATGAAATCCATATTTTCAATACATCAGTAATTCAGTATCTAAATATTCCAGATAAAGAGAGATAAGGATGATACTCTCTAACTACTGGTAGTTCAAAAGTTTCAGAATTTTTCAGTATCTAAATCATTTCAGAAGCAATGTGTTTTAGGTAAATAGGCAAAACACCTACATAGAGATTTTATTAATCAAAGAATAATAGTTAACATGAGAAGAATGTACAAGCAAGCAATGATTGTTAAACACCCTTCGTTCAAATATTTCAGAAGTAACAAAGAAAATAATAAGTAAACACCATAATTTGGTATCTAATTCCCTTTCTTCCTAGGCGACATCTTTCACTTGCACTTGTATACTAATATAAGTATATAACATACAAAAAACGACCTATAACTAATAATAATAATACAGAAATCAAATGTTTCCGCGTCTATAAACGACTACAAGTACTATTAGTCATTTAGTCTTACGCAACAACTAAACAGTCTAAAGACTAAACTCCATATACAGCCTAGGAATGTCAACAAGAGCTATTCGCTAATTAAGCTCTCCACAGAGACAACACAAAAGTGCGTCTTTAAGCTGCTCTGCTTTGAAGACACGTGTAGACATCCCAACCGTCGCCTGCTGCACCACAACATTTCCGACCGTCGACACCCCGGCACTTCGAATCTCCAAACCCAGCTCCATAAACGCCCCCATCAGTCTTGCCACGGGGTGACCCCACCTGTCAGAGTGAAGTCGCACGATCGCCTCCTCCGCTCCAATCATCTTCACCTCCAATTCGACGATTCTTTCTGAGCCGTAACCACCGCTGCTCTCTCCGTCCCGAATTCTCTTCCGATCCTTCGGAGACGAACTGAATTGCGCAATTTGGGACTGGAGATTGGAGTTCTTTGCTTCCAGAGCTCTGACCTTGGACTGGAGATCGGTTATGTAAGAGGTGGCATCGGTGAGCAGAGATGCCTTGTCCATGCGCGACACATTGGGGACCACAGCTCGAAGCGCGTAGAACTTTTGATTCAATCTCTCGCGCCTCTGCCTCTCTGCCTCCACGTGATCCAGTGCCACCTCCCGGCCATTTGCGGGCTTTCGGCCTCTCTTCTTTGGCCGTTTCTCTGAGGCGGCCGGGGCGCCGCTCTCAAGATCTGAGTGCTCTGACATGGTAGGTGGGGAAGGCATACGACTTCTCTTGTTGGATTCGCCGAGGATAGGAGTAGATGATGCGAATTGGATTGCTGACGAGCTCTGGTGTCCTTCCATACCCGAATAGTTGCTGAAATCCAAAACCACGCCAGATTTTGTCAAATCAAATTCGACCTTTTGTGATTGTGGGAATGGGTTAGGGTTATTGATATCAACTGTGAAGTCATCACTGAGCAACATATCGGTCGTACCAGGTTCTGTCAGCAAAGAGGGGAGATTGAAATATTGATAAATCCGGCTCACGATGTCAGGGTTCTTCCCAACAACATGTGTGGACCCGAGCTCGACAACTCCGTTATCAACCGGAACAAATGCTATGGTCCGGATACCCAATACATGTGCCTCCCGCACACGCTCACAGAGTGCCTTTGCAAGCTGGTCACTGCCGGCATACCACACCGGCTCGCTTGAAAACAAAATATGTGGATCATATGACTGAGTCATTGACACCAGAAAGAACCACTCTGTGTCGGTCACATCGTCTTCATCCGATGATGAGCAGCCAGAAACAAGTGAGTTGAGTTCCCGAAGCACACGCTTTCGGTGGGATTGCTCGGCTAGTGTAGTAGGGAAGGTGGCCTGAGGTTCGTCTGGGGAGCCTTTGTAGTAGCCATCACACCACATGAGGTTAGAGGAGGGGGGAGGGGTGGATTGCCAGAAAATGGCATAAGTCCAGTGGTCGCTCGACCGGTCGATGAGGGGCTGGAGGCGTCCTTGGAGGGTTTCTTCACCAAATCCCAGCTCCGGCGGCTGTGGTTGGACTTGGATGGCGTGCATTGAGGAGTTGCTATGAAAAATGTTCATGGTGATTTGTTGATTAATGACTATTGAATTGAATTGTGATAATTTGGATTTTTGGACTTGAGATTTGAGAGGAATCGCTGTTGTTTTCACACTGGTTTCTCGGCGCTCTTATATAGATCGGGTCCGGAAAAATGGAAGTACAACCTCTCCATTTCTGTTTTGATGAAGGCGCACAATATGTGTGATATCCATTTCTTAATACTGGAGAGGATACGTTCCTTGGAAACAGCGACGAAGCTGATTGAACTTGATGGGTGAAAGTTTGACTGAAGCTGGTATTTTGGTTTTGTTATAGGAAGGATCACTGCCACATTCAGCATTTCAATGATTTCATACTCGTGAGTATAGCACTGTAAATTAGTAACAGGAGCTTTAAGATTAACGAAATTTTAATAGGCAATGTAATTTGAAGGTTTATAAAAGCATATCGTCCCGGCAGTCCGATAAATTGAATTCGTTAACTACATAAGCAATTTAGCAATTTAATTTACATTAATTTAAAAAATGGTTTCCTCTTTACAATTTCAGTTACACTAATATGGAAAAACAATTCAATAACAAATTTCATGCTCATTTGACGTGCTAAATTTTTTTGTCTCCTTTACAAATTTTGTTGTTTAATACAGAAATTAATGACAAAATTTATAAATTACGTCAGTAATGAATATGCTTTTTATAAGGGTCTTTTGTTAGATTTTGTGATCATAAAATAAGTAGTAGTAGTAAAAAGAATCAAAGGCGTCCAAGTCAGATGCTATGACTAATGACTGCATGCCTAATCTCATACGGATCAGCGGGTGGAAAGATCGAGGAAGAGAATCAAGTTTGTTTGTTCATGGTATCCCTATTAAAATCGTATGATCCGATTATGATATCTTTGCTAGGGAAGAAGAGTGATCTAACTATGTCGGAGGTGACTGTCGTACTTTTGGATTCCAAGTCCTTAAGGCAGCGTGAGGAGGATATGTCAGAATCCTCTAGTGCACTTGTAACTACATTGGATTGGCGGTGACGGAAAAGGTCGAGCCGCGGTACATGCCATAAGTGCGGCAAGCCCGGTCACTTTCAACGGGATTATCCCGAGAGACAGCTGCACCGTCCACCTACCCCTGGAGTCGGTCGCATGGCGGTTGCGATTGGTGATGACGGTGATGTCTTTGTATGTATAGGTGATGATGATGTATATGAGTCTATTGGTGACGGGACGGGCAGCGATAGCAGTGGCGCCGATAATAGCTGAGTGTTAGACTCTGAGAGCACATTCTATGTTTATCCTCGGAGGGATTGGTTTGATTCCTTTCGAGAGGTGTCCGGTGGGACCATGACTTTGGCTGATGGATCGACTTTGTCGGTTGTCGGAGTCGGTGCGGTATGTACCTGGTGTACGGAGGAGTCTTGTGTCACTCAGTGAGTTAGATTCACACGGGTATGAGTTACGGATTCACGGTGGGTCCACGGAGGTACTTCGTGGTGACATGATTATCATTCGGGGTACTAGGCGCGATGGTCTCTATGAGATAGTCGGTACGGTGGAGTCCACGTCCACTGTCGTATCGGCGGACACTCCTACTTGGAGAGTTGTAGGAGGTGATGACATGATTGGTTGCAGTGGTGCTGCGACGGTTGAGACACGTTAAATGACAGTGAGTGTCATTGTACAGTTGCATGAACAGAGTGTAGATGGAGGCGACAGGTTTGGTCATCTGGAGTTTCGTGGACGCCTTGGGAACAATGTAGGTAGGCGTGGATATGTAGTAGATGATGTTGCATTGGGCATTGAATCTGTGCGACCATGGGCGTGGACTCAAATCTGATGCGGTGAGTCTCTGGACTAGGAGGCTCGGGGGAGGCAAATGGGATATCGACAAACAACTATTGAGACTATGACGATTGGCATGGAATGAGTTGCTGATTTGAGTCTACAGTGGAGATTGTTGGGTTTTTAGGCCCAATTTAGCCTTGGCCCATGTACTCAACTCTTGGACTCTATTTATTCTCTTAACCTCTTCTCTCTTGGTGAGTGCTACTGAAAAGTTAGGGTTGCTACGATAAAATCGTGGGTGGTGGCTGCTCCTTTCTTGTATGCCTTGAATAAAAGAGAGTGAGAGAAGAGAATAGAAAAGGGAGAGTGATTGCTTGTTCTAGTAATTGAAACACTCTTGTAATCTCTTGTAATGTCCTTGATTTATAGTAAATTTATTGGTCGTTTGCCTCCCGGTGGAGTAGACTTGGCCGAACCACTTTATCTCTTGTGTGCTCTTTTGTGTGCATACTGGACTCGATCTAAACCGTGGTAATATCTTTTTCTCCATTGTTGGTTGGTTGATTGTATGCATTGGTCGAATCTGTTTCTAATTTTTTGGGATCCAATTTGTGTGCGAGATTGTTCTTTTTAGGGTTATAATTGTTCTGTTTGTGGCTGTTGGGGTTGTTCTAATAGTTGGCACATGTTGTACCATTGTTGTATTTGCTGCACCTATTTATATTAGTCACGGTGTGGGTGTGTGGGCCCCCAATGGGATGGAACTTGAATCACCACATTGGGCTGAGAGTGAATTTATAAATGCATTTTTTTAGTGGCTTAAGGGATGATACCAAACCTTTAATAACTGTGATGAAACCAAAAGAGGTGCTGGAAGTTTTTGAGCTGCTTGACATTTATCAATTTATCATGTCATGAATGGTTTATATATGTATGAAATCCATATTTTCAATACATCAGTAATTCAGTATCTAAATATTCCAGATAAAGAGAGATAAGGATGATACTCTCTAACTACTGGTAGTTCAAAAGTTTCAGAATTTTTCAGTATCTAAATCATTTCAGAAGCAATGTGTTTTAGGTAAATAGGCAAAACACCTACATAGAGATTTTATTAATCAAAGAATAATAGTTAACATGAGAAGAATGTACAAGCAAGCAATGATTGTTAAACACCCTTCGTTCAAATATTTCAGAAGTAACAAAGAAAATAATAAGTAAACACCATAATTTGGTATCTAATTCACTTAATTTCTTCCTAGGCGACATCTTTCACTTGCACTTGTATACTAATATAAGTATATAACATACAAAAAACGACCTATAACTAATAATAATAATACAGAAATCAAATGTTTCCGCGTCTATAAACGACTACAAGTACTATTAGTCATTTAGTCTTACGCAACAACTAAACAGTCTAAAGACTAAACTCCATATACAGCCTAGGAATGTCAACAAGAGCTATTCGCTAATTAAGCTCTCCACAGAGACAACACAAAAGTGCGTCTTTAAGCTGCTCTGCTTTGAAGACACGTGTAGACATCCCAACCGTCGCCTGCTGCACCACAACATTTCCGACCGTCGACACCCCGGCACTTCGAATCTCCAAACCCAGCTCCATAAACGCCCCCATCAGTCTTGCCACGGGGTGACCCCACCTGTCAGAGTGAAGTCGCACGATCGCCTCCTCCGCTCCAATCATCTTCACCTCCAATTCGACGATTCTTTCTGAGCCGTAACCACCGCTGCTCTCTCCGTCCCGAATTCTCTCCCGATCCTTCGGAGACGAACTGAATTGCGCAATTTGGGACTGGAGATTGGAGTTCTTTGCTTCCAGAGCTCTGACCTTGGACTGGAGATCGGTTATGTAAGAGGTGGCATCGGTGAGCAGAGATGCCTTGTCCATGCGCGACACATTGGGGACCACAGCTCGAAGCGCGTAGAACTTTTGATTCAATCTCTCGCGCCTCTGCCTCTCTGCCTCCACGTGATCCAGTGCCACCTCCCGGCCATTTGCGGGCTTTCGGCCTCTCTTCTTTGGCCGTTTCTCTGAGGCGGCCGGGGCGCCGCTCTCAAGATCTGAGTGCTCTGACATGGTAGGTGGGGAAGGCATACGACTTCTCTTGTTGGATTCGCCGAGGATAGGAGTAGATGATGCGAATTGGATTGCTGACGAGCTCTGGTGTCCTTCCATACCCGAATAGTTGCTGAAATCCAAAACCACGCCAGATTTTGTCAAATCAAATTCGACCTTTTGTGATTGTGGGAATGGGTTAGGGTTATTGATATCAACTGTGAAGTCATCACTGAGCAACATATCGGTCGTACCAGGTTCTGTCAGCAAAGAGGGGAGATTGAAATATTGATAAATCCGGCTCACGATGTCAGGGTTCTTCCCAACAACATGTGTGGACCCGAGCTCGACAACTCCGTTATCAACCGGAACAAATGCTATGGTCCGGATACCCAATACATGTGCCTCCCGCACACGCTCACAGAGTGCCTTTGCAAGCTGGTCACTGCCGGCATACCACACCGGCTCGCTTGAAAACAAAATATGTGGATCATATGACTGAGTCATTGACACCAGAAAGAACCACTCTGTGTCGGTCACATCGTCTTCATCCGATGATGAGCTGCCAGAAACAAGCGAGTTGAGTTCCCGAAGCACACGCTTTCGGTGGGATTGCTCGGCTAGTGTAGTAGGGAAGGTGGCCTGAGGTTCGTCTGGGGAGCCTTTGTAGTAGCCATCACACCACATGAGGTTAGAGGAGGGGGGAGGGGTGGATTGCCAGAAAATGGCATAAGTCCAGTGGTCGCTTGACCGGTCGATGAGGGGCTGGAGGCGTCCTTGGAGGGTTTCTTCACCAAATCCCAGCTCCGGCGGCTGTGGTTGGACTTGGATGGCGTGCATTGAGGAGTTGCTATGAAAAATGTTCATGGTGGTTTGTTGATTAATGACTATTGAATTGAATTGTGATAATTTGGATTTTTGGACTTAGATTTGAGAGGAATCGCTGTTGTTTTCACACTGGTTTCTCGGCGCTCTTATATAGATCGGGTCCGGAAAATTGGAAGCACAACCTCTCCATTTCTGTTTTCATGAAGGCGCACAATATGTGTGATATCCATTTCTTAATACTGGAGAGGATACGTTCCTTGGAAACAGCGACGAAGCTGATTGAACTTGATGGGTGAAAGTTTGACTGAAGCTGGTATTTTGGTTTTGTTATAGGAAGGATCACTGCCACATTCGGCATTTCAATGATTTCATACTCGTGAGTATATAAGCACTGTAAATTAGTAACAGGAGCTTTAAGATTAACGAAATTTTAATAGGCAATGTAATTTGAAGGTTTATAAAAGCATATCGTCCCGGCATAAATTGAATTCGTTAACTACATAAGCAATTTAGCAATTTAATATACGTTAATTTAAAAAATGGTTTCCTCTTTACAATTTCAGTTACACTAATATGGAAAAACAAATCAATAACAAATTTCATGCTCATTTGACGTGCTAAATTTTTTTGTCTCCTTTACAAATTTTGTTGTTTAATACAGAAATTAATGACAAAATTTATAAATTACGTCAGTAACGAATATGCTTTTTATAAGGGTCTTTTGTTAGATTTTGTGATCATAAAATAAGTAGTAGTAGTAAAAAGAATCAAAGGCGTCCAAGTCAGATGCTATGACTAATGACTGCATGCCTAATCTTCTTAGGTTTTTCCCCTCTTCCCTCTTTGTTCTGACAATTTTATTCGTAAAATCACTCGATATTTTTTATGACCGCAAGAAAGAACTTATAATCTATAGTTCTCAAACAGGCTATGATCAAAATTTCTTAATTATTTTGCGCTTGATATATGCCTTAATCAATTTTTTTTCTCTCTTATTTTCTCATCGGCATAAAAAGTAGTTGCAAAATGTTTTTTTTTTTTTACATTTTTTTCCTCTCAATTGGCAACATGGGGTAAGATGTGTCATTATGAATAAATTATTTATCAAATTAAAATAAAAAAACTCTTAAGAAAAATTACAAATTATTTATTTGTGCTACTCTTGGGATTAGAAAATTTTTACATCCCACGAAAATTTGTTATACATAATTTAGTGGACAATATAAATTGAAATTGGAAAATAAAAACTATATTTTATTTAGTTAAGAGCATTCAATCTAACACCAAGAGATTCGATAATGCTCTTACTTTCGTTTTACTCATAAATCATAATGAGCAACGTCTTTCAAAGAGCAGTTGGTTCTCTAATTTATGTTCTTTTAGAAGGATATACACTTAAAAAATAAATTATGAGTTCTAGAAATAAATTATAGCGCGATGACCAATGTGGTCATAACTGTACAAGTGAGAGAGACCAATGTAGTCTGGTACACATCTTCAATGTAGAAGTTAATCACATATTAGGTAACTTAGAAGTAATAGTATTATGATTTCTATTTTCCAGAAGCGCACGACTTTTTTTTGTCTATCCAGGTTTTTCTGAGAATTAATTTGTGAATTCTTAATATATATTATATTAAGAGAGTTAAGTTTTAATTTTTTTTTAATATATCACATCACCATTGATTTTGTTAAAATCAATGGTGTTCATGTATAGTGTTCCTCATTTTTCAGAAAATTTTATTAAAATCTTTTTATCTACTTGAATTCGAGTGTTTATATATAATTTTTCTCTCTCCTCATTTAAAATAATGTGTTTAATATTATTAAAGTAAAATTCAACTCTTAAAATGATTCAACTCTTTTTATATGATAATCTATAATGTGTTTAATTATATGATTTATTATTATTTAGCATTACAAATATCACGTCTAAATTTTTTAATGTGAAATTTTATTGAATATATTTAAACATATATTACTAATTATTTATTTAAAAAATATATTATTGGGATGAAACTCAAATTACAATCCTCTTATACTTAATTTAGAATGGCTGCTATCATGCTATATCAGCAATATAAGTTTATAAAGTCCTCACGTGGAGGAAAATATCCCTTTCAAGAAATTACTTTTCTTGGGATAGATTTCTTCGTTGAATAGTGTGTACGCGCACTTATTTGAATTCCTAAAAATGTCTCATATAAAATTGGTACATTCACATTTTAGAAACTAGTATGAATGCTTTATACTTGCAAGTTGCATGCTTTTAAAAAACATTCCCCTGCCCTGCTCGTCTTTTTAAAGGTGCTGAAAAATCAACTTAATTATTTGAGAGAAAGTGTACAACTACACAGCGGTCTTAGTCAAATTTTCCTTTTTTTTTCTGGATAGACTCAAATTTTAATATAAACAAAAGCAAGTGACAGATTTTAAAAACCGGAAGTACCGATTTTAAAGATACTCTTAGTTAGGCCCGGAAAATTATTAAAAGGTGACGGAAGAGGAGAATTTGCATCGCATACAGCGTTGTACTTCTAAAATAATTATTTAAAATTAATGTTCGTTTCTATGAATCTAAAAGATACTGTTGTGAATTCAGACGATTATTGTATGTGCATAATACTATAGGGATCAGACATGAAAGAAGAGGAGATGAGATGAAAAAAATATAAAGAATATTAAAAATGAGTTCACCTCCTCTACATTTTAATTTAAGAGGGTCAAAATAAATTCATTTAATTTCGAAGGATAAAGGAAGTAACATTTTCTCTTCCCCTCTTTATATTTTTACGGAAGAAATAACAAATTAAATTTCACTTCTTCTCTCCATTCCCCTTCGCTCCCATTCTATTAGGGTCAAATGAGTTAAGTCGAGCCGAGTTAGGTCAAATTTGAAATTGACTCATTAATTTAACGAATTAAAAATATTAGTTTGAGACTAACTCATTAAGTTAACGAACGAGACAAGCTGGCTCATTAAATAATTAATAATATTTATATAAATACTTTATATCAAAATTTAAAAAATTAAAAAGAAGTAATGACAACAAGTTTCAAACAATAATTTTATATAAATTCAATTATAACTTATATAATACACTAAAAATTTAAAATAAAATAATATAAATTATAAATAATAATAGTTTAACGAGCCTAACAGGCCTACCAAATTTTATGAGATGAGTCAGACCTAATTCAAACTTGACTCTAGGTCATTAACTTAACAAACTTAATGAATAAGTCAATTTCAATTTATTCCTCAATGAAACACGAGCAATCTATCAGCTACGAGTTTTTCTAATAGACCTACTTCCAATTCTCCTTTTGTGGAGCATAACCTTTGAGAAAAGTGAGAAAAAAACGATACAAATAAATATCATGAAGTGCTGATTTTAGAACCGGAAGCAAGTGATGTGTCTAAGGAATCGGAAAACTTACTAGTAAAATAATATTTTTTTAAGATAAAATGAGAGTGTAATTTAGATAACTTTTAAATGTTAAATATTAATAAAGTACTTCATTTAGATTTTAAACCTACAACATCTCATATGTAAAGCATTTTTTTTGCCACTAAATTGAAACACTTATTCTAAAATCTGTGTGTCATTTAATTAGTAGCGTATAGTCTGCAACTTGCTTAATTAGCTTAATTTTAGTTTTAGATCTATTCTAAAATAAAATGAATAAAGTTTTGCAAGTCTTTTTGTTTTGACTGGGATATCTGCAATATATAAGATTAACCTTCGCTCACTGTAATAGTTGAAAATTTTCAAAAAAAATATATAATTATGAATGTAATGCAGTATTTGAAAATTTCATCAAAGTAGTGCTCGGCCTTATCCTAATTTTTCACCAGCCATTAAAAAAATATATTTTAAATGAAGAAGATATCATATATTTATGACTCACTAGATATTATTGATTTTAATAAAACCCATGACACTATTTAGTTTTCGAGCTTCCGATTCTTGCTCTGATTTTATTTTTCAAGCAATAGGTAAAGAACATATTAACTTTTAGTCCTTTAATTTCTAAATATGATACAAGATAATAGATTAAAGAGAAAATATTGGTAAAAGAAAAGAGTATTTTAAAAGGAAGAAAAAACACATCAGCAATAACCTACATCGAGTTAATAACCTGTTTTTTATACACGTATCAGTAATATGTGTAAATAAGACAAAATATTACTATGGTAATAATAGATTACTTTGTTAAAACTAAGGATTAAAATAATAAATTTGAAACTTCTCGGATCAAAAACAATAATCAAATGATACTTTAAACTTATTTATGCAACCGTCGCCCCCACATAAGATTGCGCACCCATCAACCGATCGGAAGAGTAGGTGCCATATTTATACCTTCAAAAGAAAAAGAAAAAAAAAATACTATAATTACTCCTCTGATAATCTGATTAGTTACTTATTATAATATTATTATCTTTATTATAAATAAGTAGGCTCATGGACTAGCGGACAAGTCCATGAAAGAAAGAGCCTCACACAATAACATAAATAAAACAAGATGAACTTCGATTGGAATCTCCTGATCGAAACTTCAAATTTACAACTATTCTCTAATAAAAGCATTGATGTAAAATATATAAATCCTTGAAAAAAAAATGTACAAGTTGAATAGCGTATGTACGTTATATATGTTGCAGTATATATTAATGTTTCAATCTGAATTATTATTGTTTGAAATTATCATATGTCACCACTATCGAATTTAATATAGAACATACAAAATCCTTGCAACAAGAAAAAAACTGTAAAATTGAACTTTATAATGTTTGTTGTTGTAGCTAGTATAATGACGTCGCAATACTGCTTAATATTATCACAAATCATCAATGCGAAATAACCACTGGTTAGCTAACTTGAACTTCTTCATTACATAGAGATGCTCTTATATCAAATATTGTTCCTAAATTAAATCACAGGTTCGAAATTTAGATGAATGTCCTTTATGAACAATTAAAGATGGGTAGCTTAGATTTTCATTTTTAGTATTTAAAAATACTATGTCTAAATTGGTATCTAAATTGTTATACTAGGGTTAGAACTTGGTTTCCCCCAACAAAATAGTTCTCATATAAATAATTAAAAATATAAAACTTTTAAATATATTCAATAAAAAATTTATATTAAGAAAAATGTGAACATAATTTTTTAAATACTAAAAATATATATAATATAATTAAATATGATAATCTTTAAAGAATAATACTAAAAAAATAGATGATGTTAGAGCTAAATTTCACTTCAAGCATATCAAATTCATCTATTTTAAATAAAGAGAAAGAAAATATATATGAACCATTGGTTTGAAATAGATGAAAAAATTAAATAAAATTAATGATGAAGAAAAATGATGATGTGCATGTTTGAAAAATTTAGAAATTTAATGTTATTTTTGTATTAAGAATTCTTTTACAATTAGATATGCATTTTTTTTTGTTCCTTTCTAAATCTACCTGTCCTACTCCAAATACAATAATGATACAATTTCACAAATTCACAAAATCAATTGCATTGTACAATATTACCACCTGCAGCAGACCTATAATTATTGTCATGCTTGTATCTATTATCAATAAAGAATAATACAAGAAAGAAATGTGAAGAGCATTATCGTTCATTATTATCTATTTTTTTATTAAAAATGAGAGTTTAAACTATTCAATTTTTTAAATGTCCATACAAATCCCCATTCAGACTTCGTACTCATTACCATCTAATTATTATAAAACATTTACTCATTTATCCGATATCTCATATACCAAAAATATAATTACGTTTAAATAATGACGTAAGATGACCTAATTAGTACTTGTCTTACAATGAAAATAACCTTACTTCATAATATGTATGCTACAATGATGCTCATTTTGATTTTAAGATGTAAAAGCACTCTATCAATTATCTCGAGCATTTTTAATTCATTAATAACTAAGGGTGTGTTTGAATGGTTAAAAGATTAACATAGGAATATAATTATTTGGGTTAATAGTTGAGAATAATGTGATGTTAGTGATATATTAAAAAATATGAGAATGAAGCTATTTTCTTATTGTTCGGATTAGTAAAAAAATATTTGAATGATAACTTGAGAACGTTGGAATAATGAATAAGTTATTTTGTGTTTGATACTAAGGATTAATATTTTATTTATTATTTGTTATTACTTCTTTATTTATGTAAGCTAAACTAACATCATATATTCAATAAAAATTAACTTTTAATTATATTTGGTCAATCATTGATAGAATAGTCTCATCTCACCCACACTTATTTACACATTAACTGAGCTACAACAGTGAAATAACTCTTATCAGTTGACTAATCATTTGGAATACAAAATCAAACCAAAATTGTAAGGCGAGCTTTTTGTGAATCAAGCTAGTGAGATGATTGTTCAAGCAAAAATATAACTACGTTGATACGTTTGGATGACACGAGAACAACGAAATAGCTACCGTTTTTGGAATATGAATAGCAACAATGCAATCAAATACAAATTTATTGTCGCAAAACAGTGAGAATAACTATTGTTATGCTATTTTGAGAGGAAGACAAAATACCTATTATTCTTCTCAACTCTTCGTTATTATTCCAAACAAACAATCTAATTTATAACATTTTACCATTCAAAATAACATTGATCTTTTACTATTTTTACGTAGCCGAAAAATCATTATTTTTCACTCTCCTTATTTATTATTCTCAATTCTTTTATTTTTATACTATTCTTTGCATGATGCACACATACTAAATATTACACATATGGTCCCTTGGAGACATTTACAACCCTGCTTTCTGAGCATCAAAAGAGAACAGTAATTAGACAAAAAAAATGTCAAATCATGCACGTTTTATATATTTGTTATTCTATTAACGCACGTTTTGTAAGTTGGTTTGTCGACGTGTAAAGGAAAACACGTTTTGTCTTTCTCTCTCCTCACTCAACTTGTGAATCATAAATAAATGGAGATGCAGAGACAGACACGGTACAACTGTACAAGAAATTATTCCTCTCTCGTGGAAATGTGGAATAGACAGAGGGGGCCCCAGTGGGTTCGTGTCAGTTCCTCTCCACGATTCCACCTAACGAAAAGTTGAATTGTCATGAAATCATGATTGATCTTTACCATGTAGACTGTAGTAAGGTCGGATGATCAAGGCCGTTGATCATAGTTTGAACGAGCCTGATTGGGAATATATTTAGGATATCAAAGAATGGTCCAGCTTTGTTTTAATTCGTACATCAGTCATGATCGTGACATTTAAGGGGGGAATGAGCACCTAAGTCGTGTATCACGTGATATATAAAAATGTGGTGCCGTTTGGTTTTGGACTTCTGGGTTAGAAACTTGGATTGAGATATTTTTCCAAGGAGAGTTATCTATGACTCTATCCGGGTCCCACGCAAAGATGTAGATGGTTATTTGCTTCATCTTCTTCTTTTTTTTTTTTTTTTAATTTCATGGTGCAAATTTCCATTGATAGTTCGTAGTTAGTACTTTGTACTATAGGTTTACCTAATTGAACAAGGAAAAAAAACGAAAATTATTTTTAATTAGCTTTAAGTTTTGCATCTAACAACCTGAATGGAAAATTAGTTGATGAGTTAGGTGATGGTTTTCTTTTAGAAAAAGAATCAATAGAGTAAATTATGTTTACCCAATTTGTTGACGAACTTTACCATATTCATGTGATGATCTTGTTCGTTGAGGAATATATATGTCGAGTAATTATGTATAAATCTTATACAAAGTTATGGCGATTATGAAATTTTATATAAATTTGAATTTATACAGATTCGCACTTATAAATAAGGATACGAAGCTGCGTGCTCGGAGTAACGACGGCCTCAAAAGTCCTGATCAATTGCTAGTTTATTACGGGAGAAGGGAAAATAATTTGCATTATTATTTAATTTATTTGATTGAAAATCTAATATAAAATTAAAATTAAGAAATGCTACTCATTTAACCTCCTTTGATATTAAAAACATCGTTTGGATAGAGAGTAGAGGAAGGGAGGGGAGGGAAGGAAAAAAGTTATTATTATTATTTTTATTTGCTTGGTGATTTAATAGAAGGTTAAGTTTAATGGAGGTTATTAAATATTTAAGCTCTTAAATTTATATTTTGTTCATCCCCAAATCATAGTAAATTGGAGACGATAAAACAAAAAACAAAAATGTAAAATATTATAATTATATTTCCATTTCATCCCCTCCCTTTTCATTTTTTTTACCCTCTTGTTCCCTTCATTTTGTGTTATACAAATAAGATGCAAGTCAATTGACGATTCCCGACTGAAAATTCTATTAAAACGAGAGTACAAGAGAATGAGAGACAAAGTGTTACAGCAAAGACTTACATCACAAGCGTTATCAGGTAAAGAGAGAAACAACCACACAAGTAAACCACAAGCGTTCTCAGGCAAACAGAAAGGAAGAACGACGAATTAAATAATAATAATAATAATAATAATAATAATAATACAACCAACTCCATTGAGCTCGATTTAACTCACAATTCACAAAGCTTCTCAGTTCTCACGGAGGCTCGCCAAAAAGAGCTGCTTACTCATAGTGGCTAAAATCATAGGTCTAATTTTTTTTTTGTATATATCTTAGATATTATGTCTGAAATGTTAGAGAGGCATCTCAAATGTTGGGGCTGAAATAAAAAAAATCATAATTAAACTATAAAATATTATAAATCTTTTAATAGATATATTAATTTTCAAAAAAATTTAAGCCCTTATTTTTTAGACAAATAGTGGTTGACACAATATGCTTCATTAAAAATAAGAGTTTGTTGGTACCACACCCCGGTACCATAGAGATTTACCTACTATTAATTGCCTATTTAACAGTACTAGATTAGCTTATTATTTGATTACATTCAGTCCGAAAAAAACTTACAATCTGATATTAATCACTGATCATCGAACACTAATCAGTACAACACAAAATATCAAGTTTTCCACACATAACAGTATTAATCCTAGTTATTGACAAGGCATTGTCTCATTCAGCTTTCTGTTTTCAACTAGTCGATCTTCTATTTTTGTCCAAGATGACATAGTCTTATGATGCTTCTCCTGTAATTAATAGTTTTGAGCACTAGACAAATTTGAGAATAGTATCCTATGAGAGATAGAGAGAGGTTGAAGGATAGTTTTGTCAACATATCAGCCCTCTTTCTCAGCTGGTATCAAGTTTAATGTACTTCGTAAAATCTACACTAGTAACAACACGGTATTTTGAGGTAAAATATGGTGTATATTAGTTGGAAAATCATCATCTTTTTTTAACCACCAGTACTAGGCCGGTGAAATTATACTATACTACATAAAAGTTTTATAGTTACCCTTTTAAAAATTAATCTATTCAGTTCTTTTCAAATTATCCATAAAAAACACCTCTAATTAGTTCACACATTTCTGAATTCTTATGGGACCCCCTGTTATTGATTTGAAAACCTGTCGATTCAATCGCCTGAATTTCATGGACAGGTTTCACGG
Organism: Schoenoplectus tabernaemontani; assembly: GCA_037127355.1. NCBI lineage: Eukaryota > Viridiplantae > Streptophyta > Magnoliopsida > Poales > Cyperaceae > Schoenoplectus > Schoenoplectus tabernaemontani. The sequence continues at coordinate 15,361,060 of CM073740.1, forward strand.
TGTTTTAAACGTTACAAAATTAATTGCGTCATAGTAGGCTTGCTTGGTCTCCTCAAGCTAGACTGCTAGACAATTATTCTGTATATTACTTGTTTTTTTCCTTGATTTCCCTTTCATTCGTCATGTCATTTTGAAATCTCATGCTCTATGAGGCTTTCTAGAATCGCACTAAAATTTAGGTTCAACTGGGCTGCTCAAAAGACCTATTCAAGTTGCAGTTATTATGGTAAATTTGTAGGCAAAGGATTTCCTTCAGCAAATTTCGGGAGTTTAAACAATGCTTTAAAATAGGCTATAGTAATAGTCATTGTTTTAAAATGCGACCGCATGACCACCTATGTGATCCGCTTATACTTATGCGGTGTAACATCGCATACATAAAAATTATATTAATATCTTATTATATTTTCTTATTTTATATTAAAATTCTTCAAAAATAAACAATCAATTCAAATATTATAAGAATTTTTTAGAATACATATTCATATATGTAATTCATATACCAAAACCGTATATACATCTATATATCGCATATGCGCTATACAGTGTTCAACCACACAGCATATAGAAATCCGTATTTTAAAACCTTAGTAATGACAAACTGATCCTAGTACCTTAGATGTAGAGCATGCACATGCTTCACTAGATCAACAAATCAGAAGTTTCTGACATCATCAGCAATTACTTGTGAAAGATATTTCACATTCAGCTTTTGTATAGTTTGTATCTTCAATCTTACTCCAAAATTTTAAATTGGCCAACTAGAAAATACACTACAATACAAAAAAAATGAATCATGAACACCAGAGAGAATAAATTATGACTACAAAAATGTCCTGCATGACCCGATGAACTATCCAGAAAGGAAATTTAACAAACGGGTGAAAACGGAAGTTCTTAGGGCCTCATTGGCCACATGCAAGCCTAAGAAATGAATATATAAATACATGCAATAAAATATGATGTAAGATTACACCCAACATACATTGCCCCTGCATCCCGCACCCAACCCTCAAAAAGAAAGAAGAAAAAAAAAGAAGCAAAAAACATACACTCCCTCAAAAAGGTGGTTTTCTTCAAGCATCTGCAAATAATTCATATACTAATGGCCACAAAAATGACGAACATACAAAAAGAACCAAACAAAATTTAAAACTCGTTACAGTAATGATTCTATTTAGCATGTCTATCCGAAAGGGTTTCCTCCAACAGTGCTGAGAGAGTTACTTGGGGTACTTGGCTGAGAGTATCTACCAGCTAAGTTTGGATCTGACAATGAAACCCCAAAAGTCCCTCCTATGTTTAACTGACCCAAAGCTCCTTGTTGCCTACAATCATAACATATATCAGCATAATCTCATACCAGAAATTATTATGAAATTACCAGCTTAGTGCCAAATTTGATGCCCATATTTTGTTTTAAAAACTCACATGGGTTTCTCAAAGATTTAACACCAAAATCTGACAGAACTGCGCCAATAAGTAACATTACTGTACTATTATACAAATTCTGGTCTCAAAAATAAAACAACCATGCATAAATTTTCAGTCCCCAGTTTTACCACTGTGCAGCCAGAACAGAATAAATTAGAAATCAAGAACCAGTCAAATGTGAAAATCCTTCAATAGTACAAGGGAGCTGAGAAAAAGGCCAAGGAAACATACATCATAGGCATCATATTATTAGGCATTTGTTGTAGAATTGCCCCAGTATCCTGTTGCATCATGTACTGGCCTGTAATTTGCAAATTAAGAATTAATAATAGAAAAGGGATCCAGTGCCATTAGCTTTAGTGGCATCCATGCCACTAACTTATCTTTTAATTTATATTTTAAAATTTAATACTTAAATTTTAAATCCAAATCGTTGATCTTGTTCATTTTTATGATAGATGTATACTCGTAAAATTTTAGGATTTTTAAAATCATTTCATACTAGATACAACAACAACAACAACAACAACAAAAGAGCCTTTAATCCCAAATAAATTAGATCAAATGATAATAAAATGAGTGAACCTAATTAACTATGATTGATTATTTTCATGCATTCATTTTATTATCATTTGATCTAGTATGAAATAATCTCTAAAAATCATGAAATTTTATGAGCATACATCTATCATAAAAATGAACAAGATCAACGATTTGGATTCAAAATTTAGGTATTAAACTTTAAAATATAAATTAAAAGATAAATTAGTGACATCGGATGCCACTAAAGTTGATGACATCGGATGCCACTAAAGTTAGTGGCACCGGATTCCTTCTCTTGATAATATACCAAGTGTTAATTCCACATGGACATGGGCACATTATTAGAGGCCAAATTTAATTGTCTCAGCAAATCCAAAAAAGTATCATTCAAAGTAAAAAGCACAATAGAAGAGAGAGATATCATTGTGACTATGTCATGACTATGATGTCTAAGAAAAAATACCCAATGACTTAGTGTTTTGGTCCGTATCAGGTATCCACAATGATGTCTAGGAAAAAATATTTCCTGCTTTGCAGGGGTATACATCAGGCTAGCGATTTTAGAGGTAAAAAGAATTGCCAAAATTATATTTAAAATGTTACTTGGATCGACAGCAGATGCATAAGGCATTTGCTGAGGGGTCATCCATCTTGGAGAAGTACCCTCAACACTGGAGCTTCGCATCAACGGTTGTTGTTGCAGCATACTCATACTTGGCAGTGCTCCTTGCATCAATCCTGGTCCCATTGAAGGATACTGGTGCAACAAAATTGGAATATGACTGAAACCTTTGCCAAAGTGAAGGGTGAAAAACATTTCCACACAAAAACCTTATGTTATAATTAAACAATTAGAAAACACAGCCAGTATGTTTCAGATTTCCAATAACAAAACACTGTAGTAAAATGCTGCAAAGCTTCAAAGTAAAAGACATTCCTACATAAGTTCCTCATGTCCATTTAGACTGAACTATATGAGCAGGTATAGTAAAATGTTGACTTGGCAATTGATACTTCATATATTTATTAAATGTTGTTTGATCATAGATTCATAGGTCATCAAAATTTCCACCAAATTATACGGTCTCAAATTCATAACACAAGATCCCAAACTACATGATAAAACCTGAAGATTAAGCCCAGAGTGCTAATAACTGCCATTTTGTCACATGGATCACACTTAAGAAATCTTATATGGTATAAGAAACAATCCCCAAACTGCTCTGGTTATAAGACAAAAACTGAAGAGGCTTACAGCTGGAGCTGGAGCATGTTCATTGCCTATATCAAATGGATTAACAGACTTCATAGGCTGATGTTGAGGCTGAGGGTAGTTTGGCATTACCTACAATTTGAAATAGGATGCAGATTAATAGAGACTAAATATAACTTACATGAGAAACCCACAATTGCAAATGGCACATAACAAGAAATAACAGCTTCTGTACAGTAGACAATAATGTACCAGACTTCCAGTCATGCTTTGAAATTTACTGATTTATTGACTGGTATATTTTGGTGCTCAAGTCTGAATCAACTGGATTTACTTAGTAATTACCATACATTACTAAAAGAAAGAGGATTTCACTTGCACAGTAGTACCATTGCTGCAGGATATTGCATGCCGTAGCCCATCCCAAACTGAGGCCCCCATGGCCAACCCGGCATTGCTGCAGCTGCCGGTGGGTAAAGTGAAGTGAAGAAATCCTAAAATTTTGTTTATTGGAATATAGGTGCAACATTAGTCCAGAAGAAAATAATTGTGCACAGATTCACACTTATAAACAAATACAGCTGGTTGTGACTAGAGAATATGTCACTATACCTCAGGGAGTGCTCTCCTTGCACTAGCTTTATTTTCACTTGGAGCTGAAATTTCTTGAGGTGGCTGCGCATTATTAGTTGGAATGCTCAGTTGAATTTGGCTGTGTGGCTGTAAAGTGAGATTATATTGTCAAAAACTAATAGCAAATATGTGGAATGCAAAGTGAGATCATATTGAATGCAAGCATGCTTTATCCAAAGCAGGATATATCACCAAGTATATAAAAGAAAAATAATAGAATGGAAATAACAAGAAAATGAAAAAGTGTGCACTACAAGGTTCAGAACCACAACAGGAGAACGTTCAGAATGCCGCTCAATGAAAATAACATGCAAAAAAAAAAAGTTCACCAGATAATAAAAACAAATTTGGAGTTAAATTTCCATCTAGTAAGCAGCAAATAACATGAAAAAAAAAGTTTCAACAGATATTAAAAACAAATTTGGAGTTAACTTCCCATCTTGGTTTGTACTTTTAGGTTGCAGTTGTGTTTAGGGTGAAGAAGCATGCAGAATCTGAGATAAAGTCTTCCTTGAATAAACTAACAACTACTAAATTTTAGCGATCCAAGTCTGGTGAAACAATTAACTTATAGAAGCAGATCAAGTTCAAATGAATTAAACCAGAGAATCTGCGATCCAACAAAAACTAATATTATTTTGGCAATAATTGAAATCGGAGTGACTCCGAACCCAATTCTGATGTATGACCAGGTATGATGAACCAGCAACCTCAGTTGGTCTGACACAACTGATTCAGAATCACATAAATAAAACCACACCCAACAAGTTTTCCATTTTTAGGAAGGAGAGGTAAACTTATTAAAAGAATGTGCTAAATAAGCTTTTACCATACAAAGAGAAGCTGAGATGGAAAAATACTATCATAGAGCAGCAACGAAACGAAAAATGATATATTACCTGATTACCTGGAGCACTAACTGAAGATGGTGCATTAAAGAGAGAAGGCTGAGCTGTTGGCAATTGGATACCATTGATGGACTTCGGATTTGAATCAGCATGACCAGGAGGTGCCACAGGAGATCCAGAGAGAGATAACTGTGAAAGAGCAGAATCAAGAGGATTTGCATTTGTAGCAACTGGTGGTACTGCTTTCTGTGCACTAAAGGGATCAAAAGCTGACCAGTCACTGCTGTTGGGACCTGCTGATAGAGAGTTGATCTGCTGGGGCAGGCTGGGTTGACTCTGAGCCGTGTGGCTGTACTTGTGGTTGTGGTGCTGGTGGGGAAGCACTGGGTTGTTCAAGATCCTCACTGAAGTCTATTAGGCTTACAACTGGTTGTGGTTCTTCTTTCTTTGGCTGTGCAGCAGGCTGCACAGTTGCTTGCACAGAGGGCTGTGTAGTGGTTAAGTCGCCTGGTCCCGAACTGATGCTACTTGCAGAAGAGATCCTCTATAATTTTTACGTAAATGTAAGATTAGCATTTAAGTTGAAGTAATAAATATGTATCATAGTCAAAAATTAAATGGCAAAGATGTTTAACAAAAATCCAATCTAAAGGTCAAGTCAAGCATTTGACTGATTATAGCAGCTGTCAGTAGTGCACATGTTGGTGGCCCGACAATTTGATTTGATGCTAAAATTTTAATACCATCTTGGTGAAGTTCAATACCAACATATGCAGGTTAATATGTAGTTGCACAAGTTCAGTACATTATTTTTTCCTACTCTTTTCTGACTTGCTTGCTTACTATTAACACCTCTATTATCTAGCCATTCATAATATGATTTGACACTAAATAACCCTGATGAAGTTCATCTCCACACAATACTATCTTTGGTAGTGGATACATTAAAAGAAGCTAATAAGTCTAATAAAATTGCATTTGAGGGCTAACTGAGGAAAAACTGGTCAACACTTAGGCTTGAGAGATCTAAGATTGCTCCAATTACACCATGCAACTAATGCTGAAAATTAATCAAATTGAGCTTTTCAACTTCCATATTCATCCGATCTAACATTTCCCACAAAAAGATAATTGTCAAATAAAAAACACTAACCACAACTGGCGGTGGTGGCAGAGGATTCACCACTACCTTGGTTGCATTGGGTTTAGGCAGCTCACCAACACGCAATGGGGGTGCATCATCCCCCAAAATGTCTCTAACTGGCCGTACAGGAGGGCTCGACCCTGCATTTCCTTGATAATTGGGTGAGCCCCCTTGTGGTTTTGTTGCCTCAGGGATCTGCCTTTCATCGAACTTTTGCTGGGGACCACGCCTGTAGTCCCCTGGACTCTCACCATAGGAATAATGAGGACTTCTTTCATTGGGTGTACTTCTTGAGTTGTAGCCTGGGCTCTCATTGTACCTTTCATTGTACGGTGGGCTCCTAGACCCACCTCGGTAGGAGTCAGGCCTTCGGCTGTCACTTGTGCCTTCAAGATTAGCCTGTGAATGGGAAGAATGTTAGAAGAAGGAAAAAGACTAGTAAGAGTTGGTACTGTCATTTATACATTTTAGCTACCATGTCCATGTGTAAGATATGGCTGATGAAGTGTCCTCACTTAATCCTTACTAAGTCAGAGTAACCTAGAGAGGGCAAGAAACATCCAAAAGTAGACAAAAGAAAACTAAGCTTGTTCCACACTAGTTGGGTTCTTGTAAATAAACCACAATGATCAATATGCAACTAATTATCCTTGAAGACCATACAAAAGTTAATAGTTTTAACTCAATATATTACTGAAAGAATTTTTTTTTTTTTTTTTTTTACCTTTGGCTTTGAAGGGCGTCGATCTCCTGAAAACCTTCTATCCTCATAGACGTGCTTGATGAAATCTCTTAGTCTGTCAATATTACTGAAGTGAAAAATGCAAGTATCAGTAATGCTTGCCAAAATATAAAAGCAAATGACAAGTGAAAATAAGAAATGCCATTCCATTATAGCTATTACTTATTTCTTTTGCAAAAGATATTTTGTAGAAGTTTCATAAAACCCAGAGCTTATACATAAAATACCAAAAGTATTCCTAATACTGCCTTCACTGTGCCTCTATGCTAATAAATAATCCCCCTCTATGGGCCAAACCTTCCAACTTGCTCGAAGAAGAGAAAAAAATTCCAAAAACACCACAAAGAGAGCTAAATAAAAACAAATTTCAGATTAGCACAAATTGGACCCAAAAACTAGATTAAACAATCTCCTGGTAAATGATGAGGTCCTATAACTTCTGTTCATTTAGTAGTTGTGCCCCATCAGTGGGCATGGTCAAACCATTGTATGAATTATTGTATTCTGTTGCAATGTGTGCCATGTGTTCTCGACAAAGTAGTTTTCTGTTCACACTTCAGAGCCCAACTTGTACTTATCAGTAGGTTGATACATGGTTAATAGGGCACAATGGAAATAAATGTCAATTCAGTAAGTCTAACCTGCTATCAGGGAACTGGTTGCGTTGTGGATCCCATTCTTTAAAGAAGATCTCTCTGGCATGCTATAATTAAGAGAAACTTGATAAATTAAAAAAAGTCCAGTATAGGCGTTCATTTTTCCCCTTGAGAGAAACATGTGCCATGTTCTAGAGAATAAAAGAAAAACAAAATTTAGGGGTCATCTATTGGAATCTTTGAATGCCATGTTTTCCCATTAATATGGCAATTAGTATATACTTAAAGAACAGGAAAAAGATGCTGTCTGCTTTTTCCTTCTTGAAACATCCACAAAAGTAGCCTTCCTTTAATCAGTCATCCAGCAATTGAAGTGCATGCAAAATTGTCCCTATAAAATAACCACAGAAGGAACAAAAATAAACCTCATTTCCGCCCTCCTGAAGGGCATCAACTTCCTGGGAAGTGAACTTTGCCATGGATACTGATTTAACCCTGTGGGTGAACTCCCGACTGAAAAGTAAGAAAATGGTCACTTATTAAACAATAAATTGAAGATGTATTGCAGTCTACAAGGCTTTTGTCTGACAGTTAACACAGAACAAATGAACAAATATACTCCACTGTAACATGTAAACCGCAGCAGAACAAAAAAAATAATATACCACACAACATCAAAGAGAAGAAGTGCCACCTATACTGCTTGTCTTCTCTTCTCAAAGTATAAAAAACTAAAACGCAGTTCATGACATTTAGTAGGGAAGAGGGAGACTACAAGATAGGAGAATTTTCCAAATCTGTGATGTGTTATTGACTATGTATAGCCATCTCATGATACCACTTAAAAGTTTTCAAATCTCTAATCAACAGAGGTGACAGCACAGATAAAAAAGGCAATTAAAATTACTGACAATATATGGCTAATAGCACATATAAATAGCCATATCCCCACAAGCTCCGAAAATTCTAATTAAATAAACATAATAGAAACATAAGGAAATATACTGGTATGGCATAGTGGAAAACTAACTACAAAACTATATAAGAATTATTAATACCAAAATAATATACCACTCCCATATTGGCAATTCCTGCCTTCATCCTATATCACATATCAATAATGGACTATATGGATATTTTGTTTGCTCAATAATATAAAATAATGCTAGGACTCCAGCAGAATGGTGGGTAAGAATTGAGGTTTTCAAGGTTTCAAAGGAATTGCCTCTAGTTTACCAGACAAATTATTGTAATGCACCCGAATGCATAGCAGAACCAGCCAAATTTGATGAACATGCTGCTGAACTCATGACAACTGCATCTATATGGAACCAAGCCATATGCAAGATGCAAACCTAAAGCAATGGTTTAAAGGAGAAGAAATCAGTCTTACTGTACTCCACTACAGTTGGTGCAAATGAAGGTCCAGAAGTTCGTACAAACATATTGTGGCCCCTGTTATAGTAACAAAGTATCCATCACTAAGTCTTATTAAGAAACAAGAAACTACTAACAAGGGAAGTACAAAATATTGTAGTATTGTACCATCAGATGGCATTTAGCTTTGTTGCCAAAGTATATTGGGGAAACTGGAACAATAGAGACAGTTGCTTTCTAGGTGACCAAGCAATAGAAATAATAATTGCTATGACTGCAAATTTAGCCCTATGTAATGGAAACAGTCACTTGAAAACATACCAAATGGTATTTGCGCTATTTTGGTTTAAAAATCAATTGAACCTGATTTAGCAGATATTAGTTTTTTTAATAAGCAATCTAGCAAATAGGCCAATGTTGCTTCACTCAACTTGTAGACTGAAATTGATCAAAGTATTATCAGATGGATCCATTACAAAATCTTTCTGATCATGCCTGGGTACCCAACTACCAACAACAAGTTGCTTGAAACGAAGTTGACCCCTTTAATACGAGATTAATGTAAAGGTGACAATCACTCAAGAAATCAGTCAATTTTTGGTTGAAAACTTCCATCACTTCAAAGTAAGATTAACAATTACATTGATACTTAAGTGACATTACCAAATTATTGCAGTTGATGCATCTCTTATTGGCAGGGAGCTTCAAAAGCCCACGAATGATCTTCTCATGTTTCTCATCTTCTTTCATCCGATTTGCCATTGCCCCCCTCTCTTTCCCTCTCAATCGCCAAGGAATCGAGGCCTGTTAAAGAGAAACTCCAATAAGGACACACAGTTTGAACAATTACGAACCGAGTACTGGAAAAATGCACGGAAAAAGAGCGGACGAATGATGAAGTATCCAATTTTGACAGATAATTGCAGCAATAATCACTCAGATCTGTAGTAAAATCTGTGTGCACGAAGAAGCAAAATCTGAGCAGAACACTTACCTTATGGCAAATCAAATGGGACCTTAAACCAAAGAGAAGATCTAAGAGAAGAGAAGAGATGCGAAAACGAGAATATGGGAGGAGATGAAGATATTACTCTGGTATGCATATGTGCTGTTCGGTCAATCGACGACAGAAAACAGCTAGGAACGCCGTTCATATCCTCTCCAGTTTCAATGAATTACGTGATCTCCTGTAACGTATCGATTCTTAGATCAGCATCCAACGCTCATAAGAAAGTTAAATTGCTCCCAAAAGCTCTTTATTTACCATCAAACGGAGATAGTTAAGCAGACAGTGGCTAACGGGGAATTTTTTTTTAAAAAGTCGGTGCCACTAACTTATCTACACTAAGATTATATTTTAAACTTATTTTTACGTAGGGCTATAAAAAAAACGCAATTCGACACAAATTCTTTAAAATATATTCTTCATATATTTTCGACGTTGGACAACTAATTGTATTTAGATAATGAAGGGTGTAAATCCAGCTCACATTCTTCAATTTAAACTTAAAGGAGCACAAATCTGATTTATGTTCTTTAATTGAGATAATAGATAGATCTTTTCGTGAGATTTTGTATTATATTTAAACGACTGATCAAAGTTTTTTTATCAAATATTATAAATATTTAAAGATTAAATTTTTAATTTATCAACAAAGTTTTAAAAAATTTTCAGCACACTACTAATTTTTAGAAATTAATAATTCATCAGAACAGATTTATAAATTATATATAGATTTAAACTTAAAATTTATTTTTACATAGGGTTATAGAAAAGATGCAATTCAGGCTTATGCTCTTCAACATAAATTTAGAAATTATTAATGAGTATTGGGCTGAAGAATTTCTAAATCTGTGTTGATGAACTGAAAATTTAATCTTAAAAAAGTTATAAAATTCTGATTGGGACATTTAAATATAATCTGAAAAGCTCAGAAAACTTATCTTCTAGATTAATTGAAGGGAGTGAACCGACCTTACGCCCTTCAAATTAAAATTAAAAAGTATGAATTGAATTTGCACTCTTCAATCTTGATTGGAAAATTATACTTTAAAGTACGTTAACACCTAAATAAATTTAACGTATCACTTAACATAAATAAGTTACTGTTTAAAGTCCATTAAAAAAATCCCGGCTAACGGCGACCGACACTAATTTTGTACTGTGCAGTCTATAATCCTAACACGAGGGACACAGGGAACGATTTTGGCTCCTAGAATGTCGTCCTAAATTTCTAGAATAAATGACTGGTTTTTCTATGTATGCACAGTGATAATTTCGTGACTTTATAAGATTTAAAACTTATAATGGATATATAAATATAATTTTGATTTTATTTGTTTTTTATAACAGTAAATAATATTTTTAAAAATGGTAATAATAAATCAATAAAAGCTTTTGTAAATTTTATTAATAATATTGATAATTACTACGTTATCTTTTATAATTACAAAAAAAAGAAGAGGATTGAGTCTTAAGCCTTTCGAGCATGTCCATATCATCTATATTATCCATATTATTAACCATTTGATACGTAGTTATTATTAATTTACATTTTTACATTGATCAAATGGTTACCGACTTCTTTAAAATTTACATGGGCAAAAAAATATATAAAGAATTTGGGGAAGGGATTCTTTGACAATGGATTATCTTGATAATTTTGATAATGGATCTCCAAATAAATATGAAAAAAATCTTATAGATATGTTTTTCTACTTATAGATTGATGATCTTTTAAATTTCATGTAATTTCATTATCATTTGTTAGTCTATCAAAGACCATCAAAATATTATTTAATTTATAACGGTTTTAATTTAACGATTTTTGATGGACTATCAAACAATAATGAAATTACATAACATTTTGATGGTCTTTGATGGACTAGCAAACGATAATGAAATTACATAAAATTCAATCACCATCAATCTATAAGTAGAAAAAACATATCTGGGTTTTTCTATTTTTAAGATTTTTTCATATTTATTTAAAGACATATTGTCAAAATTATCAAAATAACCATTGTCAAGTGATCCCTTCCCAAGAATTTAATGAGCTGCAAATATTAAATTTTCATCAATGCACATTTTTATTTCTGGAGTGAAGCCCACATGATAACCCTTATTTGATAATTTTGAAAATAATTTAATAAATGCTTAAGAAATAATATTAATATGAACATATAATCTCTACAATGAACATATATAGCAACTCCACTAACTCTATGAATGAAAATATCAATTGGCCTATTCCTAATCGTGTAATATTATTTTTTAGAAAAAAACCTGAAATGCGATTTATTTAAACTAAAATAGAAATTAAGAAATATAAAATTTACAAAAAAAATCGCGACGCAAAAAGAGAATGAAGACCTGATTTACTCGAAGAATTAATTCATGACGAGCAGTACTATCCATTGCAAAAAGAGAAAGAAGACCTGCGTTACTCAAAGTGGTTAAGGTAAATTTATTTTCTCGTGTTAGGACAATGTTTTGATGTATTGACAGGTTTTGTGATTGAATAAGGATTAGGAATAAGACCTGGATTATCTTATTCTGCATGCGGACACCATCACCGTTTTGGGAATTGTCGTATAATGTAACTATTTGTCCTTTTTGGCATCGTGGGGTTCACTGGCAATTCGTATAAAATTTCTCATTTGTGGGTTGTTTTTTCTTAAAAACGTTCAGTAAGTATTTTGTTTTCATGAGTTTGGCACGTCTATTCATTCATTCTCAGCAAATACACATAAAGTACATATTTTAATATATGTACAACTGACTACCACATAGCGCATATACGATATACGGATATATATATGGTATAATATGAAAATTATACATATAAATATATATTTTAAAAGTTCTTAAAATATTCGAATCAATCATTTATTTTTAAATTTTTTAGTATAAATAAAAAATATAATAAAATGTTAATGTACTTTTTTATCAATAAAAATATTAATGTAATTTTGATTTTTTTTGGTATGAAATGTATCATAATTTATAGATTTAACATGATAAAAAATGTAAAAATATTACGTACAATTAAATATGCAGATGTATATTGTTATGAATGTGATATCATACCATATAAATATAAATGGACTATATATACACTCATGCGGTCATATTTTAAAATAATACATAAAAGCGTGAGAAATAAATAATATCTTAAATCTATATAAAATTATTTTAGCTCTCCGAAAATTTCAGTTAAAACTCTGTCAATATAAATAATTGAATTAGAATGAATTTTGTTTCCAAATACTTAGCGTGTGTTCGAGAACCCACAAAAATATCATCCACGTAATCCATCCCACTTAATCCCATTCCACATAAAAAAAAATGTGCCGAACCGCCGGGCAGGGCTTAAAATATTGCATACGTGCATCTTGGATCATATTTAGATCACAAAAGAAGAAAATTTCGTGAATGTTTCATTAACAGAATGAAAAAAGTTCGTTAACCATTTTATTTTTATGAAATTCATGAAATATAAAAAAATCGTGGTATTTTATACTGAATGAAAGAAAACATCATCTTCAGTTTTCGAATTTACCGCGTGGCGGTTAAAAGTTGAAAAAGAGCACTCTTTTCTGTGTGTGTGTGTTTAATTTTTATATTTTGAAGATGAGAAAAAGATGCCTCTTATGAAGAAAGAGTGGTAGTAATGCATAATCCATGAACTCTTTTTTTAGCCTTCCCTAATCGAAGTGTGTAGCATCTACTTCTTAGCCTTCCTTTCTTAACTACCTTTTCTTTATTAAGTGCACCATCAAATTCGTCTTCAATAATGTTTCAGAGAAGAGGCAATAGTTATTTCTTGTGATTTTAACTAGTGAGGTGATAAAATTTGACCTAATTTAAAAAATTTATCCAATTTGTTATGATTGAAATCTGATTTGATTTTTTTTTTAAATTTAAACTAGGCTGATTTGATTTGAATTTGATTTTTTTTTCAAAAGGCAAAAAAAGAAAAAAAAATGATTTGAATTTGATTTAACATGATTCAATCAGATTAAATAATTTACAAATCAATCAAAATTAATATATTTAAAAAATTGATATATAAATTGATCTAATCTGACTTAACTCTTATCCGATCCGATTTCTTTCAAAAAAAAAAAGTTAAATTTACTCGACCTAACTCATTCAAATCGTAATCCAAATCTATCCCCACCTGTCAAATTGTTACTCTATTTTTTAGCCTTGGCGAAAGAGGCGAATTTGGAACGATATATTGAGCGGCGAGAATTGGATAATAAGTTAGTAAGAATTATTTTGACGTAAGAAGTTCATGACTATTTTAATTTTCATTAAATAAGAAAAAAGTTTATAAAGTGGAATGAGGGAAGAGGGAGGTGACAAGGCATTTTAAAATTATAAAATTTATCGTTTAAAATTACTATAATTTATTTTTAACAATAACAAATTATATATCAAATAGTATTTCACTTATGTAAAATTATATACGATCAAAGACTTATTTATAAGTATTCTATTTTAGAACTTTTTTCCAATTTATAGAAATCATTGAATATTGATGGATTGATTTGTAATGACCCATTTCATAAGCTAACAAAATTACCAAGAAACAAAATAATCACTGTATGGTAGATTGCGCGACTTTTTCCACGTTTCTTCACCAATTAGATTGTTTCGCTCCGAGACAGCACCAATCCTGTACCGCCGCGTGGACGATCTGACGTTGCTCCCCCTCTTCCGATTTCTTTCACAAATTATAATAAAGCAATTTCTTTTCCCTTCCCAGTACACGCGCGATCTTCCTTTCGTTCTCTCTGACACTGTCCTTCCGACCAAATCACACCGTTGCCCTCGGCGAATCCGGCGGGAAGCACCCTATTCAGGGGCATTTCCGAGCAAGCGTGCGAAGAATGGTTGTCCAAAGCGAGGCCTCAGGCGGATTCAAGCGGGTCATGGTCCTGGCCTTCTGTGTCGCTGGGATCTGGTCCGCTTACATCACCCAAGGCGTTCTACAAGAGACCTTGTAAATTTCTTTTATTATGTATTTTATTTATGCATAAGCAACCCTTTAGTGAAACTTATCTTGTTGCAACTGTTCCTAAGTGTCACATGTATATCCGTCAAGTTCATGTTTTAGGTTTTGCTATAAATCAGTTATTTTGAGAAAAATAAATGTCAAAACATTAATTTTCCAATTAAGGGTCAGTTAGTTCATTAATTAATTAATCAATTAATTGTCATATTGCAATAAGGTCAACCAAGCGATTTGGCCCAGACGCGAGGCGGTTTGAGCACCTTGCATTCTTGAATTTCGCACAAAATGTGATATGCTTCATCTGGTCGTATATCAGTAAGACACTGCTTTTAGCTAAATCAAATGCTTCTCTAGAAATTCTTCATTGGGTTTGTACAGTACTAATTTAGAGAAACTTATGGGATTTCTGTTGATTTGAATCTTGATCAGTGATAAAGCTGTGGTCAAAGAGCTCAGTAGGAAGTGCTCCCTTGCAGAAGTATTGCGGTGTTAGTATTACAAATACAATTGGGCCTACTATGGGAATTGAGGCTTTGAAGTATATCAGCTATCCTGCTCAGGTTAGAGAATTTTTAAATTTATTTTTGCTGTTCAGATGTGGATCACATTTTTGCTTGCTCATGAAGGGAATCATTAATTAGTTGATTGAAGGCATCATATAACATGCAGAGAACATAGGATAATTTGTATGGTATTTGAAATGTTAACAATAATAAACTGAAAGATTTCACTCGTGCAATTATTGAAAGTATTGTATATACCATGGTTGGCTCCAGCATTTATAATCTTCTTTTTGTTACTTTTGAGCAGGTACTTGCGAAATCTTCGAAGATGATACCCGGTAAGTATGAAAGTCACCTGCTGCAATTATGGCTTCCTGCATATTTGATAAACATGGTTGAATAAAGCTTTGAAATTAAATGCTTTCTGCTATAGATAGCTTTCCTGTCAGTACAATTTATAATTTTGGTTGGGGCAGGGGTTGAGGTTCTGTATTTCAGGTTGTGCTGTTACTTATGTATAGATGAGGTAAATTTCTGAAAATGCACAATTTGTCCTTGCTGTTTATCTTCATGCATTTGACAATCTAGTCGGTTATGGTCTCATTTAGTGTCTTAATCCTCCTTGTACTTTCCAAATGTTACTTGATATATTAACATATTTAACAATCTGCCTCTCTTTGGTTTAAAAAATATATAAATAATTTTTGAATCAACTCTTAGTTTGGTTCACATTCTGTCCACTTTTCTCTTTTTATCCTTCCAAATTTATTAAAAACCCAGCTGGCTAACTCAATCATCTCTTTATATTTTTCTTCTGTGAATAAGAAGTATTGATTAAAAGCCATTATTAAGTAGATACTAAATCTAGGCTAGAGGGATTCTGTCAATATATTTTGGTGCTTTAAAATTACAATTTGTGTGAGCAATGATTAATTTTTGTGATCTTGAAACTGAGTTTTTCACTCTGCTTACTATTTATTCTTGTTCTGCTTCAAGGATACTTGCATTTTTCTAATCACGCCAAACAATAATGTTTAATTTTACAGTTATGTTGATGGGCTCAATACTGTATGGTGTAAAGTACACAATACCAGAATATATTTGCTCTTTTCTCGTTGCTGGAGGTGTTTCCACCTTTGCGCTTCTTAAGGTTGGATCTGCTTCTCTTTGTCTTGTTTTATTATTCTATAATCTCAGTTTATTTCAGGAGAATTAAAGGGGACTGACTACCCCAATGATGAAAAAGACCTAATATCAAGAAGATAACCAGTACTACTGCATTAACTGGGCAAAAGCTTCATGTACTGGCCGTGTAAAACGTAACAGAAATTAGTTTACCTGGTAGTGTTTGACCATTGGACAGCTTCCCAAAACAAATTATTTAATTTGGGCAATAAGTATAAATTGTCACATTTTGCCAAACATACCTTTGTATCTAAAAAATATATATATTTTTTGTTTTTAACTACACCCAATTTTTGTTGGATGGTTTATATTCATTTAATTGGAAAGTTATGCTATGTTATTGAGGTTTCCTAAAATTAAATGGAAAATATATAAAAGTATTATTCTATTTAATAGTGAATGTTCCTAATGCAAAATAGACATGTTCTACTTGTTCATTTTTGGTCGAATCATTCACACTAATTACTGAATTTTCTTTTTTTAAATGACGTACTGGGGTATTACTCATTTTTAGAAAAAAATGGGTACCAGTTGTAAAATGTTGCCTATCATTTCAGGAGAAAAACCTTTATACTTTTCGAGCTTTATTTTGTTCCTTTCATATGAATGGCCTTTATCTATTGTTGGATTTAATGTATAGACAAGTTCAAAGACAATGAAGAAGCTTGCAAATCCAAATGCACCTCTTGGTTACACACTTTGCTTTCTCAACTTGGCCTTTGATGGTTACACAAATTCCACTCAGGACTTGATCAAATCAAGGTACTATACTTATTCCCTTTTTGAACTTCGACAAATCCAGTTACTGAAATAGGCCATTCTTGCGTACATGGCATTAATTTGCTGTGGTGCCCTGGAGAAGATGGATATGGGCATAAGATCATTGGAAAAAAATGGTTTTATTACTCGTCAGGGCCTATTACCATATTTCTATTAACTGCAATTCAGTTAGTATGGCCTGGTCCAATTTTATATGGTTAAATTTTGCACTTGCCCTATTTCTTTCTGACTTGATGCCAATATTGACTCGCTTGAGAGCTCAGTTTATGCTAGAATAGGGAGCATGCTAAAAGGCTGAACAAAATTACTGGTTCATGAACCAGTATATTTAAGTGCTGAGTGACGCATCATTATTTCTCTAGCTAAGAAGTTTAATTTTACTTAATCAAAAGCTGATAATAATGCATGTGATTACAGATCATTACACAATTTTGTTTTTTTAAATATTAACTTGTAACAGGTACCCAAAAACCAGTCCCTGGGACATAATGCTTGGCATGAATTTCTGGGGCAGCATATACAATGCTGCGATAATGTTCATTGGACCGCTTCTATTCTCAAAGTGGCCTTACGCTAATGGCTTTGAGGCAGTAAATTTTTGCCGGATCCATCCAGAGGCTGCATGGGATATTCTCGTGTACTGCCTATGTGGGGCCATTGGTCAGAATTTTATTTTCTTGACCATAAGCCGATTTGGCTCTCTGACAAATACTACCATTACTACAACACGCAAGTTCATGAGCATTGTGGTCTCGTCAGTTGTGAGTGGGAACCCATTATCGGCAAAACAATGGGGAAGTGTATTTATGGTTTTTGCTGGATTGTCTTTGCAAATTCTTCTCAAATGGAAGAGAAAGAAGGCATAAAAAAGGGATTCAAGCAGGTAGGTTTCCCTGTTGTTAATTTTGCTTCGCTTTTGTGGGCTCAATGGTAAACAGTATTTCAGCCCCTCGAGATTATAGTTTCAAACATGAAATTAATTGGAAACTATGCCAGTGTAGATTAATGTACTCATTATTAAACAATGAAGTACAGCATTAATTGTAGAACAATGAAAAAGAAAATTTAAGCGTTGGTCTTCTGGCATATTTTTCTTCATCTTTTGCTTGTTTCAAATTATTTCTACTGTGCATATAAATAGTGCATCAGGCTATTAAATGATTTCATTAGCTTTAGACATTTACCAATAAAGTAGTTTGAACCATCAAACGATGAAATCTTGTAGAAAACAAAAGGTTTATTATAAAGAAAAATGTCATGTTCGGCTAGAATGAATTCACTTTTTATGTTATGGGTGGCTGGTTCTATAAGATAACCCAAACACCACAGAGTAACACCACCAAATCTACCTCGCTTAGCTATGTAAATCTACTAATCCATAGAGATTATTTGAAAGGGTTCGAAA
This sequence comes from Schoenoplectus tabernaemontani, assembly GCA_037127355.1. Taxonomy (NCBI): domain Eukaryota; kingdom Viridiplantae; phylum Streptophyta; class Magnoliopsida; order Poales; family Cyperaceae; genus Schoenoplectus; species Schoenoplectus tabernaemontani. Next base: position 15,379,486 of record CM073740.1, read on the forward strand.
CAGCGTAGACCTAGCGGAGGTGCAGCCAAATGATACAACATTTCTTAAATAATCCTATTCAAAGAATTGGCGAAATTTCCTCGGATATACTCGAGGAAACTTCGTTAGTGCCACGTGCAACTGTTCTCAAGTCACTCATAAAGCCATGGCTTAATCCATGATGTATACAAAAAAAAACGCAAATTTGTGATAATTTATCCACAATATCAAAAAGTCCCAGGCTGCATACATAAACAGTCAATTAGTCGATACTGCTAAAATCGAGCTCAAGGTACAACAATTATGCCCTGCAATTTAAAGGTGTCTAGCTTGTTTATTATTATTATTATTATTATTATTGTTATAAGCCCGTAGACAATTTAAGAATGTCCAGCTTTTTGCCCAAGTGGTCAAAGACAGCCCAAAACGGTTTTCTATGCTTTAGTCAGACACTTGGATATTTTCCTACCGAAACCCTTATCCATCTAGGTGTAGTTTTTAATTAACACTGCATTTTTCCCACTAAACCTCTGACACACCAGTATCTCAAAGATATTTAAACTCCTATGCAGTAGCTCCGTCTCTATTATTCCTCTTTGCAAATATTCATACAGGTGTGTGCATCTAGAGAGAGAACAATTTTCCATGGCCAATGAATTACCTAACATCCAAACAAACAAACCAGATCAGTACCACCATTTCTTAATCGTTGTCGTCGGAGTTCAAAGCCACATAAATCCAGCACGTCACTTGGCGTACCGCCTGCTTTCTATAATTCCGACATGCCTTGTCACCGTGTCTACTGTCGTCTCAGCACACCACAAAATGTTTCCTTCCCTCTCTGTTCCTGACCAAGAAGTCACTGTTGGCCAAGTGTGCTTCATCCCTTACTCAGATGGGTTTGATGCGGGTTTTGATCCATCCGTTCACGACCATATAGAGAGGAGTGAAATGGGTCCCAAGTCGCTATCAGCTATAATCGATCGCCTCACAGAGCGTGGCCGGCATGTTACTTGCATTATACAAGCACTATTCCTTCCGTGGGTAGTAGATGTGGCATTAGCATATGGTGTCCCATCCATCCTTTATTGGATCCAGCCTGCCATGGCCCTCTCAATCTACTATCACTACTTAAATGGCTATGAATCGACCATCTTGTCGCACAAGGATGATCAAGATTTTAGAGTGAGTATACCGGGGTTATTTCCCTTGAAGATATGTGATCTCCCTTCTTTTACCATTATCACTTCGGATGATAATCCACACAAAATGGTCATTGCTGAGTTTAGAAATATGTTCGAGTCATTGGATCGGGTAAACACTGCCACTGGTTCCAAACCAAAGATTTTGATCAACAGCTTTGAAGCTTTAGAAGCAGGTGTGCTCCCAAGCATGGAAAAATATTTTGAATTATACACAATAGGACCGTTAATTCAGCCTTTGGGCAAAGACGGAGAAGAGAAAAACAGTGAAATATTCAAGATGGATGATGCAATGAAGCATATTAGGTGGCTTGACTCTAAGCCAGTAAGGTCAGTTGTGTACGTTTCATTCGGGGGATTTACCACAGTCAGTAAAAGACAGTTAGAAGAGGTACAATTTGGGTTAAAAGAGAGTGGGTTGCCATACATATGGGTTGTGAGGAAGGACAGTAGAATAGAAGGTCTTGTGCTTGAAGAGGATAGATCAAATGGAATAATCGTAGAATGGTGTGATCAAGTGAAGGTGCTGTCTCATCCATCAATTGGTTGCTTTGTGACGCATCATGGCTGGAACTCAACCCTAGAGAGCTTCATGTGTGGGGTGCCAATGGTTGGGATTCCCCAGTGGTCTGATCAGCCCACAAATGCAAAATTGTCGGGGGAAATCGGTGTAGGTGTCCGGGGTGAAATCAGTGAGGAAGGTGTGGTGTTGGCTTCGGAAATTGAGAGGTGCTTAAAATTGGTGATGAGTAATGAACCTAAAGGGACTGAGATGAGGCAGAAGGCCAAGATATTGAAGGAGAAAGTCAGAGAGGCAATGGAAACTGGCGGTTCTTCAGAGAAGAATTTACGGGCTTTTGTTAAAGCAATTTCAAATGTGGAGTCAGAATAAGATTTCATGATAATTATTATTATTTTAAGCATTTTATATCTGAATTCTGAATAATGTACGAAATAAGAGATATGAAGGTCATAGATGTACTAGCACAAACATCCTTCTCCAGCCGTTTGTCTTCACAAACAATACATATAATATGTCCCAATCTTGTAACTCCCGCAATCTTCCTTTCATGTCTCATTTTATATATATTCGTTGAGCTTCTTACAAATTGTAACTTAAATATTATTGATGAGTTTGAATTTATTTTGATATAATATATGCCTCTACAAGATCGTTGTAATTATTTTAGAATAATGTTAACTACTTTATTATTTTAATATGTTGTTTGTTGGTTACTTTAATGATTAATGTTTAATTATAATGTTTGAAATTAATTGTCATCTGTAATTATACTGCAAAAAATAAATTATCCATTAAATCAATTTGAAATAAATTAACCATCAAAGTTAATAAAATGATGCTTGAAATAAATTAATCATGAACCAAATGATCTCTCCGACTACTCTACTCTTGTAAATATGCATGGAGATCCATTGACAACCACGTACATTAACAATCTTGAAAAACCGATCTCAAATAAATTCATAAAAAATCTTAAAAATAAGATTCCTAAATTAATCTAAAAATAATTTCAATTGTACCAACAGAAGTCGCCTGGGTGGTTGCTGTCTTGAATAGACATAAATAAAGGTGGTCGCCTGGGTGGTTGCTGTCTTGAATAGACAGAAATAAAGGTGGTCCAAATCAGGGGTTTTAATAGGATAGATCGGGTGGGTTCGGACCGAGTCATATTATTTTATTATTTTTCTTAATTTGATTTATTTAAATTCAAGTCAAATTTTTTTGTTCTATACATGATTCGATTGGGACACGACCTGACACCGACCTGATCCGTATAAAATAATTAAATATTTATTAATTATTTTTACATAATTTTAAGTAATTAAATATTAATTAATTTATAATTAATCTTAATTAGTATATAATTAGTGTATATAAGTTTTAATTAGTACCAAAACATAAAATTACTTTAAAAAACATAATTAATCGGATCGGATGAGATTGATCTGAACCTGACCCAATTCAATTTGGATTAAAAGATTAAACTCATACTCAACTCATTTATCTTGGGATCATGTCGGGATAGATCGAGTTTGAATGAGGTCAGATTAACCCATTGAATCAGATCAATAATTGACACATCTAATCTAAATAGACCCATCTTTGTTTCAAACCAGATCTAGTATTGTTTAGTCAATTGTGAAAAGTGCATGAAAGTAACATTGTCAAGTTATTGCATGTCGTTGGCTTATTGAACTAAGATTCCTTCTATCCGTTGTTAATAACGCTTTAATTATACCGATAAGTAAAGTATATAAAATCAAAATTAAATGATATAATAAAAATATTATGTATATATTTAATTAACTCATTATATTTTTTCAAATAGTTAATTTTTGTTATAAATTTTAAGTTCATGAAAAATAAATATTTAAATTATTATGTATAGACATGCAAGAATTTTTAATCATTTATATTTAAAAATGAAGAATTATATAGTTAATTAGATGCTGGGTTCTTAATTTATGGCTGATTATATAGTTTGTGGGGGTTAGTCGTAATTAGATGTTCGAAGAAATATAAAGTCATTACCTAAAAAAAAATCTTTGTACATGATTAGCCCTTTTAAGTAGAATCAAGATCTTTTGGATTTTAAGTATGGCTTGGTCCAATATATTTTTTTATAAAAAATAGATCTTTTAATAAGCTTGTCCAATTTTATATGGTGAAATTCTGCTTTTGCCCTTTTTTACTCTTGAATTGATGCGCATGACTTGCTTGAGAGAGCGGTTTATGCTATAAAACATGTAGTCATGCTAAAAGGCCGAACCAAAAAAATAAAAAAATGACTGATTGATGCACCGATATATTAACATTTAACTGCCAGAGGAAGTTTAATCTCATATGACACCGTTTAAAATTTGTTTCGGACATGTAAGTAGTTGATTGGGATTTGGGAGTTAGTAATAGGTACTTTTCAAGTTTTGTCCTTGCAACTTTACTCAAATGCACTTGATTGGGAATTAGTTGTGACACTGACACGGATAGTTAGAAAAGAGAAACAGAGATGCAGTTTCATTAAAAAAAATAGAGATGCAGTTGAGTATGATTTCATGTTAATTATTATTTTAAGCATCTTAGTACCGAATTTTGAATAATTAAGGAAATAAAATTTGATAATGTATTTTTGTATTATTGCATGTAGTTGAGTCCTACAGAAAATTAATTTGTTAACAAAGATAGTTGAACTTAGTGTCCAGTAGGTTGCGAGTTCAAATCTATTAAACGCTGGAAGAAAACATTGACATTTTAAAAGTAGTGACGGAGACATAAATATTTTCTATGAGGATCATTATTTTTAAAATAAAATATTACATTAACTTCAAAAAATTTCATGTATCATCACATATTCATACAACAATTCATATACACAGAACACATATTTAATTTATTAATAAAGAATTCACAAGCACCAGTTTAAATAAAATTTTATATTCATAACAATATGTGAATGAAAATATCAAGAGCAAATTATATAATAAAGTTCTGTATTTATATTACATCTGCATAGCTAAAAAATATTTAAATATGTTCATAATAATTATGATTTTGTTAATACTGAAATTCATTTCAGCAATTAAAAATAATAAAATAGTATAATTTCTTAATTCCAATCATAGGCTGATCTCGCATTATGAACTTGCTTTTAATTAAAATATAAATTAATATTTTCACATGGCATCAGAACAAATTTGTTCTAATTTTATATTTAAGAAAGATTCTACTTAATTTATGAAACGCAAAGGAGCTAATTTATATATTTGAATCAAAGGTTCTATAATTTCATATTAATAATTAATATTGTATCATGAAAAAAAGACTTGGAAGTTTGAATTAGAAAGTGATAATCACAATAAAAATATAAATTATAATTTTATTGACTTAACAATAAAAATCACTAAATAATATTAAGTATTATTTCGAAGATTGTCTTTTCTTTTTTTTTTGCCATCTTTTATGCAGTAACATGTGAAAGTGTGAAAATGATGGAGAGAATAAACTGGTAAACTCAAACATTTTTTTTTGGGAGTTGTATATTTCAGACGTGTTAGGTCCTGAGAGCTTTCCTTAAAAAATAGTGAAGAGAAATTAAAAAAATAAGGTAACTCCAAAATTACATGACGTAAAAAGACTTGATTGATACAAATATTTTTTTTTATGGTAAAAAGACTAAATAAGTGATTTCACCAATAATTCAGAAGGTCAAGAGATTTTAGATTTATTAGTCAGTGTTATCTTTTTCGATAAAAATAATATTATTACTTCATTGAAGAACAAAAAACTAAATACTGAGAGTATCGAAATGTCAATGAGACTTCACAAGGTTTGAGATAATGGGGTCCAATAATGTAATTTCAAGTAAAATTAAACAGGGTTCATTTACATGGACACATAATAAAATTAACATATGCAATAAATTTTTTTATTAAAAATAATAATATTTTATAAATAAATGGGGGACATTGAACCATGTTTGAACTACAATCCGCCACTTTTTAAAAGAAGGATGGGATCAGTTGACAATAGGCTTCTTAATAAATATGAAAAAAATTTAAAAATAAAAAATATTTATAAATATTTTCTTTGATGGTCATTCAAATTTCATATAATTTCATTATCATTTGATAGTTCATAAAAGACCATCAAAGTTTTATACAATTTGTAATGGTTCTAATTTAACAGTTTTTGATGGACTATCAAATAATAATAAAATTTGAATGATCATCAATCTATAGGTAAAAAAACATATCTATAAAAAAATATTTTTAAGATTTTTTTTGTATTTATGAGAAACTCATTGTCAATGTTATCAAAATAACCAATTGTCAACCGATCCCCACTCTTAAAAGAATTCGATATTGGATCTAATCTCTAGGATCTACAATTAAAAAAATCATGAAAAATAATATTTGCCGAACTTAGAAGGCCTATATTTAAAAAAAAAACTAAATATTGATGTGGTACCAATTGTAGTTAACAAAAAAAAAAAAAAATTAGCATCCATCTTGAAGACAACCACCACCCAGCCAATATTTGCCGGGTTTATGGGCCCTATATAATTTTTAAAACAACATAAATAAACCTAAAATAATTTCAATTGTTAGATTGAATATCTCTGCAATTTGCAGTAAAGATAACAGTGACTTCAAATTTAAAAGTACACCTTTTGTTGGTGCAAAAACTTAGAAATCATTGAAAGCAGTAATTGCGTAATTGAGAGCTCTTAGTCAAGTTGGCTGGGAGTGGTTGTCTTCGACATTGAAAGCAGTAATTGCCTCATTGAGAGCTCTTAGACAAGTTGGCCGTGAGCTCTAAGTCAATTTGGCTGGGAGTGGTTGTCTTCAAGATGCTATAATTATTTATGTTAACTTCAGTTGGTACCATGTCAATATTTAAATGTATTTGTCACATCCAAAAATAATTAAACGATGACGAATGCTTAATCCCACCACGTACGCACGAAGAGACATGCGTACGAAAGTCTAAATAAATAAAATAAAACAATCAGAGAATAAATAAAATAATAATAATAGTACAAAACAATATACTGTCCAAAATAAACAGTAAAACACAACGTCAACATCGGCGGGACTGACTCTATCGGAATGGGTAGCAAATCTCTCAAATAAAAATCCAAAAAGAAAGAACAAAAACCCGATAACCAATGGATCCTAATCACAACTACCTTGCTCACTCTGCGGATGCGGCGAGACACCTCTGATATCTCACAGGACTGTACCTAGCACTCTCATCAAAATAAAACCTGCACCTGTGTACCTGGATTCCACAACCATCGTGGAAACATGAGTAATTTAAAAATTACTCAGTACAGATTTAGATTCAGCCTTAAGATTTGATCTTCTTTCCTAGACTGGACTAAAATATCGATACTGGTGTTTTAATGTAATATACTAAGTTTATATATAAATATAATAATATTTTTATGCATTTTGTGTGAAAACGTCTACATGCTATGACATGACAAGGAAACCCAAAATATAAAATATGTGGAATAATAATATAAAATATAAGATACGTAAACAAATCACGAAAAATAATTACCCAGTTTGTAAATCACCAGATCTATCCCAAACGAGCGCCACCAGCATCCCAACTTATGAATTTGGGACTTGTCTAAGCGGGCAGCACCAGTGAACAAACTTACGAACTTAGGATTTTATGTTTATGCGGCGCCAATGCCGCATAAACGGACAATTCGGGCTCCCGAGGCTATAACGCCCTAGGAGAGTGAGCGTGCAAAAATACGTACTCTGGTTTGCTAAATCAGGTAATTCACCTTACAAAATAAAAATAAACGGATATAGTATGACTTCAATTGCCATATCGCCAAAATGAGTTATCTACCCGTGAAATGACAAAACAAATATAATAACAAATGGAAGCCTACTTTATACCAACCAAGGGTCAACAGACCGCATCCCGACTTTCTCTGTACTAACCAGGAGCTAAAAGAGAAAGCCCTTCGGACATATCAGGATCCTAAATAAGTCACATAAATAAAATAATATAATAAAATGAGGTAGGCTCCATACTCGAATATGGTCGCCCACACTAAACACTGAAAGTCATATCCATCATAATCGCTCATTTTAAATTTTGGAATCAAATCATAGACAGAATAGTAATAATAATAATATAATATTAATCAAAAGAAAAACACTCTAGCGCTGTCGAACCCGTCAAATGATGGGGTCGGTGAACGACCGACAGACAAAGGTGCTCAGTGTATACTCATACTAAGGGGCTCCATGGGCGAATCAGTTTACCGAACATAACCCATTGGTCTGGTTATACATGGCAACCTCAGACTGAGATCACCCGGCCCGCCTCTCAGCACTCTCATGCATTTAATGCATGATTAACTACCTAACTTAATTTATAATTAGTGATAATAATAGTATTATCCTATTAAATATAATCTACAACTTTAGTTATTTAATTCTAATCTAATCCTATCTTGGGACTAATTCTCGAGTCCTACTCCTATCCTATCTACATGCAATATGACATACGAATGCGGATAGGCCCAAAAAATGCTGGTCAATTTACCAAATGCAATGACAATTCAATTCGTGTCTCTAAACAATGTTTGGTCAGAAAATACCGCAGTTCAGATTTATTTTAAAAATATTTTATTTTCAATTTGGGTTCCTATTTCAGAAGAAAGAAAAGCAAATCCAAGGAATTCATACCTGAGAATGCTGGTGAGGATCGCATAGTCGCTCTACTCTGGAGGCAGTGCGCCCGTTTCGGGATCGGCGTCTACATACGTGAGGTCGGGATCGACCTCGATCTACGTGAGTGGATCCGAGTCGACTATATCATCTATGATTAATTAATTTAAGTGTTTATTAGTTTTTAAGTGATTTAATTCATAATTAACGATTAATTATAGCTGTGTTTTAATTTACATTTGTTCGGGTTTTATCGTCTTTTTCTAAAAATTTCGACAGCATTTCTACTGCATTTATAAGGTGTCGGAAAAATCTAATTAATGTATTTTTATTTATTTCTATGGTGTTTGCTATGTTAATTATTTTTATGCGCATTTTATAATTTACTTTTAAGTGGGTGTGATTTATCCCCTTTTTACTTAGTTCGAGTTCTGGTTACAAGTATCGTCTCTTTTTCTTGTTTATTGGTTTTATTGTGTTTCTCGTTACAAATTTGATTACATTGTTCGTCAATTCGAATTCGAACAAATCGATAACATCCAAATAACAACACAAGTACAAAGGATAAAAGTTTAAACTCATTTTTATTGATTCCATTTCGATTAGAATTACAATTACATCAATTACAAGAAATAAAACCTAAATTAAATAAAAATAGAGAAATTGATTAATATATATTATATTAAATATAATATATCCTTATAATATTCTTTTTATTTAATTAAAAATAGAGAAATTAATTAATATATATTATATTATTCATAATATACTATTATAGTATTCTTTTATTTATTTAAAAAATAGAGAAATTGATTAATATATATTTTTAATATATATTAATTATGTCCTAATTATTATTTTTATTATATTCTTAAATTATATAATTTATTCTATTTTATATATATTAATATTATATTTTTATAAGTTAGAAAAAATATTTTAAAATACGATAAAAAAAAGAAATTAAATTAATTAGAAAAAACATTATTATTTTATTAATGTGTTGATGTTTTAATGAACGGGATCATACGATGTCGACCATATCAATTGTGCTTGTGCACTGGTAACCCATAACGAGGGTAGACAAAAAATCTAATCATTTTCCATATATTCAAGTTTACGTAGTTAACCATGGATACCGCCAACCTTTCGGGGCGGCTTCCAATTAATTAGTCACTTTTTTAATTATTCCTGTTTTATTGTCGTGAGACATTTTAGTTATTGGGCCTTATTTATTTATTTCAAATCCTAATTTATATTCTAAGTCATTTGGATTAATTTGTTGGTCCAATAGATAAATCTTAAATTCGGGTTTAAAAATGGGCTAATTTTCCTTTTTTATAAATTTCTTGTCTAATTACTTAAAGTCCAGCCGATCCAGTTACATTTCTTTTTCCCTTAAACTTAGTTAGGCTCATTCAAAATTTTCTCGTACTAAATTTCAGCCTAATTCATTACATGTCATTTTAAGCCACAATGCAAACCTGATTACAGAGGCAATCTCTACAAGGCTGATAGGTAAACAAAGCAAGCATAAACAATCAACACAGCCAACAATTACAAGCAACAAGCATAGGCGACAGAGACAAAAGCAACAAGTGCATACACAGGTACAACAGAGATACAAGGGCGAGTACTAGACAGCAACAACAAAAAGGAACAACCATAGACCATTAATACCAGAAGGGTACCATAATCAGAGAGGAACATGGCAGCATAATCAGAAAAAGGCCAAAGAAGGTGCCAGTAAAAACAGTACAGAACATAGGGTACCAAGGCAGCTCAATTAATCGTTGGAGCAAGCAATCAGACAACAGACAGTTCAAGCAAACCAGAAACAAACAAAAATGAGGGCGGATTACCAGTATAGCATCGGTGGGTCAGTAAGGGCTAAGGCAACCTTACCAGTAATAGGCAAGTAAGAACACAAAAATCAGCAAGAAAAAGACAAAGCAACAACTCAACATAACAGCAACCCAGATAAGCAACACAACAGGCAATGGTGAGGAGCAACCTGACCTCACTGGTACCAGTGTACCAAGGGCCCCTACTAGTAAACTAGAATAGAGAACCATATCCCACAGATTTTAGGGTTTTTACCAGTAACAATAACAAGCAGCCATGTAATATAAATTGTAATACAGGGGGCAACAAACGAAGCAACGCAGAAAATATGCCAGCACAAAGGTACAATCATCACAACAACGCAAAATGCACAAGGGTCAGAGGAGAGTCAGGATTTACCAGTATGATAGAGGGACCAAATCAGCAAGAAAGAGAACCAAGAAGTGTAAGGCCCAACACGAGTAAGCATGGCCACCACCCTCCTTCAGCTCCTTGTATTCCATTTGCAACCGAGAGAGTTGTTTCTATTCTTATCAATTTATCAATCTATTCTCAACGCATGAGAGCCAAAGAGAGAGGGAAGGTGAGCACATGCCTTGCTTTTATAGAGGGGCGGTAAGAGTGAGAACTCAGCACAAGTCAAGATTCGTGAAAGATGACAGAGGGCGGGTGAGATAGGGGTCAACTGAGCAGACAAGCTACAGTGGGGTATGGCGACAGTACCAAGTGAGTTGCGCGAGAGGAAGTGCATATTTTATTATATATAATAATTATAAAAATCATATTATTAATAATAAGAGTGATAAAAGAAAAATTTTAAATCTACGAATGGTAGCGCGTCACTGCCAATGGCGCAGAGCAAACGTGCCACTGACAGTGACGTCTTTGTGTAAATGCGCCACTGACAGTGGTGCGTTTGCCAAAAAATGAGTTTTTGATCACTATAAATGCACACGCAGGTATTAAAAATAGGTTTTTGATCACTATAAATACACTCGCAGGTATTAAAAATAGGTTTTTGATCACTATAAATACACGCGCAAGTATCAGTTGCTATTTATAGGAGACAAACGCGCCTCTCCCAGTTAAGAGTACTCAATTCAGTATATATATATATATATATTTCAGATACATATAGCCCAAGTGGGAGATTGTTGGAATTAATTATTATTAATTACAACATGTATGGGCTTATATGTAATAAATATATATTATATAATGGACTGTCAAATTATACCCATAATGAAGTGATCAAATTCTGTATCGGGTTTATTATATGTCATGAGAAGTGAGCCCTTTAATGTGTAGAATGCGTATTAATGACTTTATGATTTAGTGATGGTCTGAATTATATAAAGTCTGATAATAATACAATTATGCTATTGGTCCCTGGAGAACACAATTATAGACAACTTTCTGATTAAGTAGTGAACCCGTTAAGAGAGAATTTGGATCCAATGTGGACCCGTTAAGACATAACTGCACTCAGTTATATGAGCGTCCATATATATGCAGGGATACTGTTGGTTTTAAAACGATTTTGATTTTCACCACTTTCTGCCACCCTTTCGTTTCCAACAGATCCATCTCTCTTTCTCTTAACACAGTTTCAGAAGAGAAGAAACTGTCGACGCCAGTCCTCTCAATCTCTCCATCGGATTAGAAGAAGATCACTGGAAGGCTAAAAGAATCTGGTGATCAACGGGGTTGTGTCTCTCTGAAAGACCGACATCATGAATCAAGATAATATAATTTATGTTTGGTGTTCACTAGAGGATCATGACCATAGCAGTAAATATCTAACAATTTCTTCATTCGCCAACAATATTAACGAGGTGACTTTAGATATTTTACAACACCTTTTTTTCTATTTGTAAATAAAAACGATGAAGTCTCTCAATTTTAAGTATCCATAAAATAATATTTTCTCAATCATACTTCAAACTTTTTATATTCATAAGAAAATCGCTCTAATTTTTTTCCAAACTTCCAAACCTACCACCACTCAGAAAAAAAAACATTAAAAAAAACGGTCTTTGATACATAGAACTATTTGAATTGTTTAATCGATAAATTAAATCTGAATGGAGAGAGATTTTGATGAAACAAAATTCGAACTTTATATAATGCAATCGTTGATTACTTATAACCAGAGGGAGAGTATAGTATATGTATTATTCCTATTGTATGCAGCTATTATGATATATACAGTGAGCTATTCATACACCCTCTCTAATAGCTATTTAGTAGTCTCTAATATAATTATATAAACTTGCTAAAATAAAAGAGAAAAAGTAGTTCAAGCATAATTTTCATAAAAATGTGGCTCGTACCTTTTTCTTTTTCTATCTGCGCCAATGATGAGAATATGCCAAACAGCTTTGCGCCAATGATTAGAATATGCCAAACAGCTTTGGGGCCGACGCAGCCCCTCCCTTCCTAATAGAGTAAGGGCATTAGTACCTAAATCTAAAGAATTTTTTATTTTTTTTTTATCTCCAGTACTTCATCTCCATGCATTTTTAGTACAGTGCGATATTATCATTTTTCTATTTAAATATTCAATTTCTCATCTAAATATCTAATTCAGTTATCTAAATACTTTATTTATTTATCTAAATATGTGAGACATATATATAAATACTCAAGTCATTTTTTATTTTATGATATTTTTTTTTTCATCCGTCACATGTATTTCTCTGTACAATCCATATAATCTTTGATTTTTCTGTCTAAATATCTAATTCACCTATCTAAATACCTGACTCATCTATCTAAATACTTAGTTCACTTATCTAAATACATGGTTCATCTATCTAAATACCTGATTCATTTAAGACATTTGTTATTTTTTTCTCTCTCATCTATCACATGTATTTCCCGTATAACTCATATGATGTTTGTCAGTTTCTCCCATATAATTTTGTTTTCCGAGATTTTTTCTCTCTCTCTTGTTGTTTTTTTACTAAATAACTGTGTAATATATCTAAATACCTAAGTTATATATCTAAATACCTGAGCCTCGTATCTAAATGTCTAAATCACATATTTAAATACCTGAGTCACATATCTAAATACCGGACTCATTTATATAAATACATATTTCACTTATATAAATACCTGATTTGTTTATCTGATTCAGTTATGTTAATGGACGTACATTTTTATCAAAAATGAAAAGTTCGTTATAGGAAATATATTTTTTTTGTCAAAAATAAAAAAATAGATAGGATTTTTTTTTTGAGGGATTTGCTTGAGGGCCTGTTATTCGATCCCCTAAACCTATTACTTAACAACAGAATTATTAACGTGCCGAAAACTAAATAACTTTATATACACTGGAGTTCTAGAACATGGTCCCACTATGAAATGGGCATGCTGAAATAGTAAGATAGAAAATGATGCTGTTCATAACATAATTGTACGTGCGATGACAAAATAAGTTCAATCAAGGGTGGATGTATGTACTGCTAGAGGGAGGGGAGCCGTATTTTTTGGATTTTAAAAAATAGTACTTTTAGATAATGCTTTCGGTAATCTGTTCCCTCGGAAAATTTTTTTGCCCCTCTAGATTGTCTGGTAATTTTTATTGAGAAAAAAATATTTAATATCGTGCATAATGAAATAATTATGCAAACATGTCAAAATATGAAGTTTCGTAGAGGAAAACTTTATTTGTCAACATGATTATCTATTACATTGAGCTTTATTTTATTGTTATTTTTAATATATAAATTTTTATTATTTTAATATTTTTTTTATTAGGTAAGAATATATATTAAATTATTATTTTTTATTTAGTATCCGATTAGTTAATGGGTTTGAACTCGATAAACTATTAAAAATCTGATAATTGCCACTCTGACCAAAATTCTACATCCAGCCTTGAGTTAAATCGATCAATGATACAATGTAGAGGAACAGCTCAAATCAAAACAGATAAAAAAAGAGGAGATAAACTCGAAGTTTAAAATTCGTAATAATAATCAACTGCGCGGATGTGTAAAATAAAGTTTGGTTTCTTTTATTGTCTTAGATTTTTCACAAATATCATATAAATTTTAATATAATACTTAACTACTTAAACATACCTAATAACCTCCTAAATAACTATAAAAATGTGTGTTACGTATTGTTTCACCATTTTTAAAGTTCACATCACAACGATAGATTTTAAAATTAATAACGGTTTTTAATGAGCTTTAACAATGATTCTCAACCATTATTGAAAGAGGGTATTGGAATATATTATTAACAACCATTGTTAAAGCATTTAGTTTAGAAAATGAGGGAGCACTTTTTAACAACGGTTATTGCTAAATAATCATTGTTAAAGGTATATTTAACAATGATTATTTAGTAATAAATCATTGTTAAAGGTCTATTCAACAATAATTCTTTATGAAAAACCGTTATTAAAGGACTTTTCAAAAATAGTTTTTTAGAAGAACCGTTATTGAATATACTTTTAACAATGATCATTTAGTAATAACCGTTATTAAATATTTTTCTTTCCGTTGTATTTTTCTATTTTTCAACAGTTATTGAAATAATCACTATTGAATCTTAAATTTTTTTTGAGTAATTTCTTTATTTTCTGTGCAATCCTAGTGTTTCTAGCAATAATATGATCTGCATTATTTCTCAATATTTATACAATCAGAATAAACAACATTTAAAACAATATATTATATTTATATATGCATAACAAATGCATATATAAATAAAACACATATATACAAATAAAACACACATACTTAAAAATAAATCAAACTCAACCTGAAATAAAAAAAAAATTCTTAATCTTCATATTTAAGTTAGTATGGAGGCTTAACTTAATGTCTCATATCTCAAAAATCATTCAAGTCTTTATATGGATAATCGAGACTCTAAATGTCTAGATTTATGAATTGAAATAATATTTTAAATTCATAATCTAGAAAATCAATAAAGACCGAAAAAGGGGTCAAATACCATCTTTTTTTATTTACCAGTTGATGCTGAGAGGATAGAGCACTTACGTTCACATCATGTATCTTAAAATATTCATCTTGATCTTGATATTTAAGTTGGTAAGGAGGCTTAACTAAATATCTCATATCTCGAAAATCATTCTGTATATCTATATGGATCATCGAGATATCTGAATGTCTAGGTCCATGAGCTGACATAGCGCTTCATATTTATAATATAAAATATCAGTTAAGATGATCAAAATCTTCCTCATTTTTCTGATAATTAGTCCTTGATGTTGATCTGACATAACGCTTCATACTTCACATCTTACGTATTGATATTCACATGGTCTAAGTTATCATTAATCGAGACTCATGATCTGAGTTGTCATTAATCAAGACTCATGATCTGACAATCTCGCCATTATCTCCTCCTCACTATTTTGTAATTTTGTCCTTGAGCTGTAAAAACTCAAAGTTGAACATTAGAACCAATAAAATGATAATGATAAACTAATTATATTAATTTTCATAACAAAATTTCAAATTAGAATATTATACCCTACAAAATATATGTTAAACCAAAATTATAGTAAAAAAACTCAAATTTCATAATTAAACCCTAATTATATCAACTTCAAAAATAAAAGTACCAATTTGAACATTACAACCTAACAACATGTATATTAAACCCTAATTATAGAAAAAAAAATTAAATTTCTTAATTAAACCCTAATTATAGTAATTTCCACAATAAAAATCCAAATTAAACATTAAGACCATAAAATATGATAATTATTTAATAGTTATTACAATAAAACTCAAATTTTTTAACTAAACCCTAATTATAGCAATTTTACAATAAAAACCAAATTTGAACATTAAAACCTTAAAAATGACAGTTATATAATAATTATTATAATAAAACTCCATTTTTTTAATTAAACCCTAATTATAGCAATTTTGCAATAAAATACCAAATTTAAACATTAAAACCATAAAAAACAACAATTATATAATAATTATAGCAATAAAACTAAATTTTTTAATTAAAACATAATGATAGTAATTTTTACAATAAAAAAACAAATTTGAACATTAAAACCCTAAAAAAGATAATTGTACAATAATTATTGCAAGAAAACTCAAAATTTTAAGTTAACCCTAATTGTAGAAATTTTCACAATAAAAACTCAAATTTGAACATTAAAACCCTAAAAAATGGCAATTATATAATAATTATTGCAATAAAATCATATTTTTTTAATAAAATCCTAATTATAGTACATTTCACAATAAGAACTCAAATATGAACATTAAAAATCCTAAATTGGTCCTACATGACAAATGCTATCAATTATATAGAGTTATGCTACGGTTAGTCGCAAAGTACAAAATATTTTTGTACTTCGCGTCGGATCTCTCATTTTCGAATTCAAAACACTGATCCGATCATTTAAAGTGTTTTTCATTTTTAAATATATTTGGATATCAATTTTATATTTTTTAGATTTTTTTTCTATTTTTTTGAGGATTAGAAAATTGTTCTTATTAGAAATCATAAAATGAGTGCATTTTCATCCCCTCAAAAAAAAAATAATAAATTTCTAAAAAATATAAAACTTAGTTTCCAAACATATTTCAATATGGAGAACACTTTTTGGCGGCCAGATCGGTGTTTTGAATTCGGAAATGAAAGATACGACGCGAAGTACAAAAATATTTTGTACTTCGCGAGTAACCGTAGCAAAACTCAAATTATATATATATATAGTCCGACTATGGTGTTTTACAAAGTACAGAGGCGTTGTGTGCTTTGCGCTCTATGTTTAATTTCAAGTCAGAAATAATCGATCTGAACCGTTCAATCTAATTTTCATATCAAAATCTATTAGTAAACCAACTTTCATATTTTTTAAAATTTTTTTGCTATTGTTTTCGGTGAGGAGAACATGACTTGATCTGAGAATTCTGATTCATCCAAAAATGACGGTTTTCCCCCTATCCAAAAAAATAGTATATGAATTCCAAAAAATATAAAATTTGGTTTACTAATAGATTTTAATATGGAGATTAGATTGACTAGTTTGGATCAATCATTTCTGACTTAAAATTAATAATAGAGCGCAAAGCACACAATGCTTTTGTTCTTTGTATAGCACCATAGACTAATTATATATATATAATCAATTTTATACAAATAATGAACATTATTGACTAATTAATATCATGTATTACGTATTGTTAAGCATATTCATCAACACAAACATGAAATGAATTAGACCTTCGCAGAATTGATCAATACAAACTATCTATTTCAATTTTAGACATCACCATAATATGAAATAAAATTAATAAAAAAAGAGATATAGCTGGATTAATTATGAGAGGTAGAGGAGACAGAAGAGAGCATGAGCTAAGTCGAGCAGCAAGGAGCAGGTCAACGAACAAAAAGATCAAGTAAAAAAAGATGAAGATCGAGCAAGCAGCAAAATAAGAAAGAACTAGAGCTTATACTTAATAAATATTTTGAAGGCAATGGTGTTGTGATATTTTCAAACTAATAAAATTTAACCTAATATACACAAGATGAAGCTACAAGTGCATGACATACCATATAATAAATAATTGTTGATCCCACAGAGATTGATTAAAGTACTGATATAGATAATTTCTTTAAGCTACACTATAAATTTATGAGTTGCATCTAAAGTAATTAAATTATAAATTAAAATTGATTCGGATAAAAATTAGAGTTTTATCAAGATAAAAATGAATCTAAGGTTTTAGCATCACCGTCGACTAGCGCATTAATTATACTTTATCCATATATTTATTCTTTATTATGTGAGAGTTATCATCTAATTTAGTGCTAATAGTCTTATTAGAGTTTAACACAGTGCTCAAACCGGTTCAGACTTCACAATTAAGTACTTTGCTCAAATGATTTGAACTCTTTAAGTCTTGATAATCTTAAATTATTAAAGACCGATTATTCATGATTAAGTACTTCTAACAAGTTACTTTAATAATTTTAAAAAATTCTCATTGAATCTAGACTTCACGGTTAGATACTTGACCTAGGACTATATACCTTTTAGGTCCAAGTATCTTTAAATTTGAGTTAGAAATCTAAATAATTCTCTCAAAATATGTGTTAACCTAAGGTTATTTGTAGTTTATGAATCTACGCAACTTAGGGTTTCTAATCCTAAGCAGATTACTAATACAAATATAAAATGAGTACGATTAAAGCCCAAGTTTTAAGTTAAATGTCTACGGCCCTAGAAAAAGATCTACTCTTCATGGAAGATTGAAAATCACAGATCAAAATGATAAAAATTGAGAAAAAGATCATAAAAAATATAGAAGTTATGCCCAAAATTTGATTTCTCTCGTGCTTTTTCTCTCTCACCAACTCCAAGATAGAATTTCTTCCTCTCTTTCTCTAGAAAAACTGTCCAAAATATTCAACCTTTTTTCAGTTTACTCTAGACCCTCTTTTATAGAATTTTTTTACAAAAATTATCCACTAAAATAAGTAATAAAGAAAATTATTCAAGTAATTTATAGTTGTATTTTCCTAATTTTCAGGATCGAAATGAGTCCAAGAATGCTGAAAAACTCTAAGCAGTTCTGTCAGAAACTACAAATAACTGTGAGAAGATCAGGATGAAACCGTCTGACCAGGCTTCGATCCGCAGATAGACTTCTTCTGTCTGCAGATTGACTTCTTCTATCTGCATATACTATTCTTGAGCATGATTATGCACTTCACTCTTTTGCTTGTAATTTTCTTATCCAGTATCTCTTTTACCTCAAATTTGCATTATTCTTCTTCATTTTTTATGGGCTTCTATCTAAATCTGAAAAAAATAATAAAATCTAGGAAGTACATTAAACTTGATAATTTAAATCCTAATTAAACTAAATTAAGTCTAATTAAACTCTAAAAGCTAAATTGTTAGATTAAATCACATCTAAAATATAGCATTTAAATCCTTCTATCAAGCGATATCTCTAGAAAGAAAGAGAAGACAATAAGGAGAGAGAAAAACTAGGGTTATCGTTGCCAAATAAAAAAATAATTTAGTAATGGTTTTTAAGTATTAACCATTATTAAATGGAGATATAGAAAAGTTATTACTTAAAAACCGTTGCTAAATGTACATTCAACAATGATTTTTTAAGTTATAACTGTTGCTAAGCTATGCAGTTATAACGGTTTTTTGATGTAATCATTGCTAAATATTTCCCAAAAGTTATACAGTTTTTAAAGGGGTATTCAACAACAGTTTTAAGTTACAACCGTCGCTAAGCTATGCAGTTATAACTATTTTTTTAAGTAACTATTTCTAAATCTTTCCCAATAGTTGGATAGTTTCTAAAGAGATATTTTAACAATATTTTTTTTTATAAAAAACCGTTATAAATTGTGTTCACTATTATTGCATTTTTTCCACTGAGACCTTTTAACAACGAAATTCTCTTATTACCGTTATTAACTGAGTATTGTCTAAGCCCCTTTATGTTGTAGTGCATGGTCGATCCAACTACTCAAAATGATTTTCCTATGAAAATCTAGTGGTAGATCAGTTTTTATTTTTATTTTTTTTAGATAGTTAAAAAATATCTTCTTTTAAATGGCTCATAATTATTAAATTAAGTGATTTTCTAACTATCTAAAAAAATTTAATTTAATTTATAACTAGATTTTCATATGAAAATAATTTTGAGTGGTCGGATAGTTCATTTAAACATTCAAAACAGATAAATGATCCGTAATCAAGCTTTTAAAAAATAAAAAGTTTTAATCGTTTTAACCATTTTAACGGTTTTGACAGACCTGACATTAAGTTTTTGAGAAAAATGGATTTAACAGGTTTTCTGTGATTTAATAGTTTTATCTCACGATAAGCCTGTTAAAATTGTTAATATTAAAAAAAAACACATTTACTGACTTAAATTTTTTTTATTTTTTTATTTTTTGGATATGAATTAATGCCCTAATAAAAAAAGAAAATATATCATGTAATAATTTAGTATAATTTAAGATTTTTAACTTTTAAGTACTTAATTAATATTATAATTATTATTTTTACTTAATTTAATTAATTATTAAGTACTAATTATATGAGAATGTATTTATTAATTTTTTAAATATCTATTAATAGTAAAAAAATATTGATCATTTTTTAATTTAACGGCCGTGTAAAATCATTAGCTATTACATGATTACATGGAATTTTTTTGGCCATGTTGACGCCTGAATTTGGAAAAACTCAGAATACAAAAATTGTAGCATTTTTTCATGCTTTCTAAATAATTTTGAATTATCAGTTGTGATGATAAAGTTTATGATCAAAATATCACAACGTATCAATTTATCCAGAAAATCACGCATCCAGATAATTAAACACTGTTTTGGCCTTATTTAGGTCCATGTTAATTCCTGATGCGATCAAAAGGTTGTTTATTCATGTCAAACGGAAAAAAAAACACTAATAAGGATAAAGAGAAGTGCATGTGTATTTTTGGAATAAACTAGGCCACATCCCACATGTAGTTCGCACTTAATATCAGAGTTAATACTACAATGATCAGATTCATGCATCAAATTTGGAAACTTCTCCGATATATTTCGTATCTCTAATGATCTAAGACAGACAATGACATATTATCTCTACAACAATTCTAATTTAATTCCCACCAATCGTTGTCTTTTTAGTTGGCATTTTATGTATGTGGTAACACGATCTGCTTCTCTTTGCAAATCCTAGCATCTCTAATCCGTGTGTATCTTGACAGTGATAATCGAAAAAGGCATTGTTCATTTGTTCTATGGCCAATGAATCCAATATCCAACAAAACCAACCAGAGAAGTACTGCCACTTCCTAATAGTCACCCAACCAGCACAAGGCCACATAAATCCAGCACGCCACTTGGCACACCGTCTCCTCTCCATGCTTCCATCATGCCATGTCACCTTATCCACCGCCATCTCAGCACACCGACGCATGTTTCCTTCCCTTTCCAAGCCCGATCAAGAAATTACTTTTCGTCAAGTTTCCTACATACCTTTCTCCGACGGGTACGACTCGGGTTTTGAGCCATCCATTGATGAACGTATAGAAAACATTAAAAAGTTAGCAACTTTTGCTCCCAAGTCACTATTGGCCATAATTGATCGCCTTGCCAAGAGGAAGCAACCTGTTACATGTATAATTCATGCATTTTTCTTTCCATGGATGGTTGATTTGGCATCGGCATGTGGTGTTCCGTCTATCCTTTATTGGATCCAGCCAGCCATGAGCCTCTCAATCTATTATCACTATTTCAATGGCTATAATTCAACCATCTTAACACACAACGATGATCAAGATTTTACAGTGAGTTTACCGGGAATATTTCCACTAAAGATTTCTGATCTACCATCTTTTCTTACCATCACTTCAGAAAACCATCCGCATGAAATATTTATTGGTATGTTTAAAGATAAGTTTGAGTCATTGGAACGAGAAAGGAGGATTACTAGTTCAAAGCCAAAGATACTAATAAATACCTTTGAGGCTTTAGAGGTAGATGTGGTCCAAAGCATGGAAAAGTACTTCCAGTTGTATACCATAGGACCATTGATTCAGTTATCAGCCAAAGATGAAGAAGAGAAAAGTAATGATTACTTTAAAGTATATGGTCAAAATAAATATATGAAATGGCTTGATTCCAAGCCTGAGAGGTCGGCTGTGTACGTGTCATTTGGGGGATTGACAATGGTGAGTAAAAGACAACTAGAAGAGGTGCAGAAAGGATTAAAATACAGCGGGCTACCATACTTATGGGTAGTGAGAACAAATAATAGAGTAGATCTTGCGCTAGAAGAGGACAGTGCAAATGGAATAATTGTAGAATGGTGTGATCAAGTGAAGGTGTTGTCTCATCCATCCATTGGTTGCTTCGTGACACATCACGGTTGGAACTCCACACTAGAAAGCATTATGTGTGGAGTTCCAATGGTTGGGGTGCCTCAGTGGTCAGATCAGGCAACAAACGCAAAATTGGTGGAGAAAATTGGAGTAGGTGTCCGGTGTGAAATCAGTCAAGAAGAAAGGGTTGTGGTATGGTCAGAAATAAAGAGATGTTTGGAATTGGTAATGATCGATGATACAGCTAGGAACGACATGAGACAGAATGCAGAGAATTGGAAAACGAAGGTCAAGGAAACAATGGAGAGGGATGGTTCTTCAAGTAGGAATCTAAAAGCATTTGTTGAAACAATTTGTTAAGTGTAAAAAAAGTTTGAATGTGATGTGGTTTAGTCTTTTGCTTCTTGACCAGTTGTGTTTTGCGAGGATTTTTTATTGTTTTCAATTAGTTTCAGTAAACGATTGGAGTGTAGTGGAATCCATTAATGCTGGGTTGGGTTTGTGTTGTTGTGTGGAACTTGATTTGTAATAAACTTATAATGAAAATAATCTGAATGACATTGTCCTATAGTAAACATCATTGCAATTAAAAACTTGCAAGTATTAACATCTTTTTTAAGTGGAACAAAAATGTTTTGGGCCGCCTAAATCTGAGCCTGTTTCTGAACTATCCAGCCTAATAGCCATAGTATAGAAGCTTTTCCGAAGAAAATATACAACTTTTTGTTGAAGTTGGGTTTCAGGAGGAAAATACATTTAAACGTTTAAACCCTATAATATGGTTTTCAAAGTTACAGGATTATGCTGTCGATAAAGAATTATTTGAAAGAATTACAATCGTTTGTAATTATTCTGATATTTTTGAATTATTTTTAAATATTTAATAAATTATAAAAAAATCTTTTTGTTTCTTCTTACTAGTGAAAACGTTAATATTATGGTCTTATTTCTATTATGAAACAATGATTTTTTTTCACTTATAATCTGACTACATAAAAACTTATTGAATTTTCTTCTTGCATTATGAACTTTTTACTGTATCAGTTAGTTATCAATTCATAGAAAAAATAAAACAAGTAACTAAAACTGCAAATATATCCTTCAACAATTAATTTTGATAATTGTTCTACAATATTAAAATGCTAAATAAATTGAAATACAGATAATTAAGTCTATTTTTTCTAGATATCCATCAACCCCATAATATATTAAGTAATTGGATAAAGTAACACCTCTAACATAGATTCAAAGAAAAATCACTAGTAATTAGTAATCACCAAGATCACAATATTCAATAATCCTAGCTAACGCAACCGACGAATACTCTTGATTCCTAGCTCTAGGATACTAACACTACGTTTCTTGGTCATTGTCGTTGTTGTAGAAAAAGCAGGGATGGAGACAATTACTCGTTTTTTTTTCCTACAAAAAAAATTTGGTTGCTGTATACTAAATATTTAATTTGAGATCATTGAATTAAATTAAATGTTTTGGGCAAACCAGTTATGAAATAAGGGAGGGAGGAGGGTTAACGGATATAAATAGAGACGGAATAAGAAATAATCGGTAGAGGTCTCTAATTTAAAGAAATAATCAGTAGAGATGTTCGATCTGAAGAAAGAGAGTATTCAGGTTAAATTTTTTTTTTTACTTTTTCACTGCATTAATAATTAATAAAATTTTATTTCTTGGTGGATTGAAAGGGTACCCAAGTGTCTGTTGGAACCAATCTTGATTCCGCCGCTGGGTTCAAACTGTATTTCTCAAAACGTTCAGGAATTAACATTTATGCTGTATAATCTTTCCTTAATCAATATCCCATCAGATGCTTCAAGACGAAGTGGATTATCTCATATTTCAACTTATTGCTTTAACTTTTTTTTTAGATAAAGATTGGATTTGTCACTTTATCTAATTTAAAGTTGCAACCTTCTACGCAGAAAATATTAGGAATTTTTAGGTGGTCATCGGACTAAATTTGAGTCTGACGGGTCGGACATGACAACTGTCTATTGTCAAATCTGATATTTTGCACGATAATGTAAAGTATGGAGGAAGTGAAAGTTTTCTGTGAATCTCAAAGCAATCGAACAGTCATCCAATCCATATATGAAATATCGGATCTAAATTTCAACGGATGATTGTTGTAACCCCCATTCCCTGAAAATATTACATTAGTTTTTACATGAAATTTGATTCTCTTAATTACTAAGTAAATAAGTTAATTAATTTAAGTACAAGTAAACTTTGTAAACAAATTAAAAAAACATCACCAATAATAAAATATATTATAATCTGTAAAACTTGACACTTTCATTATACATGAAATTCAGCAATAAAATGGAAGTTCATGTTCCCAAGATTTTTTTTAGCAAACTGCTAGCCAATCGGTTTTTTAGAGCAATTGACAGCAGCAGCCACCAACTTACGTAATCCAAGGGACCGAGGGGATTTTAAAAAATTGTGTTTTTAGTTAATGTTTTTGGTAAAAAAACAATTTTTGAATTTTTTTTTATTTTTCTGAATTGTTTGATTATTTTGATTGAGAATTTTTTTTTTAATATCATACATAATAAAATAATTATGTAAAAATTTCGAAATGAAGTTTTGTGGTAAAAAAAATTCATCATCAACTTGATTATTTATTACTTTGAGTTTTATTTTATTGTTATTTATTTTGATATTTTTTTGTTAGGTAATGATATATACTAAATTATTAACTTTTATTTAGTATTCAATTAATTAATAAACTTGAAGCAGATTAATTATTACAATCCGATAATTATCCTCCTCCCCCTCTGATCAAAATCCCGCATCCGCCCTGCAAACACCTACACAAACAACCTACTGCTAGCCAATCATACCTCCAAAATGTTGATGGAAACTAGAACTGAGAACGTCAGGCAAGAATTCTATTAGAAGCCGTAACCAAATATCATTTGTACATGTTCTTTGATTGATCTTGACGATTCGATCCATAAAGTCCGATCACGTAATTGGGGTTGAAATTTTATTTCTTATCAAAACCGTCCAGTACTAATCAAAAGGATAAGAATCAGAATTTGCTGATTTACTAAGTTCATCATTTCAACAAAAGCAGGTGTTACTTCTGACGTAACACCCATCGTCTCGTCATCAGAATTGTCACCGTGTTCTCAAATCTCAGTCTATATATATGTGTATAATCGCAACTACAGCACAGAAAGAAAAATCAAAAGCACACACGTTTCCTTGTTATCTTGATCTTCTACCCAAATACTTTGAGACCTATTAATCTTAGTTACCATATCTACATTACAATGGCCTCAACATTGCAGCTGAAAGATCAGCACTTTTTGTTTGTCATAATACACGGGCAAGGACACATCAACCCTGGTCGGAGCTTTGCGAAGCGTTTAGCCAGGACTACCGGTGCTCAGGTCACCTTCTCCACTACCGTTTCTAACCACCGACTCATGTTCCCTTCTCTCACTAGTCCAGATGAGGAAATAACTGACGGACAGATAACCTACATACCATATTCTGACGGGTACGATCATGGAGTGAAGTTGTTCGTAGATGACCAAGTCGACTATCAGAAGAAGTTCAATCAGGTTGGGCCTGCAACTTTTAATTCCATCTTAGACAATCTAGCTGCACGTGGCCAACCAGTAACATGTATTGTATATAGTATGCAAATGCATTGGGTTAAAGATCTCGCGAGTGAGCGGGGCATACCGACAGCCTTTTATTGGGTCCAGCCTGCTGGCATGTTAGCCATATACTACCACTATCTTCGTGGATACCGCGACTTGATAACCGCTCATGCAGATGATCCATTCTTTGTAGTGAACCTCCCACATTTACCCCAAATGAGGATTAAGGACATGCCAACCTTCTTCACAAACCCCATGGATAAAACTTTCAAGCCAATTTTTGAAACATTATTACTGACAATTGAGTCCGCATTGAAGCCCAGCAAAGATGGTTCAAAATCGATGCTTCTTATAAATACTTTTGAAGATCTAGAACATGAGGCAATCAAGTGCATAGAGGAGGCAGAGGTTTTGACAATAGGCCCGTATATACCATCATTGATACATGACGGGAATGAGATCAACATATCTGGAGATCTGTTCAAAGCCGATGAGAAGGGTTATATGGACTGGCTTGATACCAAACAAGAAAACTCAGTGGTCTACGTGTCTTTTGGTAGCCTTGCAACTATGAGCAAGAAGCAGATAGAAGAGA
Organism: Schoenoplectus tabernaemontani; assembly: GCA_037127355.1. NCBI lineage: Eukaryota > Viridiplantae > Streptophyta > Magnoliopsida > Poales > Cyperaceae > Schoenoplectus > Schoenoplectus tabernaemontani. The sequence continues at coordinate 15,405,839 of CM073740.1, forward strand.
TACAGCATGGGCTGAAGGACAGTGGTCATCCATACTTACTGGTAGTGAGAAAGAACAACCGCGAAGCAGGGGTACAATTGGAAGAAGGAGAGAATAGCATGGTGGTCGAGTGGTGCAACCAGGTACAGGTCCTATCTCATCCATCCATCGGCTGCTTTGTGACACACTGTGGCTGGAACTCGACATTAGAGAGTTTGACATGTGGTGTACCAATGGTAGCTGTGCCACAGTGGGCAGACCAGGACAATAATGCAAGGATGGTGACGGAGTGGTCGGCTGGGGTTCGAGGTGAGATGAACAAAGAAGGGGTAATAGAATCAGCGGCCCTGAAAAATTGCTTGGAGCAGGTCATGGGGAATGGGGAAAAAGCTCTTCAAATCAGAGAGAGTTGTAAGATATGGAGGAAGAAGGCTCGGGAGGCGGTCAATGATGGCGGCTCATCTCATCGTAACTTCAAGTATTTTTTGGATAAAATTGTCACCTTGCCAGAGCCACATAATTAAGGAAAGTCTCTGCTGTCCCATTGCAGTATTGCACTATTGGATGTATGTAATAAAGACATATAAAGCAGAAATTAGTATGAATAATCGCCCTATAGGTTTGTAATAAAAGAATAAATTATCTGAATAATCTTCGTACAGCTTGTAAACGGATTACAATTGCATAATTTCGGAGAAGTTAGTAGGTTTGGTTGTGTTCTGTGGAAATCATTTTCATTGGGGAACTACCTTTATATATTAACAATTTTTCAAATGTTGATTATATGGTGTCATTTGGGGCAGTGGTTGAGAACAGTTATTGTTAATGATAACTCGAAAAATATAAAAAGAATGCTAAACTTTAATTATCCGGATTAGTACAAATATTATTGAATGATAACTTTAGAATAGTCATGAAGGGAATGAATAATATAATAAAATGTTTCTTTTTTCTTTTTAACCAAAGTCTAATTTTTGTCATGACTTGTTAAATATGTATGGAGAACTATATTTTCTAAATTAATGCCTTATTTTTTTAATTCAATGATATTTATTTTCTAATGCTCGATTTAATAATATTATTATTTAGAATTTTTTCCCATTATTTTAATAAAAATAAGTAGATGAAAGGCTAGATCTAAACGTACTAGAGAAGTATTAAACAGGACTGAAGGTTTTCTATTTATTTGTTATTTAATTCTATTTATTTTGAATGGCTCAAAGCAGGGTTACGAGAGGAAAATAGTGTTGATAGTTATTGTTTTAAAGTCTGCGATCAGGAAATTCAAAGAAAATTATGAAATTTGAACTATGTAAACCTAACCAATATCTAATTATTCCAAAATTTCATGCAAATTGGATGGCCGTATTTGTTTCATATTTTTTTCTTTAAAACTGGGATGAAATGCCCTTATCCATAATCCATCCCAGAAAACGGTTTCGTAGTATTTCTTTGGTTCTACTGCTGGTACAATGATGTAAATGAATGTTTGGTGTGCCATGGAGATCAGTAATGTAATATGTGATGTCTCAATTGCTTCTATAGTGATGAACTGACTGGCACCGATACATACAACAGTTAAAAAGCTACAAATCATCAAAAGCAAGGCTTTACAAATCCATTGTAACCTTCTGAAATTTTGTTAGAGGCATACGTTATTCAGGTATTAAGCCTGATTTCTTTACCATCCTAATTGCTTTATATGTTCAAGCATGGAAGATATCAAATTGGGATGTCAGTATCAATGAAACAACACAAGAAAGAAACAACAAAGATGCAATACCAACAATAATCAAGAACAATACAAAAGCACAAGCAAGTTAGCACAACATCACATAGGTTCAGTCCCCAACATGGAAAAATGACACACAAGGCCAGGAAAAGAGAGAAAGGAAGCACCACTCAAATCGTATCAATAAAAAGTGTCAAACAGCAATGAGAGATCGACCAGCCCCGAAGGATCTCATCCCAGTTCCAGTGTCGTCCCTGTTGGAATTAATTATTATTAATTACAACATGGATTGGCTTATATGTAATAAATATATATTATATAATAGAATGTCAAATTATATGTATTATGAAGTTATCAAATTTTATATCGAGTTTAATATATATCATGAGAAGTGGTCATTTAATGTACAAAATGCGAATTAATGACTTTATTATTTAGTAATGGTCTAAATTATATAAAATTTGATAATAATACAATTATGTTATTGGTCTCTGGAGAATCCGTTAAGAGAGTTTGGGATCTGATATAGACCCGATAAGAAATAACTACACTCAATTATGGGCGTTCATTATATATAGTGAGAGTGTTAGTTTTCGAAATGAATTTCTTCATTCTCCACTTTTCTGGCAACCTTTTATTTTCAACATAATCTATCTCTCTCTAAGACAGAGTTCCAGAAGAGAAGAAAATGTCTGCGTCGGTCCTCTTAGTCACTCCATCGGATTAGAGGAAGATCACTATAAGTCTTAAAGAAGTCGGGTGATCAACGAGGTTGTGTCTCTCTAGAAGACCGACAACATGGATTAAGGTAACTTAATTTATGATTAGGAGTTCACTAGAGGATCACGACCTTTAAGAAAACCTAACAATTGCTATGAGAGCCTACTCTAGTAGAACTGTTAAGATCTATGACTGATTAAAAAATTTCTCATAAATTCATACTTTTTAATTAGATATGTTCTTTTAATCAAATAGTTTATGAATAATTTAGAAATATGTAGATCTGTTTGTTAGAATTAAAATCAAGATTGACAATCGATTTCAAAAATCAAGTTTATCAGTTTATCAGCTTATCAGAATCCAGAAAATTAAAATATTTCAGAAACTGATTGGTCAACAAAGTAGTTTCTTAATTATATATGATTAATTGTCGAATTTCATGATTATGTTAAGAAAGTGTAAATTTCGATCTATTTCTATTCCTGCTGTAGTTATTTTCGAATCATGTCAAGATCAGTTATTGTCGGTTATGTAAACGGCGGTTATGCAAACTAACGGTTTTTAAAAAATTTAAAACTGACGGTTATCAACAAGCGGGACCGCCACAGTTAGGAAACATTTTTGTATTACATGCCTAACTCTTTTTTTGCAGAAGGATTGTGAGATAGTATGACTATGTTGCCTTATGTGAAATTTATAATGCATGAATGATTGATGGCTTATGTGAAATATATATACATAAGCGGCCTAAAGTGCCAATTAATTATTTTTATTTTGGTGGCTTACATGTCACATAAGTATGTATCATTCTTAGGACTTTATATAATTTTCATTATTATTAGGATAGCAATTTGATAAGAATGAGAAAATTACATGAAGGACGAGATGATGGTTGTTGTGAAGAAGATTCTTACAAAGGAGATCATTATGTCTTGGGTCATACTATCTAACTTATGAATTGACTTATGTTGGTTGTTGTTTATATAGTATTGATTGTATGAACCCATGAATTGATATTTAGGTTAAGCCATCATATTTGAGATATTTATTCAGATAATATTAAATCATTATGAAAGCTTCAGATAAAAATATATTTTTGAAATAATTAATAAAAATATTATCTTACCAAAGTAAGCTCTCATATTGGCGTTAATTATTTTTCAAAACTTATATACAGAGGATATACATATAATATTTGATTTTTGGACTGTCCTAAAGAAAAGATAATAATCACTTATTATATATAAACAAATTGTAGTAATATATAGGTAATGGCCAATAAGTTTTAGGTGTAATTAGTTGATTAGCCCAAATAAAGATTGACTAATTGACATCAAATGGACCGTTATATATCATTATTATATTATTTTAGAATAATAATTGATTCCAAAGAATACTTATTATTCAAGGATTAGTTGATGAAATATGTCTTATTTTGTTTTAATATTATAATTCAGACATTTGATTCGTTATATTGCATGTATTTTTTAGCAAAATTACTGATCTTACTGTCGGCATCAATAGCATTCCAATGCTGACGGATTCTAATTACAAGGAATGAAAAGATATCTTAGAGATTATTCTTGGGTGTCTTGACCTGGACATAACGTTACAGCAGGCTAAACCACATGTACCTGCTGTAGATAGTCTGAAAATGTGCAAAATACGCATGAACGGTGGATGAGGTCAAATTGCTTGTGTCTTAAGGTCATGCAAATGACTATTCCTGAAAGTTTTAGGGGACCTATTTCTGATTTCACTCTAACCTTGGACTATCTTAAGGAACTTGAGTAGAGGTTTGTTAGGAATAAGAAGGCTAAAATAGATATTCTGTTAAACAAACTCTGCACAATGAAGTACAATAACAGAAGTAATGTCAGGGAGCACATTCTTGAAATGATGAATACCGCTTTAAAATTGAAGGCACATAAACTGAACATATCGGAAGATATGTTAGTCTATTTGTCTCTCAACTCTATTCTCACTTCTTTTGGGCGGTTCAAGGTGAGCTACAACTATTAGAAGGAATCATGGATAATCAATGAGCTCATCTCGCACTGTGTTTAGGAGGAAGAGTGTTTGAAGACGGACAAGAGCGAGAGCGCAAACATTACTTTCACGTCTAAGGGAAAAGGAAAACAGAAATATAAAGTCAATTCAGATGCTGCAACTACAAGTTCGCAAAAGAAACCCACTAAAGATAAGAAATCGGTTATCAAGACAGAACCGGATAAGAAAAAGAAAGGGTATTTCTTTTATGGATCTGAAGAGAACATTAAGAAAAAAATATATCAATTATCACGCATGGCGTGCAAAAAAAGGTATTTTTTTCTCTTATTTGTGAAGAAGTTAATTCAGTTTCAGTTTTAATAGACACATGATGGATAGATTCGGGTGCAACCACTCACATATCTGTGTCTATGCAGGGTTGCCGAAATTATCGTAAGCTAAGAGATGGTGAAAGATACATCTATGTAGGCGATGAAAATAAGGCAAAGTTGAAACCATGCGGCATTTTATGTTACTTTTGAAAACTGATTTATATTTGGATTTGTTTGATACTTTTGTTGTGCTATCTTTTAGACGGAACTTAATTTCTATTTTCGCGTTGGACAAATTAGATTTTTCTTATTCATTTGGAGATGAAAAGTTTGGTTTGTATCGACACTCTAATATGGTAGCTTCTAGTTTTCTATCCGTTATGGTTTGTATCAACACTCTAATATTTGATGATGCTGCTAAAGTTAAACCTGCTTTGATACCATATATCAAATATGATTTGAATAATAAAAAATAACACACTCCTACAATCCTCCCTCTCTTAATTTTATTTAATCTCAGAAAATTTTTGTTTACACAGTTTTCATTACAGAAAACTATATTCCTCTTGTTTTTTTCCAATCACATGCTAGCATATTCTTCTTTTTTATCTAGTTTAGAGAGTCTTATTCATGATTGATCTTCTAAAAAAAGATAATTGAGAGGCTTGAAAATAAAATTTTAGAGTTTGATTTAAAAGTTCAATCTTATGAGTCTAAATTATAAAATCTGGAAAAGAATTATCAAATGCAATTAGGTGAAGTTACAACATTAAAAGTGAAAGTGTAAAATTTAGAAACTGAAAATAGAGCACTAAAATCCTCATGTATTTCAACAAGCATCACTTCAATGGATTTAGACAAGGTTATAGGTCAAAGGCCTAGCAATAAGTCGGGTCTTGGATATAAGAAATCTTCTAAGACTTCAAATTGCCCTAAATCAAATGAGAAACAAAGTCAAGAGTCAAACGCAAAAATTGTGAAATCTACTAATGCTAAATCTTTCAATAAGAAACACAATTATGCATTTCAATATAAATAATTTGATAAAAAATATTAACAAAGGAAAAAAAAATTTTTAAAGCAACAATGCTACATTTTTCAATCCTAGTTGGTCAAATATATTGTATTTTAAAGGACCCGATGGATGATTTTATAAGTTTAAAAATCAAAATGATTTTCGAACCAAAACTCAAAGATATGAGCATAAACAGATTGTTTTTCAAAAATATAAAATATTTCTAAAGAAAAACCCAAGACTCAAGCTCAAGGATTAAAAGAAAGCTACCAAAATACATTTGTTAAATGTAGTAAGAAGTCTCAAATATGTGTATTTTGTAATTATTATTGTCATATTGGTCATATCTCACTTGATTGTAAACTTAGAAAGGAAAATAACATCACAAATGTTGTTTGGGTTCCTAAGATTAAAAATTAGAGACCTTAATGCTTAATCTTCCCTTCGAATCATATATGCAACATATTTAGAGAGAGTTAGCTAATTTCTTTTTGAATGAATTATATTTTTTATTATTTTGGAAGTATTTTAAATTCTTTATCTTATACACGGTGCATACATTAAGGGGGAATAATCAATTTAGGGGGAGCTAAATTAAAATAAATTTTTTATTTGCACCATTTTGCCCGATTTCTAAAAAGGGGGAGAAGTTTTTGGGTGAAATCCACATCATATGTTATATCTATGCACCCATGCATGTTTTGCAAATCGATAAAAAGGGGAGATTGTTATACTTAACATCTTCTTTGATTTGTCGATTTGCAAAACAATCTTGAATTTTACAATTTACCTTGTTTAAGTTTTGTGCAGAAATTAACATGTAAATGGATTAGTGCACAAGAACCAAGACTAATGATGAGACATAAGAGCTAAATCAAGACTGCATTAGGCTTAGGTTTAGTTATACTTAAACTGGGTTAAATTGGTCAAGATAAATTGAGGTTAAACAACAAAGTAAAATACTTCTGCCCAGTGAATCGTTATAACGATTCAGTAATCGTTATAACGGTTCATCTCAATACTTAAAAATATTCTAAGGCAGAAAAATATACATATAAACCAGAGTGTATCGTTATGTAACGATTATGTAATCGTTACAACGATTCATGAAATATATAACGATTTGATTCATCGTTAGAACGTTTCAGCTCAATTGATCCAACGTCTATTCTTTCTAAACCGTTATAACGATTCCCAAACCGTTATAACGGTTCAGGCCGAAAATAGTTTCTTCAGTTGTTTCAGAAGATCTATTTTAAAAGGATCACATCTCTCACTGAAAGTGTACAAGATCTATCTAGCAAAATCATTACTCCAAAGAGCTTACTAGCCATATTCAAAGAGAGAGAGAGAAAAATCAAGATATTGATACACTCAATTTGCCAAATCTTTGTTCAAACTCAATCTAGCTTCTCTCTATTCTCCCAACTTGATCCTTCGTGATCTTCTTCTCAACTTCTTCTTGAGCAGTTGTACTCAACTATTTCTTGAGCTGTAGTGCTCATTATTTTTTAGTGTGTTGTCACTCAAGTTTTTAGTGTGTTGTCACTCGTGTTACCGATAGGCTTGACAACCCATTTTTGTGTAAGGGACCAAGTTCTATAAGTGTAAAAACCCTTTTTTTAATATATCGGCTCAACCTAAATTGTTGGAGGTTGAGGGTCCCGGAGACGTAGGTGTTGTTAAAGCCGAACTTCGTTACATCTTGTATTCTTGATTGATCTTTTTTTTTCTCATATTTTCATTGATTGCTATATTCTTGTGAGAATTGAATTGATTTAAATTGTATTCCGCTGCCATTACACTTAAACATTAAGCCCTAAATCGGTATATATATTTCTACCTTAAGTTCTTTACATTCTTGCGTTACTTTTGACCTTTAATACCACCATCCTAGGGCTATCATGTTTCCAGCTCATGTACCCAACTGTGTATATTTCCTTCTCCTCTTGATAGATATGATTTTGTAGCTCTCTATGACATAGATTTCTTTCCTTTCCTAATGTTATTTTATTTTTGATGAAAATTGCTTCAGATTTGTTGCCATCTTCTGTGTCGAAGTGATATTCTAACACTCCCCCTCACTATGACACGTACGAGTCTTTCATGCCGATTATATTCATTACCTCATGAAATTCTCTTGCAGCAACTGCCTTGGTTAAAATGTCTGCAACCTGCTCATTTTATCTCAAAAAAGAAAATGGGATAATTTTTTAGTCAATTTTGTCTTTTATGAAATGCCTATCAATTTCTATTTACTTTGTTCGGTCATGTTGTATCGGATTATGAGATATATCTATGGTAGCTTTGTTATCACAAAAAAAATTTATTTCATGCTCAGGATTGAATCCGAGTTCACTCATCAATTTTCTTATCCAAATTAACTCACATACACCTTTGACCATTCCCCTGTACTCGACCTCCGCACTTGAGAGAGCTATAATATTTTGTTTTTTACTCCTTCAAGTGACAAAGTTTCCTCCAACAAAGGTGAAGTATTCTGACGTTGATTTCCGATCTATAATGTTACCTACCCAATCAGCATCTGTAAACCCCTCGATTTCATAGTGGCCATGTTTCTCAAATTTTATACCTCTTTCAGGAGCACTTTTAAGGTATCCCAGGATTCTCATAATTGCCTCCATATGTTGTTCACTGGGATTATGCATAAACTAACTGACAACACTAACAACAAAAACAATGTCAGGACGAGTATGAGATAAGTAAATTAATTTTTCTACCAATCTCTGAAATCTTTCCTTATTGGCAGGAGTTTGATCCATGTCTAAGCTAAGTTTCAGATTTTGTATCATTGGGGTTTCAGCAGGTTTACAGTCTAACATTCATGTTTCTGCTAAAAGATCAAGTACATATTTCCTCTGAGAGAGGAAAATACCATTCTTGCTATGAGCAACTTCAATTCCCAAAAAATATTTTAAGCCTCATAGATTTTTCATTTTAAAATGATTTGACAGTTGTTTCTCTAACTTTCCTATTTCAATTAAGTCATTGCCCATTATGATCATATCGTCCACGTAAATGACTAGAATAACAATTTTACCTTTGCCTCATTTGAAGAATAGAGTATGATCTGAATCACCCTATGCATACCCGTATTCTTTAATTGCTTTGCAGAATCTTCCAAACCATGTTTTGGGTGATTGTTTTAAACCATATAAAGCCATCTCTAGTTTGCATACCTTATTTGCATTTTTTGAACTCAGATAGCCGAGGGGGTATCCATATACACCTCTTCTCTTAATTCTCCATGGAGAAAGGTATTTTTGACATCAAATTGGTGTAATGACCAATCATAATTTGCTGCAAGAGACAAAATTACTCGAACAATATTCAGTTTAGCAACAGGAGAGAAAGTTTCTTGATAGTCTATCCCATATGTTTGAGTATATCTTTTTACAACTAATTGTGTTTTATACTTCTCTATTTTACCCTCTACATTATATTTAATTGAATACACCCATTTACACCCTACAATTTTCTTGCCTTTAGGTAGATTGACAATTTATCAAGTTGAATTCTTTTCTAAAGTCTCCATTTCAATTTTCATTGCCTGAACCCAACATTCATTCTTTAATGCTTCCTCGAACCTTTCAGGTATGTTAACATTTGATATTTGATTTACAAAGGCATTAAGTGGGTCTGGTAAATGCTTGGTAGAGACAAAGTTAGTAATAGGGTATTTTATCACTTCACTCGTCCCATCTTCTGGGACATCTTTTTGGAGGCTGTCCACGGTTAGTACGGAATGGTAATTTAGGGTGTGTTTGAGAACGTACCTGAGTGATATTCTCGGGAGATCTTGGCCTTGAGGTACAAATTGTATTATTTCTTCTCTGTCAAAATCTTCCCAAAGATTAAGTCTTGAAGTATGCTCTGAATTTTCTTCTGTTGCATCCATATTTTCAACCGTATCTGTTTCAGTAACTTGGTTGCTTGATGATCCGAATAGGATAGTTTGTACTTGAATTTGATTTTAAGGATCTTGACTTGGTTCAGTAAAGTGACCTGAGTTTTCTTCATTATTAAAATCTAGGTTTTGAGTGGGCCGACTGGGAGGATTATGGCTTTGATTTGTTTCAATGTGATTCTCCTCTGTTGTTTGATCGTTATTTACTGGATACAAAAAAAACCATACTGTTTTCTATATTTTCCTTTGTTAAATTTGATTTTTCAAAAAAAAAAGATTCATTCTAAAAAAATACGACATCCATGCTTGTATAGAATTTTTTGGTATTTGGGTTATAATACTTGTATCCTTTCTGATGTGTTTCGACCCCTAAGAAAACACATATCTCAACACGTGGTTCTAATTTCGATTGATTTATCTGTTGAATATGGACAAAAGCTTTGCACCCAAATATTCTAGGTGTTAAGTTTAAGACAGAAGGTATATTATGAAATGAGGAAAGAACTTGTACCGGAGCTTTGAAGTCATTAACCTTGGCTGGAGATCGATTTATAAGATAAGTTGCATACGTCACTGCATTGTCCTAAAACATCATGGGTACCTGGTTTTCGAATAACAGAGAGCGAGTAATTTTGAGGAGATGCCTATTTTTACGCTCGGTCACATCATTTTGTTGGGGAGTTCCAACATAAGAGGTTTCATGTATTATTCCATTTTCTTTGAAAAAAGAGTGAAGATTTTTATTAATGCATTATGTGCCATTATCGCTCCTTATGATCTTAATCCCTTTGACAAATTGAGTCTTAATTAAGTTGTGAAAATCCTTAACCACTTTTGGAACTTCATTCTTTGATTTTTAGGAAATACAACCAAGTCATGCGGGAGTGATCATCAATAAAAAGTATAAACCATCTATATCCGGATTTAGATAAAATCGGGGAAGGTCCCCACACATCCGTATGGATCAAGTCAAATGAATAAATGTTTCTACTTAAACTATCATTATAAAAAGTTTGATGACTCTCTGTCTTAACACATATTTCACATAATAACTCTTCTTTATTCCAATTAGAAAATAAATGAGGAGATAACTTTTCCATGTACCCAAATGACGGGTGACCTAACTGCTTGTGCCACAACAAAATCTTATTCTTTACTTCCAGGGTATTATCCTTTACCAGAGAAGCTCTTCCAACATTCAGATCTTCAAAATAATATAATTTGTCCGCCTAGTACCATGAACAATGATCTCCCTCATGTGAATATCCTAAAACACAGAGTGAGTAGGAAACATTAATACTACACACTTCAAATCCTTTGTAATTTTTCCAACAGATATTAGCTTAGTAGAGAGAGATGGTACTACTAAAGCATTTTTCAGAGTAATGGAGATTGAAATTGGTACATCCCCGAATTGAGTAACTAGATGAACAAAATCGTTTGCATTTTTAATCCCAGTTTTTTGTGTTTCTCTCATAATAGTTACATCATTTTTATCATAGGTCATATAATATGAAGCTCCGGAATCAATGACCCAAGTTTCTATCTTTTTTGGTTCCACTTGTCCCTTAGTCATCTCATTTTCCCACTCAATTTTATAAAAAAATAGGGGCACTAATAGCATTACCTTTAGGTGTTGTACTCACGATACCTAACTCATCCTGGGAGAAAAATTCTAGAACCTTTGTTTCTTCAATTGGTATTGTGTGCGCTGCACAGCTGCTCCTAATGACCTCTGATGCTCCATTTCTGCCTGCTATACCACCTTGAATTGGACCAACCCATCTGCCACCTCCTTTGATTCAAGTTGGTTTCGTGATTGGGACAGATGGACTCCACCTTCTACACTCCCTACTATAGCCACTCTACCTCTCCCTACTATAGCCACTCTATCTTTGTTGTCAATTTATTTTTTTCTCTTTGGATCCTTCCACCAATTAGGGTACCCAATAAGTTTAAAACACCCCTCTTTCACATGCCTTGATCCCCACAATGTGTACATTTTAGTTTTGCTTTATCGATGGAAGAGAGTTTCTTATTTTGATTCAAACTTTATTTCATGTGCTTTATAACCCTTTGACATCATCACAACAGAATCTAAATTTTCATCAATACTTAAGCATTACCTTCTGTCTAATGGTCTCCCGTCGTATGTGCCCATATGTTTTCTCAACACTTGGAAACGGCACCATTTGTAGCACATCAGTGCGGGCCCTGTCGAGTCGATCATCAAGTCCTTCGAGGAAGAGATAGACTCGAGATCTTTGGATATAAGCATTAAACTTCTCCACATCAGTTGTGCACTCCATCAGGTTGGGATCTTTAGTATCAATCTCGTGGAACAGATTTTGCAACTCGTTGTAGTATTCCTCAATAGGTCTGCCTAGTTGTTTGAGTTTGTGGACTCTTCTATTGAGGTCAAAGATATGTGATGCATCACTTCCATCATAAAATGTTATAGCAATTGTGTCTCATGCTTCCTTTGCAGTGGGGCACCGCATGAAGCTTCCTTTCAATCTCGGTTCGATGGTGTTAATGAGTCATGCCTTGACCACGGCATCGTCCACTTCGCACTTCTGGTATGTCAGATCAATTGGTAGTGGGGGTGTACCTGTTATATGCCTCAATTTGTTTCTCCCTTTGATGTACAACTCCATGCTTTGTGACCACATCCCATAATTGGAACCATTAAACTTCTCATCTACAGGGTTTGGATGAATATTGCTATCCATTGTATGCACCAGTTGAGAGGTTAGTTGTATGGCAAGAATTTGTTGTTGTTGGACAAAAATCATCTGTGTAAGCTTTTCAAGGAGTACAATAGTATTTGGGTTTTCAGCCATAGGCTTCGGTGTTGAACACTGATGGAGAGTATTAGATAGTTTTGTGTTGATGATGCTGCTAAAATCGAACCTGCTCTGATACCATGTATCAAATATGATTTGAATAATAAAAAGCAACACACTCCCACAATCCTCCCTCTCTTAATTTTATTTAATCTCAGAAAAATTTTGTTTACATAGTTTTCATATTTGAAAACTATATTCGTCTTTTTTTTTTCCAATCACATGCTAGCCTATTCATAGCAACGCTGAACAAGATAATTAGGAAATATCTTGGCCACCAATTCTATTAATTAAACTTGATATGTTTCCAGCTTATATACCCAACCGTGTATATTTCATTCTCCTCTTGATAGACAAGATTTTGTAGCTCTCTATAACATAGCTTTCTTTTCTTTCCTGATGAGATTTTATTTTTGATGAAAATTGCTTCAGATTTGTTGCCATTTTCTGTGTTGTAGTGATATTCTGACAATTCTCTACGGTAATTAGGAATGATCGTGTATATTTTATCAGTTTTATTGACGATTATTCAAGATATGACTATATATATTTAATTAAAGAAAAGACTCAAAATTTGAATATATTTAAATCCTTCAAGTCTGAAGTTGAGTTATATAACGGCTCAAGAGATCATGATGGTGAATATTAATCCTTCAAGATCAACAACATAGATCAAGATAATCTAATTTATAATTAAAAGTTCACTGGAGGATCACAACCTTAAAGAAATCTTAACAGTCCCTGTCACAGTGACAAGCATATCATAGCACCCGTCATAGACTCATCGATTTTGTGGCTGCCGTCTTTGTATTTCGGAAAGACAAATCTCTATCTGCTGCTTGTTACTTGGAGAAGACAGTACTAGCGTTTGTTTTGTCAATTTCGTCGGAGATTTGAGGGTAGATGCGTTCCCGAGTTTGGTGTTGGGGCAAATGTTGTTGAAGATGTTGCATTGTTAGTAGAAGTTATCAAAAGCTGGGTGTGTCAGCAGTTTTTTTAGATGTGCATCAGCAGGGGTATTTTAGTTAACAGAGGTTAATTTTAGACAGCAGTTATGTCAGAAAACGTGTGGTAATGTTTAGGCTAAGTTTAGTTTACTTGGAGTCTAAGTTTAGAGTAATTATAGGTGGTTATCTGTAGGTTGTCTGAGTAGTATAAATAGGTCTTTTATTTTCTGGTTTTGGGTGTGGTGTGTATGAGAGAGATACAGAAAAGAGAGTTGTAACAGAGAGTCTTTGCTGTAATTGAGATTTTAATAGAGAGATTAATAAAAGAGCTGGTTAGAGAAATTGTTTGTTGATCAAAATACTGGTTTTCTGTGTACCAGTATTCCCATTTACTTTTAGTTCTAACAAATGTTTGTTGTGAAGAAAGAGGAGATCAGAACCGTGAAATGACATCCTTTGAAGTTTTTTATTATTATTGCTATTCTCACGATTGAATGAGCTGCTCCGCTAAACACACCCATAATTAATTGTTGCTGAGCCTTGTAAGAAGCTCAATTCAGAGTTGCCCCTGGATCATTGCAAAGAAACAAATTAACTAACAATTTTGAGGCAATCCTGCCCCATTTGGAAGAGCTCCAATTTGATATGTATGTTGGTACATATGGATTGACGAAACTAAGTATTCGCAACTTATCTTCCAATCGTATAATTTTTAGGGGGAACTGGGGACATGGAAGTTATAATACACTTCTCAGAATAACGAGTAATACACAGAAATAGAGCATGGATTTCATTCGAACATGGAACTTTCTCAAAATAATGTTTACATTTGAACATGGAACATATACGGTCCATAAGAAGTTGAGAACTATTTCTAGTTTGATGTGTGTGTACGTGTGAATTAAGAAATTTGATAATTTAACACATCATGTTCTGAAATAATACTGAGTTTCAGATTGTACCCATGATTGTGCTGAGGAATATGTATAATGTACTTGTGAAATGGGATAAAAGAGTAGTAATTAAATCCTGAAACAAAATCCTATGATTATTACATGCCCCCTGTAGATTCATTGAATGAGTAGAATACTATAACTATGAGAATCCAAAAGAGAAAAAAATATTTGCAAGATCCATCGCCAAAAAAATAAAAATATATATATTTGAACATTTGAGTGACATGTTGTCAGTTTATTATCAATCGGGCCTCAAATATATGCCATATCACTTTCAATTAGAGATGTTACTGTCAATGTATAGATCAGTTTCTGTTTTAACCTAGCCAGTGTTTTCTGTTCCAGCATAATGTGCACTAGTATGATTTGGTATTTGGATTTGAGATATTCTCTTTTGTTTTTTTTCTTCGAGTGTCTCCTTTGTGAAGGGAATTTGAAAGCTACTAAACCAATCACAATCCTGGAACTCAAGCTCTTATACAGTGTGTTAGAACATGTGGTTAGAATACTGAATTATGAATAAAAAAATAAACTTAAAATTTAAAGTAATTTTAGAAATAAAACCAAACCCTTTAATCTCAAATAAATTGGGGTAGACTAGAGAAATACTCTTTGACAGTAAAATCTCTGTAATAATTATTTCTTATTTCGTTTATGATGGGAGAGTAGATAGCAAATATTTTGACTTGTAATCATGATTAATCAATTTTTTTTAGCAAGTATAGAAATGGGCCCTCACGGCCCGCAATAATTATAACTCGTTTCATCTAATAAAACAGCCCACTAGCCCAGATCTGCTTACATAAGCTCTCCTCTTTGCTACGCAGAGTTGGTTTTCAACTCCGAATCTCCTCATTTCTTCCATACTTTTGGCCTTTTCAAAAAATGATTTCCTCCTAGACTCGGGGCACATTCACACCCGTTCGAACTAAAAAATAGTTAGAAGTATTCATGAGCCATTAATTTTGTATTGAGATTCATAATAATCATTGAAAGTGTGAATTTCAAACATCGAGGTCTATTAAAAGTATGATTCCCGATGCAAAATCAACGCCTCACGAACCTTTCGAACTATTTATTTGGTTCGAAGAGGTGCGAATGTACCTGTGCGGCCTTTCCTCCTTGGCATGTTCGCCGAACTAGTTGTCAATGCCAAGGGAACATAATAGAGGCGGAATCAAAAGTCAAAGAAAAAAATATTCAAGTCGAAAGAAATTTTATTTTATATTACATTAATTTTTTTTTTTTCAAGTGAACTAAGAGGATATCTGAGCACTAACTGACACCGCCATAACTCCATTAATGTCGCCCTAAAACACAAGGTAATTCACTAACTATAGCTAGTGGGAATATTTTCCATTCACCGTTCGGGCCGCCAAGGGGAGCTTGTCTAAGTTGGGTACCTCTTACTGATAATGAAATCCATAAATGTATTGTTTCATTGACACCGTCCAACCTTTACGCTTCAAATTTGTTAGAAACTTTAGATGAGAAAGAAAATTGTTGCAAACTATTGTTTTTGGTACATAACCAATTTTTATTTTTCCATTTTAATTTCGGTTATTTAAGTGTTAAGTTACTGTGGAATTTTATTTTACTATGAACAGTTGTTTTCTCACAGACTGGAGAATTGCAAGAGACAACACAAAGCAGTCGCGAGGATGAACGAGAAAGAGTGCAAGAGAAAAGACGGTTTAATTTTAAAATTCAGGTAGACGGTCAGGCACCAACGGTCTCTCGAAATAAGAAATAACACAGACAACAGAACCTCAGCTGCCCGGATTTTAAATGTGTTTGACCGAGCAATTAACTCAGCGATTGAGCCAGCGGGACAACTCCCAGCTGACGTGGCATCAAGACAATCAATGGATTAGGTTTGATTACCAAATTGTAAAGTCTAATTATGAAGCTGATCGCCTAAATAAAGGCAATTGTTCTATTGTAATGGATCAAGAAAAAATAATTATTGTCATAATATTTAAGGCTCATACAACTAATATAATTTTGCAAGATTACAAGCACTAATTAGCATTTTTAATTATTTATTATAAATTGTCGTAGCTCCTATGTCTGTTGTCCTTTAGTGTTCAACCCAGATGTCCAATCTCTTTGAATGACGCTTGTCAGCTATTTTGAAAATTTCAATCGGATTTCTTCACACGTGAGCTGTGAGTCAAATTTGATTCATTTTGCATCTGTTTAGTGCGTCACGCGGTGGTGGTTGGGTGTGTAAACGGATTGATTTAATTGATTTTGAAGTGAGTTGTTAAATTTTGAATTATTTGGTTCGGTTTAAAATTTTCAGTTTGGTTAAAAATTATAACTAATTCAGTTTTTTTATTCTTTGGTTCAGTTTTTGTTTTCCTAAATTGAATAAACCGAATAGTTTAAATTTTTATCAAACAAATTTATTTTACTTGATATAAACAAGTATTATATCAAAGTTAATTCAAATATATTTATTTTCTATAGTTTTTGTTTTGATATTAATTTTATTTTTTTAACTATTTATTTTTGTTTTCAATTTTTATGATTTTTGATATTTTTATTTCTCTTTAAATGATACTAGTACAATACTCGCGCTATGCTGCGGGTGATCAATAAATATATACAGAATCAGTATCAAAACACATCAACATCAGCGATGTTAAACTTAACCAATAGCTTAAATCAAAATATTATTGTCCAACACAAAAATATAAATTTATTTTCGAAAATTTGTATAGTTGAGTTCAATCATTTTCTTTTATGAAAATTTCAACTTCCACATATCCATATTTAATAATATAAGCATAGATCAAACATAAAACAAAACAGATAGGTAAAGTGCCTAGAGGCTGATATTTAATAACATCCTATTTAAATCATTTTGTTCACTTGATTCAACTTGTATGACTATAACATCTTGATTCAAGCTGGCTTGTTTAACATCAGCAGAACAAAATAATGTTTTATAAAAGTCTTCCACATGAGTCTTCCACTTTCATATTTAATATTAATTTTTTTCTATTAGATGCAATTTTATAAAAATAAGCTGTATTTGAGTCACCAAATTAGATCCATTATTCTTTAGATCTGGCATGCCAGTATTTTTTCTCCTCTAGATAGATTTTTAGGGATTTTTTATGGAAAGCCATGCCTCAGCCTCACTATCAGATAAGTCTCTATATTTTTTATTTTTTTTCTAGTTTTTATAAAGTATTGAGTGCATTTTATCTTTTTTTTTATCAGCTAAAAAAAACTTGCTCCGATTTTTCATTTTTATCGTCATATATTTCATCTTTTCATACAATTCTTTAGCAATATCACCATATAGTTTCAAATCCTGCCACCATTTATTAACTAATTTCTAAAATTCTGAAATGTCTAACGAAGAACTATCAAATCTAAAGATGTTACCAGTTTGTAGAGTGGGCATACTAGTTTGAAGAACTAGGGGACAATGATCTGACCCATATCTAGCTAGATCTTTGACCACACAATTGGCATATAAAGAATCCCATTGCATACAATAAATAAATCTATTCAATAAAGCAAATTGTCTACCATTAGTTCAGGTAAATTTCCTACTAAATAATTCATATTCTATCAAGTTGAGATCATCTAAAAAATTATTAAATTTAGCGCTTGCTCTAACATTAAATTTAGGCCCTGATTTTTCATTCCTAAATCGTATAACATTAAAATAACCACAGATAAGCCAACCTTCATAGCTGACTGGTTTAATATCTCTTAATTCCTTCCAAAATTGATCTTTTACACTAGTGTCTACTGGTCCATATACAGTTGTAAATGTCCAATTCACATTATCTATCATGTTTTTAATCATGAGAGTCACTGAGAAAGTCCCTATTATAGTTTGGTTCGACCAAAAATTTGAAGCTATCACATCCTACTATAATACCTCCAGAGAGGCCAATAGAAGGTAATTAAACCCACACATCCAACTTAGAAGACACTACTTTAAGCATTCTTTTTGAAAATTCTTGTTTTTTTAGTTTCTTGAACAGCTACTAAATCAATTTTATTATCAGATACTAAGTCATGCAAAATATTCCTTTTATGATGGGAATTCATTCCCCTAATGTTCCAACAAAGCAAGTTCATTAAATTGTCAAGGTACCTTTAGGAGAATCCATGGGGACCAATGTCACCATTTCAAAAGTGTTAGATTTGATTCTAGTAATTAAACGTTTCATCATTGTATTAAAGCTATTACGCTACATATTTCTAATGTTATGAATAATAGCATCCCTTTGTTTAACTGTGAAACCCAATTTAACTCTATAGGTTCTAAAAAGATCAGCTACTTCATCATTTGTTAACCTACCAAAAGAAAATTGAGCAAGTAAAGCACTACCTGAGGCTAATTATGCTCTGGCCTTATTACCCCTACTGAGTCCCTTCACTTTGAGTCTGATACCATGACGGATATAGAGTTGAGGAGATACCAGTATCATAAGATACTGGGGAGATGAAATTGAACCTTGAGTTAAAGAAGCTTGGATTAAAGAGAGCTCAGAACCCGTCATATCTGCCTCTGCAACAATAAGAGGTGAACCAGTACCAAATATCTCTATTGAGGCATCATCAACATGTTGGGATTCGGAATGCCCAAATCCCGTTAATGCTCAAGTTGCGGAAAGACCGTAGAACAAAAATTTTACTTCTACTTAAGTTAGGGATTAAAGTATGTCGGATAATTACCGAGAGTTACAGATATTTAATCCTTTACAAAAGACGGTAAAATATTATTTTACTTCTAATTTAAGCTTAGGGTTAAAGTGATATGTCAGATGATTACCGAGAGATACACACATCTTTAAACCTTTATTGATCTACTCCATGATTGATTTCTAAAACATTAATCTACTTAACAATTAAATAGATTAATATAAGATGTTATACCTCGCTTTCAAATTTCAATTGGAATGAAAATCGGCTTGTCTCGGAGCACCAAACGTCTGATACCTCTGTAGGTTATCCACCAGGACTAACCAGAGAGCGGCTTATTTCTTTTGCCAGAAATACCGTAAATCGCGGTTTCTCGCAAAAACACTATTCACCAGAGAGAAAAGATGAAATAGTACTATTCACGACTCGCGATATCATTTCACAAATGTGCGAAATACGCAACTTTCGTAAAAACACTATTCATCGATCCCGTGAATTCTGAAACAACCGTATACCGAGAGAGAGAAAGTAGAACTGATTTGGTGTAACTTTCTCTCTCACCCCACCCCTCTATTTATAGCCAAATTTGGGATTGCCAAATTACCAAAATACCCTTGAGGATGATGTCATGGATGATGTCATGTATGATGTCATGGATGATGTCATGTATGATGTCATGGATGATGTCATGTATGATTGTTTACCCTTGAAAAATTTCAAGGATGAGTAAATGAATAAATGAAAATAAATTGATGATTAATGACAAATCATAAGAAGAGGGAAGGAGAGAAAGCAATGAAAAGATGGCCCACTGATCAGAAGAGGTCGCTGCTTAACCCCGGAATGAATTCATTAGTCCCACAATGGAATGCTGGGCATGAAGTGAAGAGTATAAATACCCCACTATTCTCTATCCACTCGGCATGAGTGACAGTAGAAGGATCGAGGGAGAGAAGAGATCTCTCGGGTGTCACCATGTGATTATATCTTTTCGACAAGTGGGACCCACCGCTGCGGTCCCTTATGAGCAGGCTCCAATGACATGGACCTAGCCCATTTTGCTAAGAAAACTAATCAACCGGAACGAGAGGTTAAGCATTAATCCCACAAGGAAATATCGGGGTGAGAGACGAGGATATAAATACTCCACCACCTCCTACTCATTCGAGGTGGTGACCCTCGGGAGATTTCGGAGAGAAAATCTCTTGATGGGTCGACCATTTGACGATACTTTTTCGACAAGCGGGACCCACTTTGGTAGTCCCTTGTAGATGGATCTAACAACATAAACATAGCCTATCGATGAGTCACCCATGTGACCATTTTCACCGACAGTGGACCCCACACCTCGGTGACTATTATAGAGTCGAGTTAAACCCTAAAAATCGCCCTTGGAGCTAACCCTAGAAAGGAGCTAAACGATATAATCCCTATGCTACATGAAATGATGTCAATGCCAAGCTAGTATTCGATACAACTAGTCATGAGAAATTTCGGATGTGATTTTGCTTTCAAGGCCGACTGGTGCCAAAGTCGTGAGCAACCACCTAACCATGCTTTGATTTGTGTCAATTCTTGATATAAGTAGTCGGTTCTTTGACCAAGTCACCCTCATGTTAAGGGATTGAAAGTCAATTTCACAAGACCGATCAGGTGCCAAAAATTTGGGAGCAACCATCGATCAAGTCTAGATCTGTATCAACCGTGACATGTAATCAATTGTTGATCGATCAAACCCTAATGAATATCAATATAAGTCTAATTGGTATTTAGTTAGGGTGGTTTCTGCAAGGGAGAGATAATTGGCAGAGACACAGAGCTACAAATGAAATCTGGGATTAATTCAGAAGAAATAATAGGGTTTATTTGACAAAAGAATTTTTAAATTCAGAGAGACAGGGGTAAAAATGGAATTAAAAATTACAGGGATGATCATCATGATTTTAGGGATTTTTGGTGAAATTTTCATGATTTTTGGATAAGTGGAGCTATTAAAATAAATTCAGGGAAGATAAAAGCGAGAATAAATGGATTAATCAAAGGCCGAGATTTGATCAAGGCAATTCGGGTACAACTTGGAGATGATGGCGGCTCTGGGTACAAAAAACTGGGTGTAATAAACACGAGAAGGTAAAAAATAGATGAAGAGAGAGGGTGTGCCACGTGGCGCACTGGATCGGACCAACTCGGCGGCCCGAGTGCCACGTGGCGATCTCCCATTGGTCCATGTCGGCAAGTGGGCCCCACCCTGGCACAAGTCACCGACAGTGGGCCCCACCTTAGTGCCACGTGGCAGTCAGCCAGTGGTCCACCTCATCCCACCCTATGCCACATGGCGCAACCACAGCAGGCCACTTCACTGCGCCTGTGCCACATGGCACAGCTAGAGGAGGCCACCTCACCCAATTCTATGCCATATGGCATCACACCATAAGGCCACCTCAGCAGCAGTTAATGAGTAATCAGTGATAAAGGGAGGGTGATTAAACTAGTGAGCCAATCAAATCATGCCAGATCACATCAGTTAACCCTAATCATGCACTAATCAGCCACTAATGATATCTATAAACCTAGACTCAGTAATCTTACAGATGGGGCCCACTGTCAGATTTATGAGCCTGTGGTGTATGAATAACTTGCAAGCCAAGTCTACACAAAAAACATCACCGGAATTTAAATAAAGAAAAGGAAGGGTGCATGCACCTGGTTCTTGCGGTCTCTCCTCTCGCACTCTTCTTCTTCTATGATTTGGCTCACGTGTGCCGTGCACGAGCGAGAGAAGAACTCGACCCTTCTCCCCTCCCCCTCTTCTTCTTCTTCCTCTCGACAGTAAAGCGTAGAAGGCGCCATCAATGGAGATTGAACAAAGGGCCGAGTTTCAAGTCGATTGCTCCCGGCCTTAGCTACATTTTACAAAGGAGAACATGTGCATTATATTAGATTTTAAAATAATGCAACACGAGAGAGATAGAACGAAGCAATTACCTCGAATTAAAATCTTGAACTTATCAATTGAAGATCAAAACTTGCAATTGATGGCTGGGAGAGCTTCTAGGACCTAAGGCGATGGTGTTAGAATGATAATTGGGAAGAATTGAATGCTGGATGTAGGAGTTGCACCAATTCACAACTCGGCCTAGAAGTGAGTTGATCAAGCACTATGTTAGAGCTAGCAAATCGACTAGATAAGAGCACAAGGAGTTGCCTGACACTGAATTGATGATGGTGAAGCCTTGAGACAGAAGAAATAAGCAAAGAACCGAGGTGAAAGGTGGAAGCTTGATTATGGCTTGTAATGGGAGAAAAGATGTGAATTGAGATCAATCCTGTAAAATGGAGCTAAGGGAGCATACTAGCAGCTTATATAGGCATAGTGTAAGGCCTGGAAAGTTCTAGAAAAAGCTAGAGAGGCTTGTAAGAGAGTGGAGGCCGAATAGTGGCAAAGGGGTAAATAAGAGAATGTGGTAACTGACTCAAAACGGCCTAACCACTGACAGCCGACTCAATTAAGTAATTAGAAAACACAAATGCATCCTAGCCACTGATTTAGATTGAACCAAGGGTTGAGATTGAGTTTAAACCGTAATCCAAGCACTAATTACCCAACCAATCACCATTTAGCAATACACATACCCCTAGCTTATATAAACCCTCAGAATTAGAGACAGAAGAGGAGAGAAGACCCATAGCCCTTCAAGAAACTATCTAGAGAGCAAATTAGAAGCTTTACCAACCGATTGAACTCAACAAGTGTTGAGAGCTCGGTATACACACTCCCTTCCACCATTAACAAGCAATCTAAGAGCTCAGAGCTACAGAGAAGAAGGAAAGGTGAGTGTATTCATTGTAAATGGAGAGTTTGAGTGGTAATTGTGCTCAATTTTGAGTAATTCAAGAGTTCTTGATACTGTTATTTGCTTTGTCGTATATTTCCTCTTCAATTCAATTGAATTTCTCAATTTTCTTGATTGAATCTCTTCTTTGAACTATCGCCTTACTATTTAGATCCTTTCTATTCTATCTTTTTGTTTCTTTCTTGATTAATTGAGTAATTAAGGGAATGAATTAATCTGTCAGAAAAAGCTAATAGAAGATCAAGTGATCTCTTAGCTCTAATTGGCTGATCGAAGGTCATTGACCTCTTAGCCTCTGTGTTTCTAAGCAATTGCCTCAAGAATTCAACTTTTAATCGAGTGATTGATCGTGATTCTGAAGTTAATTGCTAGAATCCTGAACCAGCAATGCAATAGCATTCGAAAGTACTTCAATTGATCAAGCTATATGCTTTGATCAAAGCGCGTGCATAAAGACGGTTACGTATCAATAAGATCGACTAAATTGAAGCAATTGATTAGAAACACTGAGTATGATATCGAATTGCCAATCGGTACCGCTCTCAGCCACTGTTTCATCATAATCCAAATAAAAGAAAAGGTTGTTGTAGTGATCAAACTACTAGTTCTGTTAATTGAGACTTGGAATTACGTAAATGAACCAAGAATTACAAGAAATTATGAGTGAAACAATCTGATTTGATCAAGAAAATCGATCGGTACCAAAGCGGTATGGTCCAGTCAATTGTGTACGGTGGTGCCGATGATCCACCGCACTGTAGTACAATCAAAAGGTGTAGTTAGGTTCTGCAAGCCAAGGCGACGCCGACTGTGGTGTCCGATCATCAATCAGATCGCCGGAGCACTGGAATCAACTTCCTAGCACGTATCTTGAAGCACGGTAGAGAAGAGACAGAGAAGGGATCTCTTGCACTAATCTTAAAAGGCCGCACGAATATTGAGATGAATCTAAAGGACCTGGCTATTGAACATTTGGAAAATTAAAGCATGAATCGATCCGGGCCTTTAATCCGTCTAGTGCAAATCTTAATCTAATCAAGCGGCCCAAATAAGAGTTAAAGTTAAATAGAGATATACACTAATCTTGGTGCAGATCTAAAGGCCCGATTAAGCCCATTAGTCAATTAATAACGAGAACATTAATTATATATAGTAAATAAATAATTTGAAAATGCTCCTGAACTCCAAATTGACTCAAATTTGTTTCTAAAGTTTCCTTATTTTTCATAACTATTTTTCTATATGATAATATTCCAGTTTTAAAAATATAATCATGATAAAACAATTTAAAAGCAAAAGACATTACATATATTGATATATTTGACTTAGCTTTGACTTGTCATTTTAAATGCTATAAAAATTCCAAAAATACAAATAAAATCATGAATAGTAACTAGATATATTTTACTGATTTTTCAAGTGATTTTCCATGAAATAATAATAATGATAGTAACATGCCATAATAAATAATGAGATTAGCTATATTCTTTGATAAATAAAAATAAATAATAATAGATATTATGTTGATATTTTCTGTAAAAAGAATAATAAAAATAAATAGCACAAAATATACAAAAATATATACTACCATGGTAATAGATAGTAAATACATTTTCTTCTATAATAAAGAATGATAATATAGTTTTATAATAAAATGAATTGCATTTCTTTTGTTATTTCTATACAAATATACAATAAAAATATTTTTGATGAATAAAATGCAATAAAAATAATAGTTGTAATAAAAATATAATGAATTTCATCTCTTATGGCTATTTTCAACTACTAATAATAATAATAATAAAAAAATCTTATATTTTTCTATAGATAATAAATAGAAATAATAAAAATATATAATGAATAGTATAATAAATAAGATAGAATATTAATAATGATTTCTTTTTAGCTATTATAGATCTTAAAAATAAAATAAATAATAATAATAATAAAAATAATATAGCTAGCTATCTTTTGATTTGTAAATAATTCCTACATAATGAATAGTGTTTCAACATAATAGAATATAATAATAAAATTCTATTACTTTGGCTATTTTAAAAATACAAATAAAAATCATAGTCATTTTATTTTCTATTATTTTTGTAAGTGATTTTCTACAAAATAAATAGAGTTTAGAAATAATAAAAATAAAATTCTACTATTTTAGCTATTATAAAAATCCCAAAAATATAAATAAAATTCTAGTTAATAGCTAACCCCTTTTTCTTATTATTTTTGTAAATAATTTTTCTACATAGATAAATAGAGTTTAAAAATAAAAAAAAATATAATAAAAATAATAATAATAATAATAAAAAATATAATAATAATAATAATAATAATGGATAAATTCATTTTTATAATAGAGATGATAATGGAAAATATTATGTAATAGGCTTTGTACATTTTGGAGATGAACAAAAATGCTCACACAAGGAGTGTAGAGCCACATGAGGATGTTTGCACACATGATGTAACATTTAGAACGATTAGTCAGGACAAGAACATCTTGACGAAGGATAAACAAGGTTGCAACGACAACACGAGAAGATACGTCGAGACAGGAACATTTTGACGTAGGATGACTAAAGCTTCGATAGCAACATGAGAAGATACGTTGAGACAAGAACATCTTGACGTAGGATGATTAAGGCTTTGATAGCAACATGAGAAGATATGTCGAGACAAGAACATCTTGACACTTGATGAAGAATAATAAGATACGTCGAGACAGGAACATCTTGACGTAGGATGATTAAGGCTTCGATAGCAACATGAGGAGATATGTCGAGACAGGAACATCTTGACGTTTGATGAAGAATAACCAGAGCTGCGATATTAACATGGAGATGTATGTCAACTCTGAGGAAGAAGAACATTACGATGTCCTAGAGAGGTGACATCTTAATGATTCACTACCATGAGCAAGTAACTCATGACTGAATACGCTCACACGAGAGATGTAGGGCAATGTAGTAATTTTGCACAAGTAATGCAACACGTAGAATGATTAGTCGAGACAAGAACATCTTGACGCTCGCTGAAGAATGACCAAAGCTACGACATCAGCATGGAGAGATATGTCGACTTTGAAGAAGAAGAACATTACGATGTCCGAGCGAAGCGACATCTTAATGACTCGGTGTCATGAACAAGTAATTCATGACCATTTGAGCTAGCAAGACTGAACTCATCCGTCGATAAGTTTGTCTCCTGGCTCATTTTCCGAGACTGTGAGATTGAATCGTTCTGTAGTAGATTCATCCACAAAACGAGTGAATGTGAACCGTTACGTAGGTAGGTTCCTTCACTAACACATGCCTCGATGTTGAATCGGTCCGGCGCTTCGGGTTTGACATTGTGCGTAATGTGTTTCCTAGGTTTATGAATCGGCTTAGTGCTTCGAATTCATGATCTAGAAGATCGGTGAGAAGAAACACGTGGGCCATATCCACCCTTCTCTGATTCACCAACCTCAAGATCAACCGGCTCGGTGCTTCGAGTTGTATTTTGTGTGATTGGTTGTTGACTAGTTAAGATTGAACCGTTACGTAGTAGGTTTATCTTCTAGATCAACGGAGGTCGAGTCGTTACGTATGTAGACTCACCTCAAGCCCTCGAAGAGATTAACACAGTGCCGTAGTAAGGTTACATCTCGAGGTGGCATAAATGAACCGATCTGTTTGTAGGTTCGTCTTCCATAAGACAAAACCGATCTGTTTGTAGGTTTGTCTTCCATAGAATTAAGTAGAGATTGAACCGATCTGTTTGTAGGTTCGTCTTCCATAGGGTTAAATAAAGATCGAACCGTCTGTTTGTAGGTTCGTCTTCCATGGACCCCTTTTTATGAACCCAGACGACCACTTGACCATCTTTTAACTATACTATTTACTTCTCTCTTTCAAAGATCCAGAGGTGCCTCGAGGTTAGTAGCCCGGGGTAATTAACGGTGGGGGCTTGCGCCCACCGGAATCTACAAGAAGACTCACAATCACTAAAAAACCCCCGAATGTGCATCCAAATATCTCTAAACGGCAGAATCGGCCGACACCCAGCAGATGCACGCTCAGGAGGGATCTCCGTGTCCTTCTTCCGCAAACCCATCGCCCAGCGGCGGTGCGGAGCGCGCGAAAAAGGGTCGCACAGATCGGCACGCCGGTGGGACCTAGATTCTCCTCTTATCTCTCGAAAGAGAGAGGCAAATAGAATAGTTAAGAGATACAAGTGGTCTTCTATGTGCTAAAATGACTAATAATTTTCAAGTATTTTTGTTTTTGCAGGAAATGGCATTCTTTGGAAACTTCAACCTCGCTCCCTACACCGTCACTCCTGCAAAGAGCCCAGAGGGCAAATTGTTCATGTTCTTCGGGACCATCCCGCAAGAACTTACCATTTATGGCCCAGCTCCAGTGGCCGCCTTCACTCCCGCAACCGTCCAGATCTCCATTCCGGACGAGGAGGAAGAATCAATTACCCTAACTCCCAAGGGCATCTCCAACAACGTAATGGCCTCTCCTACTGCCTCCCCAAAGAGGAGAAGGCGACCGTCTAAGAAGACAGCCCCAAAGGTCGCAACCCAAACTGCCCGTAACTCTCAAGCGTCCAGGAAGAGGGCCCTGGATGCATACCAGAATCAGCTGGTGGCTAGGCCAGCTATCCCAGTCTCCAATAAATTCACAGCTCTCCGAATAGTGGCCAAGAATTCGGCCACAGGCCAGCTCCGCCAGGCATGGGAGGTGCCTAAGCCCACACCTCGCCTAACTCAAAGGCCTCAGCGCCGCCAGACAAGTCTCAAGCCCCTGCAGAAGCCATCTACAAGGCTCACAGGGCCCTCAAGCAGAGGAAGAGCGTGAGAAACGCTAGGTCGAGACAATACGTCTCCCGCTCCGGTCAATCTCAAGACATGGCTCGGCCGCAAGCCATTGTCTCAACTCCGCACCCGAGGAGATTTACATCAAAGGCAACACCTAGCACCCAGCAGGTGTGGGTCCCGAAGGGTTCCCAGCCAACAAAACCCCAGTCTCAAGCCCAACCCAGCAAGGCCGGCAAATTCAACGCTCCGCCCGAGAGTGTGTTCAGCCGCCTAGGTCAAAAGAGTGTATTCAGCCGATTAGGCTCGAGAATACCACTCAACAGTCTGAAAATAACCGCACCTGACCAAACGAAGAAGAAGAGAAGAACCGCTCGCTATGAAGAGCACTTCTCAGTCAACACCATCCAGCATAAGCTACGATACTGATCCGGACACTGATGCTGAGGTGAATATGACCCAGGATGACCAGTCCCCGCCTAATCAAGCTCACGTCACCAACACCAACAAAAATAATGGTAGAAAAGGGAGACCTCCCAAGAGAGTCAACCCCGAGGGCAATAGCAGGGAAGGGGAAGACCACAATGAAAACCCTGATTTCTTCGACAATGAAGATGACGTTGAAACACGTCCCGAAGTGCCTATCGATGAAATTGAAATATTAAAAGGCCACATCGAGGCACGGGATGAAGAGCTGATTAGGCAACGGGAGCTAATCGCTACCATGCTGAAACAAAACGAAGAATTGATTAAGGCGGTCAAATCCTTGCAAGAATCACAAGACGCCAATTTCAAGGCTGGTAGCTCCCGTCAAGAAGGGGTCCACGTACAAAAGCAATCATAAGGGAAAGCAACTTTGTTAATTCTAAACCTCATCCACATAGAACCATAGAAGTGGAGGGCGAACCAACGGGAATATCCCTAAAGAGATTCAAGCCATGATTGCCAAAGAAATGCAAATAGGCGGAGGTGGATACGCTATCCCTCCCGTTAAAAGCGTGGACATCCATACCCCCGCCATATACGACTTAGAAGAATATCCTAAAGGGTATGTGATCCCCCCGCTTCAGGACCTTCTCCGGGGAAGGCAATAAAGATCTAAACCCCGAACAACACCGCCCATTTTGTAGCCTCGTGCGGCAACACGGCGGCGGCAATGATGCACCGCTTGTTGTTAAGACAATTCCCTCGAGCTTGGTGGGAACCGCTTTCCAATGGTATTATTCATTAGAGAACAACAACGATCGGGACTGGGACGAGATGGCGATCGTTCGGGCGCGATTTGTCATGGTGTCGACAAGATAAACATAGCCGATCCGGCAAGCACTAAACCCAAGAAAGGGGAGTCAATGACAGATTTTATCAATAGATGGCGAACCTCGGCATTAAATGCGACCGCACATTAACGAAGATGAGGCGTCAACCTAATCATGAAAAACATTGACGGGTGGATGGGCATGCTTCTTGGTGTGACAAAGGTCAACACATTCAAAGACTTGCTCGGTCGGTATCTAATATGGAAAGAATGTCACCGCACACCGTGCCGAACTTTATGAATAATAGGCCGCAACGAGGAGCCCGAGCTGAAACCAAAGTGGCATTCACCTCGTTAAAGGATAAGATGGTCGCTAACGCAGACACCCAAAGCGGCAACAGTGGCACAAATGGCAACAATTACAATAAGGGGCCCAGGCCCAATCAAGCGGGGAGTTCACGGAGTTTTGAGTCCCTCAAGCAAAAGAAATCTAAACCGTACTCCTTTAGGAGAGATAAAGTTGCCCAAATCTTCAGAGGGGCACTGAAGAATGGTCTAGCCCTACCGGCCAGTAAACGCCCGGAAGATGCCGATAAGTCGACGAACCCAACTTTTGCCCATATCACAGAGTACTAGGGCACTCAATTGAAGATTGCTGGGTCTTCAAGGATTGGGTCGAGAAGGCATATAAAAACGGTGAAATCACTTTACCTAAAGGGTTCTTGCAAAGCCCATCGGCCCATGAACAGGCCAATATGATCTCTCACGAGGAAGAGAAGATCCGGACCAATTAAGCGAAGACCAAGAAGAGCAATGGACTACGCACTTATCGAAGAAATCGATTAAAATGCTTAAAGCCCTTAAGAAAGAACCCGGCATGAGATGGAAAGACGACATCACGCCAAAGGGTCCCACCAAAGCCCAGGGTGTATTATAAGGTGGACCGAGCCAAGACCAGTTCTTAAAAAGAGAAAGAAGCATAGAAGCAACAAGTCCAGAAAGAATAAAATTGAAGAATGCGAGCAGGGCAGTCCCGAGGCGATTACCCTTCAACACTTCATCTCCAAAGAAGACTGGGAGAGGCTAACCCTAGGCCAAAAGAAAGAAGATGTAAATGAAGAAATAAATAAAGAAGAAAGCGAAGAGATCTGGGGTGCTTCGTGCAACATGGTATATTCTTCTCGCGACGAAGATATGCCAACATTAGAGGAGATGTTCTTCCCAAATGATGAAGGAGAAGCAAGCACCTCTGGGACCAAAAATGAAGAATGCAAAGCCGTGCTCCGGTCCGGGACTTATATACCTGAGAGACAAGCTCCCAAGGATTCCGATAAAGGAAAAGATAAGGCCCAGAATAAAGGCAAAGAGGCTGAGAATCCAAGCAAGAACCTAGAAAAGACCCGGTCAACGGGCGAAGAATACAATGTGTTGGCACATCTGCGTAAGATCCCAGCGCTATTAAGCATATTTGATGCGTTGATGATGTCGCAAGACCTAAGGGAGGTGCTAATCCAGGCCTTGCAAAATCCCGAGAAGTACAAGTCATACTTCATAGAGCAAAATATGCAAGAAGCCCTATTCACCGCCAAGCGGGCCGCCTGCATAAATTTCACAGACGATGACCTCCTAATAGGCACCGTCGACCATAATCGCCCGCTATACATCACCGGAAACTGCGGAGGGCAAAAGATTGGCCGCATCTTGGTCGACGCAGGGTCTTCGATTAATATCATGCCGCTTAAAACTCTGAAGACCATCACCTTAGATGTGAAGAACCTATCTGATGAAAAGGTGATTATTCATGGCTTTAATCAAAACTCCCAAAAGGCCCTAGGAGCTATAACTCTGAACCTGCAATGCGGAAGCCTGAAAGCGCCTACTAAATTCTATGTTATTGACGCTGAAACTTCTTATCGGGCGTTATTGGGTCGCCCGTGGCTTCACAGTAATCAGGTCATACCCTCTACTCTGCACCAATGTCTGAAATATATTGAGAATGGTAAACAAAAGAGAATTGACGGAGATGTCAAACCATTCGGAGTGCATGAGATTAAATTCAATGACGCCCAATATTTTCTGCCTAAATCCGCCGTGGCGCCAAGCCGGCCTATAACAAAAGCAGGACAGAAATCTTTCAATAAAGGCCCTAAATTTGATACCTCATCTGGAGAAGAAGAAGAGGTCAAATTTAATATCAAACCCCGAGGTGCTCAAGCCCAAAGACCCGGAAGAAAGTCGGGTGAGGAAGCAACCTTCCGCTTCAAACAGGTGGCTACGTATAAGGCCCAAATAAAACCAAGCGAAATCAATGCAAGTGATTCTGAAGAGGAGGTCATTTTCAATTTTAAGCCTGCCAACACCCCTCAAATTCAGATCATAGAGGCAACTTCGGGAGAAGACTCCGAAGATTCTAACAACTCGGGCGATACCACCTCGGGAGAAGAGTCTGGCCATGATCGTCAACCCTGGGAAGAGGAATCTGACGAAGAGATCATTTATCACATCCTCAAGAAGCCATATAAAGGGCCCGAAACAGATAATGAAAGCGAGGAGTCATATATGATCAACACGGGATCCGGTGGAGGAAGGGATAACCCGGTTAGGCCGAGGCCTATAAATGAAGAACGCTCATGGCGGGAAAATTTTGAAGGTCGCGTCTGGAATGCGATCGACGAAATAAGGCACCAGGTTGAAAATAATAGGAGGGAGGTGTCTGAACAATGGGAGGTGATGCAGGATATTAAAGTGCAACACAATGAAATCATGATAATGATTGAAAACCTGCAAACCGCGATTTATAACTCCGAGCTACTCAAAGAAGTGACGAGCGAACCCCGTTCCGGGACCCCCGAAAGGCAAGCACCCGATAGCGGCAAACGGGTAATTGTTATAGTAGATGAATCGAAGGGGGAAGAAACGAAAGCTAAGCAATCGACCGTCATGCAAACCCTCAAGGTCAAGAAGAGTAAACCATACTCTTTCCTGAAAAATAAAACGGCTCGGATATTTGAGCAGGCCTTGAAGAGCGGATTGACACTTCCCGTTTGCAAAAGACCCGCCGACATAGAAAGAGCCGGTGAAGGTGAATTCTGCCCTTATCATCGCATATTGGGCCATACAATTGAAGAATGCTGGGTATTCAAGGACCTCATAGAAGAAGGGCATAGAAACGGGACAATCCAACTCCCGAAGAGCTTTCAACAAGACCCAGCTCCGCATAACTTGAATAACAAGGGCAAAGGGGTGGCTTATACGATCTCGCACACTCCTGTACCTAGCAAACCTAACGTTGCGAAACGAAAGCCGATCAAAGAAATCTACCGCTCCAACTCAGTCATGAACATTGAAATAGAAGAGGAGATGGCAGCGCTAGAGATTACTGTGGTTCCCGAAAGGCATTTTAAAGACCTCATGCCAAGGGAAGTAAACCACATCCAAACCCTAAAGACCTTTGTCGTGCCGGGCAAAGGTAGAGCGCATCAAAGGGAAAACTATCATTCACAAGGCTATAATTTTCTATCGAGCGATTCAACTCAATTCGAAGAACCCTGATCACAACACTTGGAAGAAGTGGGTGATAGAACAAGAATTGGAGAATGCAACGAGCGGTGACGCTGCATCTCATCCCTTTGGAAAGGAGCTGTATAAACTGGCAAAAAGGGCAAAATGTCTGAGAGACATATCCAAGGCCGAGGCCAAGCGCTTCGATGAACTCTGGAATGGCGGCCAGAATAAGGTCCTGGGCCTGGATGGCAAAATAAAATACACCCGAGGGTTAGGGTATAACTGCGATGACGCAGCGTGTTTTGAGGGGTCCCTCAACGGGTACCGTATGGAAGAAAGCTGTTGCATGACTTCTGTCGAAATGCCGGATAATGAAACAGAAGAGGACAATACCCCAGTCCTGAAAAATGCTTTGAAACAGCTAGAAAAGGAGCCTAATACGGTCGATGAGTTAGCTGAAATTAATTTGGGGACGGAAGAAGACCCACGACCAACTTTCATAAGCGCGTCGTTGCCGGAAGAGGTGGCTGACAGGTTAAGGATGTTCCTTAAAAACTATATGGACTGCTTCGCTTGGAGTTACAAAGAGATGCCTGGATTAGATCCCAACGTGGCGATCCATTACTTAAAAATTGATCCAACCTTCAAGCCGATTAAACAAGCGCCGAGGCGAATGAGAATAGAACTCGAAGAGAAGGTCGTGGAGGAAACAAAGAAACTCATCGACGCGAGCTTCATACGGAAGAAAAGACACCAGAATGGGTGGCTAGCATTGTCCCGTTAAAAGAAAAAATGGGCAAATTCGCATTTGTGTGGATTTTCGGGACCTAAACAAGGCGTGCCCTAAAGATGATTTCCCGCTCCCAGTAACCGAAATCATAATTGACCATACATCCTCTTATGAAGTTTTCTCCTTCATGGACGGTTACGCGGGTTATAATCAAATCAAAATGGCGCCAGAAGATGAGAGGCACACGGCATTCCGCACGCCGATTGGCATATATTGTTACAAAGTCATGCCGTTTGGGCTCAAAAATGCGGGAGTCACCTACCAACGGGCGATGACGAAAATATTCGACGATCTAATCCACAAGATAGTTGAGTGCTATGTGGATGATCTGGTCATCAAAGCCATGTCATATGAAGAACACCTCCAATATCTTGAGGTCGTTTTCAACCGCCTGAGAGAACATGCGCTCAAACTAAACCCGTTGAAATGCGCATTCATGGTATCATCTGGTAAATTTCTGGGGTTTGTGGTACGCCATAGGGGAATTGAGATAGACCCGGGCAAGATCAAAGCGATCATTGAACTATCCCCGCCAAAGAATTTAAAACAGTTGCGATCTTTGCAAGGGCAATTGGCGTACATTAGGCGGTTTATAGCCAACCTATCGGGTAAAATCCAACCCTTCACCCGGCTGACTAAGAAGAATATCCCGTTTAAGTGGGACGGTGAGTGCCAGCGAGCCTTTGAAGAAATCAAGGCCTATCTACTCAACCCTCCAGTGTTGGCGGCGCCCATACCCGGGAAGGAACTCATTCTATATACAACCGCCCTGGATGGATCCTTGGGAGCCCTATTGGCACAAGAAAACCAGGGATGGTAATCAAAATGCGCTATATTACTTAAGTCGCATGATGGTAGGGGCGAAACATGGGTATTCACCGATCGAGAAGCATTGTTTAGCCCTAATCTTCGCGGTGAAGAAATTGAGGCACTACATGCTAGCCCATAAAATCATTTTAATATCCAAGGTGGACCCTCTTAAATACCTGATGACTCGGCCAATGCTGACGGGGAGGCTGGCCAAGTGGGCTATCATTCTTACCGAGTTCGACATCACCTATACACCGCAAAAGGCGATAAAGGGGCAGGCGCTGGCGGATTTCCTGGCTGCACACCCAATTCAAGATGACTCCCCATTAAAATGTGACTTTCCCGACGAGGAAACTCTACATGTTGAAGAAGGAGGTCCTATATGGGAGATGTACTTTGATGGTGCCTCGTCGATCAAGCCGATCGCGGGCCCGGGAGTCCCAACGTGCGAGCGGCGCGGACTAGTCTTCGTAACCCGGAAGGCGGGATAATACGACATTCTCTCGGCTTTAACCGAACCATGCACAAATAATGAAGCGAGTATGAGGCACTCATCGCGGACTTGAGCTATCACTTTCAGCCGGAAATCAAGGCCGTGCGTATCTTTGGGGATTCACGGTGATAATAAATCAAATAATTGGCGAATACAAGGTCTTGAAGCCGAAACTAATACAATATCACCAAAAGGCCATGGAATTAATGAAGAAAATCCCGTATGTGTCCATCGAGAAGGTCACGAGGGCCGTGAACGGTGAAGCAGATGCGTTGGCCAAACTCGCCAAGGAGCTGGGTGAACCAACAGAGCCGGAAATCCACATCATCGTCCGCAATAGAAGGCCATTATCATTGTGTCAGACGACAGACAATGTGAATAATGAAGGTACTGGGCCAGAAAAAGTAGAATGCCAAGAAACAATGATAACTGAAGAAGACGATGATTGGAGACTGCCATTCATCGAATATTTCCGGCATGGCACCCTCCCCAAGGATAAAAGGATAGCTGATCAACTAAGAAAACGGGTACTACGGTATGCGTATGTGGGCAATACGCTATACCGTAGGTCTTATGATCAGTTATGGCTAAGATGTGTATCAGGGCCTGAAGCCGAGCAGGTTATGAAAGAAGTTCATTCCGGGCTATGCGGAGCGCATCAGTCTGGGCCGAAAATGAAGCTAAAGATCAAGCGAATGGGGTATTATTGGCCCACAATGGTGGCTGATTGTGAAGAGCACGCAAGAAAGTGCCGCATGTGCCAAATACACGGCCCTTTTATACATCAAGCGCCAAACCCGTTGCACCCCACGGTAGCATCCTGGCCATTTAATATGTGGGGCACAGATATAGTGGGGCCTATAGACCCCCCTACGTCGAGAGGTCACCGGTTCATCCTGGCGGCGACAGATTACTTTACTAAATGGGCCGAAGCCGTTCCACTTAAAGAAGTTAAAGCATCCGATGTGGTTAAGTTCTTTAAGACGCACATCCTTTACCGATTCGGCACACCACAACGGATAATATCCGATAATGGGACGGCCTTCAAGAGATCTAAAGTCTATGCCCTGGCGGAGCAATTCAATATTGATTGGAGATTCTCGTCCATTTATAACCCGAGAGCCAACGGCCTGGCCGAAGCCTTTAACAAAACCCTAATAAATATCATGAAAAAGACCGTGGACGGCAACCAACGAGACTGGGATAATCGTCTACAGGAGGCATTATGGGCTTATCGGACCACGTACGAACGCCTACGCAAGCTACCCCGTATTCTTTGGCTTTTGGGGTTGAAGCCGTTCTCCTCTTGAGGTGGAATTACCGTCATTGCGGGTGGCTATGCAAAATGATATGACCATGGACGAATGCCAACAACTTAGATCGGACGAGTTGGATGCCATGGACGAGAAGAGATCGATAGCCCGGCGGAGAACCTTGAAATATATCGGGCAAAAATGGCAAGGGCATATGACAAGATGGCGCGAGTCGGGGCATTTCAACAAGGGGAGCTTGTTCTTGTCCTTAAGAGTAGATCATTGGCGGCACATCGGCCCGAAATTCTCTCCGAATCGGGAAGGGCCATATGTAATTGAGAAGGTATACGGGGGCGGCGCATACCAACTCATAGACCATGAAGGTGAAAGGCCCATGCCACCGATTAATGGGCGATATCTGAAAAAGTACTACACATAGCCCGGAGCGGGGCCGACAGAGTAGTATCTATTATAAATAAATAAGGAGGGAATAAGTGTTCGACTACACACACGTGCACGAAACACAAACCCATGTCTAACCTCCACTTTTGCATAAAATCCCAAAAAAAACCCTACTTTTGCATTTGTAAATAGAATGCATCCAAAAATCCAAAACCACACAAACACATTTAGCCCTATAAAAATAAAAAAATATATAGAATAAGAGAATTCAACACCAAAACCACGCGAGAATGTAAGGCGAGAGCCTTGGTGTTTGGGCTCACAATACAAATACCACTGGGTTTGTCCATTTGATACAGAATAAACACAAAAATGGGCGGGGTTTGCGGTTGTCCCTCAAACTATCATTGCCCAATGACGAAAGTTGCTCATATTGGTCGCCGCGCAAGCAAGCCAACGGATAGGTCGAGCAAATTGGTGGCTAGTAAAAAGTCGCTTCCGAGGGCACATAAATAAATAACTCTCGTACTATTAGTAACATGTATCACTAATAACCGAAAATCTGCTCTCTTCTAATAAAATAAAAAGGATATATAAGTAAAACAATAAAAACCTATTTTCCCTACTCATAAAAAAAAATGATAATAAAAAATAATAAAATCTTTTCAATAAGGGGTTGCCACCTTTGTCCCCGACACCACGAGTGTTATACAAAGCCAGGTTGGGTGCATTCATTCGTAAAAGCACCACACGCCCGAAGAAATGATGTGTCATAATCCCACGACATATCATGGAGGGGTCAGATCAAGGGTTTACGCTTGTACCCGACATTTCATGTTAAACAAAGCGGCTCGCTTAAAGAAGTGACTCAGGTCATGGAGAGCGGACCTACCCGATGAAAGCCTGTCTCGCAGGGATGCGTGATGGATGTTTGAGGGTAGCCAAAATATAAAAAACCAGGTTGGGTACATTCATCCGCAAAAGTACCACACGCCCAAGGAGGTGATCTGTTTCTAATCCCAAAATAGGTCATGGAGGGGTCAGACCAAGGGTTTACGCTTTTGCCCGACATTCAGTGTCAAATAAAGTAATTCGCTTAAAGAAGTGACTCAGGTCATGGAGAGCGAACCTACCCGATGAAAGCTTTGTCTCGCGAGGGATGCGTGATGGATGTTTGAGGGTAGTACCCCCACAAAATAAATTGAGTGGAGATGAGTGAATGTGAGTTTCCACTTTAGCACGCAACGGTGCACAAATGAGGAGAGTGGGTGAGCTTCCACAAATAAATGTCAACTAAATATACAAGGAGCATCCACAAAATGGTGTTATCAATTGCATCCATAATCCAATTGATACTTGGTAAGTTTATCCATCAGTAATAAAGGGATAAACGGGTTTATACTGTACCCGGCCTAGAGGTCAATACAGACAGGTTCGGTATCGGTAAAATACCACGGTTACTTGAGTTTTGTATTGCCATAAATAAAGAGAAATGATGTATAGAATGAATGTAATAGGATGTTATAAGATTTTCCTTTTATTACGATTAGACGCTGCGAAAGAATGAAGCAGTTGTAATCGGGCGCTTTTACAAATAAGATTGGAGGTGCGTAGCATGAAATCAATAAAATACTTCCTCGCGCTGCAGAGGAAGTGACGAAGGGATAACAATAAAGGCAAACATCATCCACAACAAAGAGATCAAAATGACAAGTATCAAGGCATCCTATATCAAGTATAACAAAAGAAAAGGAGAAAAGAAGAAATGAAAAGTACAATCTATGGGCCCAAAAAGCGGGACTCCGGCTCACATAGCACGGTCTTTGATAGTCTCTAAATAAGTATGGAGGAGTGCCTATCCTCCTCCGAAGCTGCCTCGAAGTCCGGAGCGAGAGAAAGCACTATCCCGGCGCTCGAATGAATCCGCAACTCCGGAGACGTCCCGCCGGATGTCGAGAGAAGCCCTCCACGATAATCCGTGGTCCTCTAGCTCTCCGCACGAGCGATCGAGCGGGCCCACCACCGACTCCCATGGGGCGGAGAGTGGCACAAGAGGAGAGCCGCGAAGATAACGGAGTCGAGCGACCTCCAAATGTCTGCGCGACTCATGAATCTCCAACTCATGCTGATATACAAGAGAGCTCGCGTCCTGGTAAGCCCTGAGCAGCTCCTCACACCTCCTAGAAATGAAAGCGCTCTCGAGACGAGGTGCAACGAGTAGAGCTGGCGCGATGGTATCCCGCATCAGCCTATACCAATCGAAAGATAAGCCACCGGGCGAGAGAGTCCGGGATCTCGAAATCTAGCGGATAGCCCCGAAGAAGGTATCTCGGAGTGCATCCGCCAGCGCGGGCAAGGCGAGCTGCACATCCCTCGATGTAACATCTGCAAGTAAAATAAATGGGTTAGACAAATTGTTATAACCAAAGAAGAAATAGAGGGGAGAGAAGATCTAACCTATCGCCTCGTCGCCTGAGACAGGCGGGACTGAGTCAGGGATAGGGATGTCGGTCGCCTCAGGAGGACCGCGGTATACCGGACCGGCTACAAAATAAGATGAATAAGCATAAGTACATGAAAAATAAAATACGGGCAAATGACAGAGGAAATATAAGGTACCGGAAGAGGCATGAGGCTCTATGAAACCCTCGCCATCCGAGATCTCCGTCTCTGGGCTGTGGAATAGCTGCTCCACTAGCCAACTCTCATCCAGCTCTGAGTCATAATCGACTGTAACCCGCTCAGTCGAGTCCTCCACCCGAGCATCTGATGAGACTCCGCCATCTGTGGTCATGAGAGGCTGCCCATCGGGAGATGAAGAAGCATGAGATGGCCCTCCCTCGATCAATAATGGCTCGTCGCCTGCGGGCTCGACAGCCAATGGACTCCCCTGCTCTAAAGAAGCCTCATCTGGTCGTGCAAGAGTGAGCACCGGCCCCAGAACCACATCGAATGAGTCACCGTCTCCAGTGGGTACCAGCAAGATCGACGGTGAAGCAGGGCCGTCATAAAAGAAGGACTCCGAGCGGTGTGGAGATGCCATGTCATCGGCCTCAGGGTCTGTAAAATCTACATGTAAGAATGAAAATACTAGTGCATACTGGCAACTAAGTATTAAATGAAGCACACGAACCTGCGACGGCAAGGTCAGTGCAAAACCCTGAAATGGCAGTGCTCGCAGGCGCCGATAGATCTGCTATAATGTCATCTCGGGCTGCCTCTACAGGAGATGTCCCGCGAGCTGAGAAATAAACCTTAATTAGATATGTGAATGAAGTGCGCCCGAATAAGGATAGGCAAGTCAGCAAAAAAAAAATCACCCGAAATGGGAGAAGGGAAAGAAGATGGAGAAGGCGGCCGAGAAACGCCGTCTCGATCTCTCCCCACGGCGGTTGAAGCCGGTGGCTCGGCAGGTGGATGAGAACAGACGTCAACAGTCCTCGGGCGAGGGACTGAGAAGCCGGGCTCTGCCTCATCATACTCATATGCGGAATCGATTAAAAAGAAATCATCAAAATCTAGCTTTGAAGTCTAAGTTTAAAATAAGGAGGGGATGAATCTAGAGTGTACCGGTGGTGACTCCTAGTAGATGAACAAAGGCGGCGGCTATCTAACCCCCGAAAATCCACTGCACCGAAGAAAGAAGCGGGAAAGAGATGAAGTCATCATAAGAGAGGCTAGATGATGAACGCCTCTATCCTCACAGGGCAAATCTTGCGTACCACCACCGAAGGAGTGTATGATCGGTACGAGCGAATGACATTATAATACCACCGGATGTAGCGTCTCGAGAACGTGGGTGTACGGGAAGCGGTGCCGTACGAAAGTGAGAACCTGTCCCTAAGCGGAATAGATGTGAATAGCACCACCCGAGGCCCTCAAGGTCCATCGCTAAAGACTCAGGACGAAGGAGAAAGAGAGGCACGTCCTGGTCTAAACCAAACTGATGTGCACATCTGTGTGGAGAATAGGGCTCTATGAAAGCATAATCACCGATACGGAGTGGCAAGAACCCGTGACGGAGGCTGATGAAATAGTCTAAGATATCTGGCTGATCTCTGAAAGGAGAAGAACCTCTAGAATGAAATGTCACATCAACTAGAGATCTGCAAGTGGTCCCAGCCAGATGATGAGTAGCTAATCTGGTACGAGCTAGCCTCAGATGATCATGGCTACGGTAGAATGCGAAACGAGCATCCTGCGGAGTCGAGAGGCGGGCTCTATCTGGCTAAGTCACCCAAGATGGGTAGGTGGGCCTCAAGTCGATGATAAGGATGGGTGATACAAGCCAGACCAATACATATGCAACCATCCACTAATGAAATGCCAAGGTACCAACTCCCTACAGTGAGAAGGATCGCGTGAAGATGTCATACCTCGCAAACTCCTGTAGATATTGGCCAAGACGGGTACGGCCAATGAAACTCTCTCACCGCGAGCAATCTGACTCGCCATCACAAATACCGAGGGACGGATGGTACGAGCCCCCGAACTGGGAAGTAGAAAGAAACAAATCCACCGGGAAAGAAAGGTCATCAAATAAGTCTCACGATCGATCTCATGTGAGCATAGAGTGTCTGCGAAGGAGCGACCACATCAACGAAAAGACCGAGATGCCGGTACCAAAAGGGTCACGAGTAGAAGCACAACACTCGGTATGAGAATGTAACCGATCGGTAAAATAAGATATCCGAGAATCGAAAGGGACGAGAAAGGTCTTTGCCTCTCAATCGATCATAAATCCCGTACACCTCCCGAAGAGAAGCCGGATGCAGGGAAGGGTCCCTCAAGTCATCCTCTGATAGTAAGAACTCGTCATAATAATGACCGAATACGGGTAGACCGGTCAGCTGACGAATCTCCCATAATGTGGGAGTCAACTCTCGATCATCAATAAAGAGGGTGTTGGTGGAGTAGCTCCACCGCTCGCAGAAAGCACAAAGCCAAGGTGTGTCAATGTGATACCGGAACATCGACAAGAAAATACAACTGTACACACCTGAACTACAAAGAACATCCCTCTCCTGTGTAAGGATGTAGCGAATCCAGTCTAACTGGTGCCCATGATATCTAAGTGGAAGACTGAAGTCGATGCTAGCCCAACGAGAGGCCTCTCCATCGATCACCTCCTTGCCAAGGAGATGAACAGGAGGTGCTGCGGCTGAAAGATCTCGAGGCAGTAGGGGTGTGATATCGTGAGGCTGCTCGTCGCGAAAAATCAAACCACCAGCTCGAAGATGTATGGGGGTGCCGCGTGTAACCCTAACGGTGGGTATCCAGTCCCCCGGATCCTCGTAGAAAGAGAGATAATGACTCCGAGGACGTCTAGGAATCGTGCCATATGGAGAGATGGTCGAATCTAGAATAAAGGCGATAAAGTCAACAACAAAGGAAGGAGGGAGATAGAAAAGAAAAATGTGCGATGAATATATGCACCAAAGCAACCCCCTTAATTTTCTAAAATCTTCGGGACCCGCTTTGGTGGGTGGCTCTTTGTTTACCCTTGAAAAATTTCAAGGATGAGTAAATGAATAAATGAAAATAAATTGATGATTAATGACAAATCATAAGAAGAGGGAAGGAGAGAAAGCAATGAAAAGATGGCCCACTGATCGAAGAAAGTCGCTGCTTAACCCCGGAATGAA
The DNA here is from genome assembly GCA_037127355.1 of Schoenoplectus tabernaemontani. Lineage (NCBI taxonomy): Eukaryota > Viridiplantae > Streptophyta > Magnoliopsida > Poales > Cyperaceae > Schoenoplectus > Schoenoplectus tabernaemontani. The sequence continues at coordinate 15,447,773 of CM073740.1, forward strand.
TTCATTAGTCCCACAATGGAATGCTGGGCATGAAGTGAAGAGTATAAATACCCCACTATTCTCTATCCACTCGGCACGACAGTGAGTGACAGTGAGAGGATCGAGGGAGAGAAGAGATCTCTCGGGTGTCACCATGTGATTATATCTTTTCTGACAAGTGGGACCCACCTGGCAGTCCCTTATGAGCAGCTCCAATGACATGGACCTAGCCCATTTTGCTAAGAAAACTAATCAACCCGGAACAGAGGTTAAGCATTAATCCCACAAGGAAATATCAGGGTGAGAGACGAGGATATAAATACTCCACCACCTCCTACTCATTCGAGGTGGCTGACCCTCGGGAGATTTCGGAGAGAGAAAATCTCTTGATGGGTCAGCCATTTGACGATACTTTTTCTGACAAGCGGGACCCACCTGGCAGTCCCTTGTAGATGGATCTAACAACATAAACATAGCCTATCCGATGAGTCACCCATGTGACCATTTTCAACGACAAAGACCCCACCCTCGGTGACCTATTATAGAGTCGAGTTAAACCCTAAAAATCGCCCTTGGAGCTAACCCTAGAAAGGAGTCAAGCAAGTATAATCCCTATGCTACATGAAATGATGTCAATGCCAAGCTAGTATTTTGATACAACTAGTCATGAGAAATTTCGGATGTGATTTTGCTTTCAAGGTGACCTGGTGCCAAAGTCGTGAGCAACCACCTAACCATGCTTTGATTTGTGTCAATTACTTGATAAGTAGTCGGTTCTTTGACCAAGTCACCCTCATGTTAAGGGATTGAAAGTCAATTTCACAAGACTGATCAAGTGCCAAAGCTGGGAGCAACCATCGATCAAGTCTAGATTCGTATCAACCGTTGACATGTAATCAATCGTTGATCGATCAAACCCTAATGAATATCAATATAAGTCTAATTGGTATTTAGTTAGGGTGGTTTCTGCAAGGGAGAGATAATTGGCAGAGACACAGAGCTACAAATGAAATGTGGGATTAATTCAGAAGAAATAATAGGGTTTATTTGACAAAAGAATTTTTAAATTCAGAGAGACAGGGGTAAAAATGGAATTAAAAATTACAGGGATGATCATCATGATTTTAGGGATTTTTGGTGAAATTTTCATGATTTTTGGATAAGTGGAGCTATTAAAATAAATTCGGGGAAGATAAAAGCGAGAATAAATGGATTAATCAAAGGTGAGATTTGATCAAGGCAATTAAGGTACAACTTGGAGATGATGGCAGCTCTGGGTACAAACTGGGTGTAATAAACACAGAAGGTAAAAAATAGATGAAGAGAGAGGGTGTGCCACGTGGCAGCACGAGACTGGACCAACTCAGCAGCCGAGTGCCACGTGGCGGTCTCCCATTGGTCCATGTCAGCAAGTGGGCCCCACCCTGGCACAAGTCACTGACAGGTGGGCCCCACCTTAGTGCCACGTGGCAGTCAGCCAGTGGTCCACCTCATCCCACCCTATGCCACATGGCGCAACCACGACGAGCCACTTCATGCGCACGTGCCACATGGCACAACTAGAGAGAGGCCACCTCGCCCATTCTATGCCATATGGCATCACACCATAAGGCCACCTCGGCGAAGAAGCAATGAGTAATCGGTGATAAAGGGAGGGTGATTAAACTAGTGAGCCAATCAAATCATGCCGATCACATCGCTTAACCCTAATCATGCACTAATCGACCACTAATGATATCTATAAACCTAGACTCGGTAATCTTACGGATGGGGCCCACTGTCGGTTTATGAGCTCGTGGTGTATGAATAACTTGCAAGCCAAGTCTACACAAAAAACATCGACTGGAATTTAAATAAAGAAAAGGAAGGGTGCATGCACACTGGTTCTTGCGGTCTCTCCTCTGCACTCTTCTTCTTCTATGATTTGGCTCACGTGTGCCGGTGCACGAGCAGAGAAGAACTCGACCCTTCTCCCCTCCCCCTCTTCTTCTTCTTCCTCTCGACAGCCGAAACTGTAGAAGGCGCCATCAATGGAGATTGAACAAAGGGCTGAGTTTCAAGTCGATTGCTCCTGGCCTTAGCTACATTTTACAAAGGAGAACATGTGCATTATATTAGATTTTAAAATAATGCAACACAGAGAGAGATAGAACAGAAGCAATTACCTCGAATTAAAATCTTGAACTTATCAATTGAAGATCAAAACTTGCAATTGATGGCTGGGAGAGCTTCTAGGACCTAAGGCGATGGTGTTAGAATGATAATTGGGAAGAATTGAATGCTGGATGTAGGAGTTGCACCAATTCACAACTCGGCCTAGAAGTGAGTTGATCAAGCACTATGTTAGAGCTAGCAAATCGACTAGATAAGAGCACAAGGAGTTGCCTGACACTGAATTGATGATGGTGAAGCCTTGAGACAGAAGAAATAAGCAAAGAACCGAGGTGAAAGGTGGAAGCTTGATTATGGCTTGTAATGGAAGAAAAGATGTGAATTGAGATCAATCTGTAAAATGGAGCTAAGGGAGCATACTAGCGACTTATATAGGCATAGTGTAAGGCCTGGAAAGTTCTAGAAAAAGCTAGAGAGGCTTGTAAGAGAGTGGAGGCCGAATAGTGGCAAAGGGGTAAATAAGAGAATGTGGTAACTGACTCAAAACGGCCTAACCACTGACAGCCGACTCAATTAAGTAATTAGAAAACACAAATGCATCCTAGCCATGATTTAGATTGAACCAAGGGTTGAGATTGAGTTTAAACCGTAATCCAAGCACTAATTACCCAACCAATCACCATTTAGCAATACACATACCCCTAGCTTATATAAACCCTCGAATTAGAGACGAAGAGAGAGGAGAGAAGACCCATAGCCCTTCAAGAAACTATCTAGAGAGCAAATTAGAAGCTTTACCAACCGATTGAACTCAACAAGTGTTGAGAGCTCGGTATACACACTCCCTTCCACCATTAACAAGCAATCTAAGAGCTCAGAGCTACAGAGAAGAAGGAAAGGTGAGTGTATTCATTGTAAATGGAGAGTTTGAGTGGTAATTGTGCTCAATTTTGAGTAATTCAAGAGTTCTTGATCTTTGTTATTTGCTTTGTCGTATATTTCCTCTTCAATTCAATTGAATTTCTCAATTTTCTTGATTGAATCTCTTCTTTGAACTATCGCCTTACTATTTAGATCCTTTCTATTCTATCTTTTTGTTTCTTTCTTGATTAATTGAGTAATTAAGGGAATGAATTAATCTGTCAGAAAAAGCTAATAGAAGATCAAGTGATCTCTTAGCTCTAATTGGCTGATCGAAGGTCATTGACCTCTTAGCCTCTGTGTTTCTAAGCAATTGCCTCAAGAATTCAACTTTTAATCGAGTGATTGATCGTGATTCGAAGTTAATTGCTAGAATCTGAACCAAATGAATGCAATAGCATTCGAAAGTACTTCAATTGATCAAGCTATATGCTTTGATCAAAGCGCATTGCATAGGCGACGGGTTCTGTATCAATAAGATCGACTAAATTGAAGCAATTGATTAGAAACACTGAGTATGATTGTGCGACCCTTTTTCGCGCGCTCCGCACCGCCGCTGGGCGATGGGTTGCGGAAGAAGGACACGGAGATCCCTCCCGAGCGTGCATCTCATTTTGGGTGTCGGCCGATTCTCGCCGTTTAGAGATTATTTGGATGCACATTCGGGGGTTTTTTAGTGATTGTGAGTTCTTGTAGATTCCGGTGGGCGCAAGCCCCCACCGTTAATTACCTTGGGCTACGAACCTCGAGGCACCTCTGGATCTTTGAAAGAGAGAAGCAAATAGTATAGTTAAAAGATGGTCAAGTGGTCGCCTAGGTTTATAAAAAGGGGTCTACGGAAGATGAACCTTCAAACAGACGGTTCAATCTATGGAAGACAAACCTACAAACAGACGGTTTTGTCCTATGGAGGACGAACCTACAAACAGACGGTTCGACCCATGCCACCTCGAGATGTAACCTTACCAACGCACTGTGTTAATCTCTTCATAGGGGGCTTGAGGTGAGTCTACATACGACCGACTCGACCTCCGTTGATCTAGAAGATAAACCTACAAACAGACCGGCTCAATCTTAACTAGTCAACAACCAATCACACAAAATACAACTCGAAGCACCGAGCCGGTTGATCTTGAGGTTGGTGAATCAGAGAAGGGTGGCTATGGCCCACGTATTTCTTCTCACCGATCTTCTAGATCATGAATTCGTAGCACTAAGCCGATTCATAAACCTAGGAAACACAATTGCACACAATGTCAAACCCGAAGCGCCGCCGCTCAACATTGAGGCATGTGTTAGTGAAGGAACCTACCTACGTAACGGTTCACATTCACTCGTTTTGTGGATGAATCTACCAACAGACCGATTCAATCTCACAGTCTCGGAAATGAGTCGAGACAAACTCATCGACGGACGAGTTCAGTCTTGCTGCACTCAAATGGTCATGAATTACTTGTTCATGACACCGAGTCATTAAGATGTCGCTTCGCTCGGACATCGTAATGTTCTTCTTCTTCAAAGTTGACATATCTTTCCATGCTGATGTCGTAGCTTCGGTCATTCTTCAGCGAGCGTCAAGATGTTCTTGTCTCGACTAATCATTCTACGTGTTGCATTACTTGTGCAAAATTACTATGTTGCCCTACACCCTTGTGTGAGCGTATTCAATCATGAGTTACTTGCTCATGGCAACAGTCATTAAGATGTCACCTATCTAGGACATCATAATGTTCTTCTTCTTCGTAGTCGACATATATCTCCATGTTAATATCGCAGCTCTGGTTATTCTTCATTAAGCGTCAAGATGTTCTTGTCTTGACATATTCACTCATGTTGCTATCAAAGCCTTATTCATCTCACGTCAAGATGTTCTTGTCTCAACGTATCTTCTCGTATTGCTATTAAAGCCTTAATCATCTCACGTCAAGATGTTCTCGTCTTGACTAATCGTTCTAAATGTTATATCATGTGTGCAAATATTCTTATGTGGCTCTACACTCCTTATGTGAGCATATTTATTCATTTCTAAAATGCACAAAGTCTATTATATAATATCTTCCATTATTATTTTATATTATAAAGATGCATTTATTTATTATTATTATTATTATTATTATTATTATTATTATTATTATTATTATTATTATTATTATTTTTAAACTCTATTTATCTATGTAGAAAATTATTTACAAAAATAATAGGAAAAAAAGGGTTAGCTATTTAACTAGATTTTCATTTATATTTTTGGGATTTTTATAATAGCTAAAATAGTAGAATTTTTTATTTTTATTATTTCCAAACTCTATTTATTTTGTAGAAAATCACTTACAAGAATAATAGAAAATAAAATGACTATGATTTTTATTTGTATTTTTAAAATGTTTATAATAGCTAAAGTAATAGAATTTTGTTATTATATTCTATTATATTGAAATACTATTCATTATGTAAGAATTATTTACAAAATCAAAAGATAGCTATATTATTTTACTATTATTAATTTTATTCTTTTGTTTTGTTTTATTTTTAACATCTATAATAGCTAAAAAGAAATCATTTACTAATATTCTATCCTATTTATTATACTATTCATTATATCTATTTTTATTATTTCTATTTATTATCTATAGAAAAATATAAGATTTTTTTATTATTATTTGAAAATAGTCATAAGAGATGAAATTCATTATGTTTTTATTACAACTATTATTACATTTTATTCATCAAAAGTATTTTTATTATATATTTGTATAGAAATAACAAAAGAAATACAATTCATATTATAAAACTATATTATCATTCTTTATTATAAAAGAAAATGTATTTTACTATTCATTACCATGGTAGTATATTTTTTGTATATTTTGTGCTATTTATTTCTATTATTCTTTTTTACAGAAAATATCAATATAATATTTATTTTTTTTTATTTATCAAAGAATATAGCTAACCTCATTATTTATTATAGTATATTACTATCATCATTATTATTTCATGGAAAATCACTTGAAAAATCACTAAAATATATCTAGTTATTATTTATGATTTTTATTTGTATTTTTGGAATTTTTATAGTATTTAAAATGGCAAGTCAAAGCTAGGTCAAATATACCAATATATGTAATGTATTTTGCTTTTAAATTGTTTTAACATGATTATATTTTTAAAACTGGAATATTATTGTATAGAAAAATAGTATGAAAAATAAGGAAATTTTAGAAACAAATTTGAGTCAATTTGGAATTCAGGAGCATTTTCAAATTATTTATTTACTATATACTATTAATATTCTGTTATTATTTGATTACTGGGCTTTAATAGTTGGGCTTGCTAAATTTTCTTTTACTGCGGATTGGGCCTAATCGGTTGGGCTAGATTTAAATTTGTTTATATTCTTTTTCATTTTATAGATTGGGCCTAATCATTTTTACTTCTTTTCTTTTATTGTTGGGCCAACTTAAATTTTATTTTCACTGATTTACACTGACCGGGTTTTCTCTTAACCTGGGCCGAGAACAAAGTGATTTATTTCAAGATTCGTGCTTAAGTAGATGAAAGACTCAGATTTCTCTTATGTTTTAATGGTATCTCCTAGGTTACCCTGAGATTCGTGTTAGAAATCTCGATCGATCTACAACGTTCCTTTCTTTTCTTACTCGGATGCGGATCTTGTCAGAAAGCGGGCTGACGGTCCTTCTCCTCCCGTCGCCGGAGCGCCACCGCGTTGACGTTTTGGGCATCGCCGGAGTTAGGAGAGTCTGCCGGTGATCTTAATTTCTCCTGAGTCGGTGCCCACTGCTAGCGATACCGGCGCTGATCGGTGTTGTCCGCCTCTTTTCTGCCTTCAGTACCAGTTGGGTATCATCAACTCATGATCGCTATCTTCAACGTCTGGATGTCCAATTGTGCTAATTCTCTATTGAACCTAGCGATTTTAGTGATAATTGTCGAGCTAGAACATCGAATGATGAATAACAGCATCTGAATACTGTACATTCCAGTTATTATTGCTAAACATGATTTGCACACCAACTGTGACTTCTTGTGAAAACCGATATACAAGCAATTAGAACACACTCGAGACCGGGAGACTTTAGTCTTCGATCAATCACGAGTAATGGTTAGGAGGCAATATACTTGCTCTTCTACTAACCTTTTTTATTAATCCTTTCTTTCCCTTTCTTCCTTGAACTGATGCTTAATTCAAGCAAATTGAAACGAAGCAGCCAAAGAAATTGAAACGAAGAATGAATCAAAAGTTGAAATATTCAAAAGAAACAATCAGAGAATTGAAATGAAAAGTTTCAACAGAAAAAATGAAAATTCAAACAAGATAAAAAAAAAAAAAAAAAAAAACTTCATCTTTACTTGCAAGAATTCTATATTTTTTTTTTAAGAAAGGGAATTACACTTGCCAAACCTTAAGACGTATGCACAATTGGTGAAATCTGTGGAGGGAGGATTAGTGTGATCTAATTGAGAGATTCAATTGAATCTACTATCAATTGATCAATCTCCATTTCTTCTTGCTTCTCCTTGATCTTGATCATTGCTTCTTCCTTTCTCCAATTGGGATCAATTAACTAGGGTTCTACTGCTTTTTGCTAAGTTCTCGTGCCCTTGGCGAGATCGATTAGCCTAGGCGATGCCTCTCGCCGGAGAATACAATGTATCTATGGGTGTTTCTTTTACTTGGTTTGAAGAGTGTAACAAAGTTGTTTCTTTGTCGAAAATCAAGTCCTCTTTTCTTGGCTGTTAGAGGCTTATATAGCACCCAATTGGAGATTAATTGTTAAATTGTGTTTCTTGCAACACAATTTGTGTTTCTTCCTTCCCACGGATTGCTGACATGGCGTAATCACAGCCCTTGATATAGTAATCTAATGGCACAAGTAAGCTTATATTGTGTTTGTTGTGTGAGCACTCTTTGGTTGGGATTGCCAGCGTGGCAATTGTTGTAACTGTCTATGTTGCTGCTCCAATTCACCAATTTCCTTCTTCTCAAACACCAGATTAAAGCCACTGTTAAAATCGGCATATTATCTTGTGCACCAATTCCACCAAGAAAATCATGCATTGAGTAGTAATTTTGTGCCAGAAACGGCTTCAACCGAATCGTGGGACCCACTTGAGCCTCTCTGAACCACCAATTCGTCCATTCACTCGCCAAATTATCCGATTGAATTCTATGCCCGAATCCCTTTCTCCTCTGATGCGAGTGATACACAGTGTATGAAACCGAAAATAAATTGCTCTAGAATATTCTCCTCGCTGAGAGCTTTCCAACGGTATATTATTTGCAATTTTTCGTCGTCGTTTGACCCATTTTCCATTTTCGACTTGTTTTTTTGCTCAAAATCGGATCAGCAGCAGAATATTTCGTACCAGCAAGAAGAGAAGGGATTTCTGACTCTGTGGGGCCCAGTGGCAGTGAAATAAATGAGAAAGGAACAGAGGAGAGCAATAGTGTGATTCGGGTGGACATGGCACACATGGTCTGACCCCACGTGTCATGTTTAATGAGATACAACAATGGTGCACCGAGTTCACACAGTTTATTATTCTTTCAAACTCCCTCTCCAGCGCCTAAATTAGCATCTCTTCATTTGGCAGCCCCAACTTGCACCAAGTGAGGTCCTTGTCCCCAAGTTGCACCCAAGAAACCCCTTGATTAATCCTAGCCTTCAGATTGCTTTGATTTTCTTCTCCAATTTATTTTTAATAGATCCCTTCATCCAAAAATCATGAAATTTTCACCAAAATTCTCTAAATTCATGATGATCACTCCTGTAATTTTTAATTCCATTTTTACCCCTGCCTCTTTGAATTAAAAATTCTTTTGTCAAGAAAACTCTGTTTCTTCCTCTGAATTAATCCCAGATTTCAATTGTAGCTCAGTGTCTCTGCCAATTCTCTCTCTCCTGCAGAAACCACCCTAACTAAATACCAATTAGACTTATATTGATATTCATTAGGGTTTGATTTGATCAAATGCTGACTACTTATCAGCAATTAATACAAATCTAGACTTGATCAGTGTGGTTGCTCCCACTTTCGCACTGATCGGTCTTGTGAAATTGACTTTCAATCCCTTAACATGAGGGTAATTTGGTCATAGAGTGACTACTTATCAAGAATTGACACAAATTAAAGCATGGTTAGGTGGTTGCTCACGACTTTGCACCAGTGTCACCTTGAAAGCAAAAATCACATTGGGATTTCTCATGATTGGTTGTATCAAAATACCGGCTTGGCATTGATACTATTCCATGTAGTACAGTGGATTGTACTCGTTCACTCATAGGGTTTGATCTTGGCTTTCTCTCCGTATTTCTTCCTTCAACCTTTCGGGGGTAAACAAAGGTTAAAAGCCAAGGCGACGCCGACCGTGTGTGTCCGATCATCAATCGAGATCGCCGAGACCTGGAATCAACTTCCTAGCACGTATCTTGAAGCACGGTAGAGAAGAGACAGAGAAGGGATCTCTTGCACTAATCTTAAAAGGCCGCACGAATATTGAGATGAATCTAAAGGACCTAGGCTATTGAACATTTGGAAAATTAAAGCATGAATCGATCTGGGCCTTTAATCCGTCTAGTGCAAATCTTAATCTAATCTGGCGGCCCAAATAAGAGTTAAAGTTAAATAGAGATATACACTAATCTTGGTGCAGATCTAAAGGCCCAGATTAAGCCCATTAGTCAATTAATAACAGAACATTAATTATATATAGTAAATAAATAATTTGAAAATGCTCCTGAACTCCAAATTGACTCAAATTTGTTTCTAAAGTTTCCTTATTTTTCATAACTATTTTTCTATATGATAATATTCCAGTTTTAAAAATATAATCATGATAAAACAATTTAAAAGCAAAAGACATTACATATATTGATATATTTGACTTAGCTTTGACTTGTCATTTTAAATGCTATAAAAATTCCAAAAATACAAATAAAATCATGAATAGTAACTAGATATATTTTACTGATTTTTCAAGTGATTTTCCATGAAATAATAATAATGATAGTAACATGCCATAATAAATAATGAGATTAGCTATATTCTTTGATAAATAAAAATAAATAATAATAGATATTATGTTGATATTTTCTGTAAAAAGAATAATAAAAATAAATAGCACAAAATATACAAAAATATATACTACCATGGTAATAGATAGTAAATACATTTTCTTCTATAATAAAGAATGATAATATAGTTTTATAATAAAATGAATTGCATTTCTTTTGTTATTTCTATACAAATATACAATAAAAATATTTTTGATGAATAAAATGCAATAAAAATAATAGTTGTAATAAAAATATAATGAATTTCATCTCTTATGGCTATTTTCAACTACTAATAATAATAATAATAAAAAAATCTTATATTTTTCTATAGATAATAAATAGAAATAATAAAAATATATAATGAATAGTATAATAAATAAGATAGAATATTAATAATGATTTCTTTTTAGCTATTATAGATCTTAAAAATAAAATAAATAATAATAATAATAAAAATAATATAGCTAGCTATCTTTTGATTTGTAAATAATTCCTACATAATGAATAGTGTTTCAACATAATAGAATATAATAATAAAATTCTATTACTTTGGCTATTTTAAAAATACAAATAAAAATCATAGTCATTTTATTTTCTATTATTTTTGTAAGTGATTTTCTACAAAATAAATAGAGTTTAGAAATAATAAAAATAAAATTCTACTATTTTAGCTATTATAAAAATCCCAAAAATATAAATAAAATTCTAGTTAATAGCTAACCCCTTTTTCTTATTATTTTTGTAAATAATTTTTCTACATAGATAAATAGAGTTTAAAAATAAAAAAAAAATATAATAAAAATAATAATAATAATAATAAAAAATATAATAATAATAATAATAATAATAATAGATAAATTCATTTTTATAATAGAGATGATAATGGAAAATATTATGTAATAGGCTTTGTACATTTTGGAGATGAACAAAAATGCTCACACAAGGAGTGTAGAGCCACATGAGGATGTTTGCACACATGATGTAACATTTAGAACGATTAGTCAGGACAAGAACATCTTGACGAAGGATAAACAAGGTTGCAACGACAACACGAGAAGATACGTCGAGACAGGAACATTTTGACGTAGGATGACTAAAGCTTCGATAGCAACATGAGAAGATACGTTGAGACAAGAACATCTTGACGTAGGATGATTAAGGCTTTGATAGCAACATGAGAAGATATGTCGAGACAAGAACATCTTGACACTTGATGAAGAATAATAAGATACGTCGAGACAGGAACATCTTGACGTAGGATGATTAAGGCTTCGATAGCAACATGAGGAGATATGTCGAGACAGGGAACATCTTGACGTTTGATGAAGAATAACCGGAGCTGCGATATTAACATGGAGATGTATGTCAACTCGAGGAAGAAGAACATTACGATGTCCTAGAGAGGTGACATCTTAATGATTCACTACCATGAGCAAGTAACTCATGACTGAATACGCTCACACGAGAGATGTAGGGCAATGTAGTAATTTTGCACAAGTAATGCAACACGTAGAATGATTAGTCGAGACAACAACATCTTGACGCTCGCTGAAGAATGACCAAAGCTACGACATCAGCATGGAGAGATATGTCGACTTTGAAGAAGAAGAACATTACGATGTCCGAGCGAAGCGACATCTTAATGACTCGGTGTCATGAACAAGTAATTCATGACCATTTGAGCTAGCAAGACTGAACTCATCCGTCGATAAGTTTGTCTCCTGGCTCATTTTCCGAGACTGTGAGATTGAATCGTTCTGTAGTAGATTCATCCACAAAACAATGAATGTGAACCGTTCTGTAGGTAGGTTCCTTCACTAACACATGCCTCAATGTTGAACCGCGCCCGGCGCTTCGGGTTTGACATTGTGCGTAATCGTGTTTCCTAGGTTTATGAATCGGCTTAGTGCTTCGAATTCATGATCTAGAAGATCGGTGAGAAGAAACACGTGGGCCATATCCACCCTTCTCCTGATTCACCAACCTCAAGATCAACCGGCTCAGTGCTTCGAGTTGTATTTTGTGTGATTGGTTGTTGACTAGTTAAGATTGAACCGTTCTGTAGTAGGTTTATCTTCTAGATCAACGGAGGTCGAGTCGTTCTGTATGTAGACTCACCTCAAGCCCCTCTGAAGAGATTAACCTGGTCTGTAGTAAGGTTACATCTCGAGGTGGCATAGACTGAACCGATCTGTTTGTAGGTTCGTCTTCCATAAGACAGAACCGATCTGTTTGTAGGTTTGTCTTCCATAGAATTAAGTAGAGATTGAACCGATCTGTTTGTAGGTTCGTCTTCCATAGGGTTAAATAAAGACTGAACCGATCTGTTTGTAGGTTCGTCTTCCATGGACCCCTTTTTATGAACCCAGACGACCACTTGACCATCTTTTAACTATACTATTTACTTCTCTCTTTCAAAGATCCAGAGGTGCCTCGAGGTTAGTAGCCCAGGGTAATTAACGGTGGGGGCTTGCGCCACCGGAATCTACAAGAACTCACAATCACTAAAAAACCCCCGAATGTGCATCCAAATATCTCTAAACGGCAGAATCGGCCGACACCCAGCAGATGCACGCTCAGGAGGGATCTCCGTGTCCTTCTTCCGCAAACCCATCGCCCAGCGGCGGTGCGGAGCGCGCGAAAAAGGGTCGCACAATGATGTCATTGATGATGTCATATATGATGTCATGGATGATGTCATGCATGATGTCATGCATGATGTCATGGATGATGTCATGCATGATGTCATCTAAGATCCAAATTTATAAGTTTGCCATTGGGCTTTTAGCCAAATTACCGAAATACCCTTGGGCTTTTGGATTTTGGGCTTTTCTGATTTTGGGCTTTTAATTATTAATTAAGGCTTTAATTATTAATGGGCTTTTGGCCCATAATTCAAATCCATAATTAACATTTAAAATTCAAATCAAATATATATAATTGTTATGTACAATTATATTTTTCTCGGTTGTTGTTTCGGCGAATTTATACGACATGTCCAACACGTTATAAATTCAATCTGATTTTTGCTTCTTGTCATCTTTATGACATATATAATTATATCATATATAATTAATTATAACCATCTTATTATTAATTATAAACAATTTATAATTAATCAATAAGATTCTCCGATTAACTCCTATACGATGTGACCCGACAGGATCCGTGTTATGTTGGTAAATAGAGTTAATACCGTTTTAACTTCTATAATCATAGGAGGTATCGCGAGAATGCACTATGACCATCCAATTACACGAGATGATGATGTCTTGTACAATATCATTGTCACACCCCGAGAAATAATGAATCGGATTAGGGGTGCTAAAATCCCGCCACGTACGCACGACGAGACGTGCGTACGAAAAACTAAGTGAATAAAAATAAATAAAATCCCGAATAAATAAAATAATAATAATAATACAAAACAAAACGAGTCCGAATATACGAGATAAATACAACGCCGATCACGGCGGGGCTAACACCATCGGAATGGGTAGCAAAATCTCTCAAATAAAGCCCAAAGAAAGAAACCAAAAACCCAAAACAGATAAGCCCTAATCAACTACCCGCCTCATTGTCTTGATGCGGCGAAGCACCTACGATATCACGCGGAATGCTTTGCACCTAGCACTCTCATCAAAACTCGAGCCCATACACAGTAAACCTGGATCCCACAACCACCGTGGAAACGTGAGTAATTTTAAAAATTACTCGGTGCGGATTAGATCCGACCTTAAGATTTGATCTTCTTTCCTAGGCGGACCCAAATACCGATCTACCGAATTAAATGCAATGAATTATTTTAATATATATTAATGTATTATTATTTTATACATTTCGAGAACACCTCTACATGAATGACATGAAATGATAAATAACCCCGAAATAGAAAATCGTGGAAATAGTAATATAATATAAAATATAAGGTACGAGAAACAAACACCGAAATAAATATCCCAATTTGCAAATCACCGGATCTATCCCAAGCGGGCGCCACCGGCGTCCCGACTTACGAACTTGGGCCTTGCCTAGCGGGCGCCACCGGCGACCCGACTTACGAACTTAGGACTTTATGTTTATGCGGCGCCAATGCGCATAAACGACAATCGGGCTCCCGGCGATAACGCCCTAGGAGAGTGAGCGTGCATAAGCACGTACTGCAGTCTTAAATCGGTAATTCACCTTACAAAATAAAAACAAACGGATAAATATGTCTTCGGTTGCCATATCGCCAAAAGGGATAACTACTCGTGAATTAACAAATCGAAATCAAATGGGAGCCTACACTTGTACCAACCAAGGGTCGGAGGACCGCATCCGTAAAAGTATCAAAACGAAATATAACAAAGGGGAGCCTACCTGCTTGTACCCACTAAGGCCGGTGGACCGCATCCCGACTTTCTGCTGTACCAACTACGGGCCAAAGGAGAAAGCCCTTCGGACAATATTAGGATCCTAAATACGCCGGATAAATATAATAATATAATATCACGAACTAGATTCCGATCTCGGATATGGCCGCCCACACTAAACAACTTTGAAGTACACGGTATCCTAAAACGCTCAAATTTGGATTAAAAATTTAATCATATTAAGAATAATAAAAATATAATATTGATCAAAGAAAAACACTCAGACACGGTAACCCGCCAAATGACGGGATCGGTGGATAATCCGACAGAGCACGGATGCGCGATACATATACGAGGCCAGGTGGGTCCCACGGGCTATGGGTCACCGTACGTAACCACAACGATCTGGTTATGCAAGACAACTTAGGCCAGGAATTACCGGTCCGCCTCTCGGCACTCCCATGCATTTAATGCATGATTAACTACCTAGCTTAATTAATAATTAGTAATAGTAATAATATTTTCCTAATAAATATAATCTACAACTTGAATTATTTAATTCTATCGATCTATCTCGGGACTATTTCCGAATCCTACTCTTATCCCGTCTACGTGCAATATGACATGATATGACATGCGAATGCGGGTATGTCTCGAATATCTTTGGTCAATTTACTGGATGCGGATGACAAGTCAATTTTGGTCTCTAATCAAAGTTTGGTCGAAAGTACCGCATTCGATTTATTTTAAAAACAGTTTTAATTTCGGTTTGGATTCCTAATTCTAAAGAGAGAAAATCAAATCCCGAAACCGTACACAGGAGTCTTGGTGAGGATCGCGAGTCGCTACTACTCGGAGGTAGAACAAACCTCGGGGTCGGTGTCCGCATACGTCTGTCGGGAATGACCTCGTACTCATGAGAGGATCCGAGTCGATGTATCACCTAATTTAATTTAAATTAGATATTTATTAGTTTTAATTTTGATTTACTTTACAATTAATAATTAAATTTGATTGATAATTAAATTAAGCGTTTGTTCGGGTTTGTCGCCCTTTCTTAAAAATTTCGGCAACATTTCTGCTGCATTTACGCGGTGTCGGGAATTTTAGTTGCTCGCGTATCGATCCATTAAGTTATGTTTATCGTTTTTTGATCGCTTTTATACGTTCATCCCTTATTTTACATTTCGAGGTTATGGATTTAATTATTACATCAATTTATTTAAAATAGAGAAATTGATTAATATGTAATATATTTAGTATTATCCTTATTAATTTAAATTAGATAAATTTATTAATATATATATATATATATTATAAATCAATTAAAATAGAGAAATTGATTAATAGATATTTATATATATATATATATATTAATTAATATTATTCGATTATTAAAATAGAGAAATTGATTAATATATATTCTATATGATAAATTATTATTATACTTTATTTATTACTTAAAATCCCTAATTACTTATATTATTTTCTTTAATTATATTTTATTTTATAGGTTAATGTTATTTTCATTAATTAGAATATATACTATATAAAACTAGAATTTAAAAGAAAATAAAATTAAAAATAAAAATGGCAATTAAAGGAAGAAAAATAATTTAAACTTAAATTTAAGTTACATATTTTTATCTATTTAAATGTGTTGGTGTTTTAATGTTCGGGATCATACGCTGACTACCAAATCATTGGTGCCAATGCACCGATATCCCGAAATCGGGGGCAGTCAGGGAATATAATAATTTCCCGTCTTTGAGTTTACGTTATTAGTAATGGGTACCGCCAAACCTTTCGGGGCGGCTCCCAATTAATAAGTCCCATTTTATTTTGGTCATTTCATTATCTTAGGATTTTTAAGCTATTGGGCCATGATTACTTTCATTAATCCTAATTAGCTTTAATTTAGTTAACTTCTCATTTACCAGTCCAATAACAATTTATTCATTTCTTAAGTTTTTATTACTAAGTGTTGGGCCGAATAGTTAATTTAAGTTCCTTATTATAAATCCTTAGCCTAATTATTCATAGCCCAACATTAAATACCCAACAAGCTTAGACAGGTCATCAAGCAAGGTATAATTACAACAGTCCATCTACCAGCATGAAAAGAATTCGACAAAGGTAGCAGGTAACAAAACACCACAAGGCAAACAGAAGGACAAAGACACGGGGCCCGGGGGCTGTACCCGATGCTTAGAATCGATCACAAACAAATTCATAGGATGATACGACAAACAAGGCAAAGACAACCCAAAGAAGAACAAGGAATCTCAGCCCAGACCAAGTAAAACAGTTCACAAGGTAAGACCACATCAATCCATACCAGAAACCCAGAACCCAGAATCCAGCACCCATAGGCAACACAGAAAACAGAACCCATAGGCCAAACAAAAGGGTAAACGGCCAACAATATTGTATCCAAGGAGCAATAATAACAAGAGTACAAGACTGGTATAGCCTTTACAACCAGTATAATAGCCCAGACAAATATTAATTACAAGGGTCAAGAGGGTAAATCAGTATCAGCAACAAGCACCAGCAAGGGTCACAGGGGTGGGGGCAGATCAATGCAGTAACAATTTAAAATACCAGTCAAACAGGCAACCCAAAAAAAAGAATGGGCAGTATCAGACAAGCAACCATCAAAAGTCAACCCTCAGATCATTCCATATCGAAACCCCACCCCAGTCCAATCACACAACTATCAGGGCTTACTAGAAAACCCAACAGGGGCAAAACAAGAACAGGTGTTGGTCTGGTACCAGCAAACCAACGACACCTGGTACCAGCCATTTACATAACCCGCTTTCGACCGAGCAACCAAAACCAGATAGCTCACAAGGAAACCCCATAGATAACATAAATCCATACCAACAGTCCAACTAGAACCCACAGAACCAAATCGGGCACAGCATAGCAAACCAGGCAACCCAACTAGTGTAGCAAACAAAGCCACAGGGCAACAACACAAAGAGAACGAAAAACAAATCCAACCAAACAATGCACCCAGATTAACCCAGAACTACATGCACAAACATTAACAAGCAATCACACAAATCAACACAAGTTTGGGGCTAGGGTTTACCAGCTAAAGGGGAAAAGGCCGAAATAGACAAGCAAGGAAGCTCAAGGGGTACCACCTCCTTTCCGACAAGGCTCGGCCACCACCCTCCTCTCCTCCTTACACCTTTTTTAACCAAAAATTACTTAGATCCGCTCTTATCTGTTAACCTTTCTTTTGTCTCTTACAGAAATTTCTCAACGCATGAGAGCCAAAGGAGGGAGAGAGGAGGGCGCACGCTCGGCCTTATAGGGAGAGGCGGTAAGGGCTCGGGTCTAGGGCAGTCAGGGGTCATGAGTGGGGAAAGTGGCTCAACGGTCAGCAGGAAGTGACGGGTGACGAGAGAAAAAGAGCGACGGATCTAGGGTTTTCAACCTTATCACAAGGGACACAAAGACAAACCAGGGGCAAGAGGGCGGAAAGGGCGAAAATGAAGGCAACTTGTGACGGCGACGGGCACTCGGGCTGCCCAGACAAGACAACGACTAGGCGAGAGCCGCCGTGGAACTTTGGGGTTTCCGTCAACGGCAACAGTAGAGAGGGGGTGCTAGGGTAGGCTCTCGCCGAGAAACGGATGGGAGAGCAGGGTGGAAAAAAAGGGAAAAGGACTCGGGGGTTTGAACCAGAGTCGCGAGAGAGAGCAGAGGGGAGAAGAGACGAAGGGACGGGGGATTTAATGCGAGGGGACAGGGAGTGGTGCAGAGGGGAAGGCAGCGGAATTAAGGGAAGAGAGAGAGAGAGAGAGAGAGAGAGAGACCGAATTAATGGAGAGAGAGAGAAGAGGAGGGTGCATTTATTTAGAGATTAAATGAAGAGAGAGAAGGAGGAGAGAGAAAACCCATGGGGGTTAAGATCCTCCGTGGCAGAAAATTTATGGCTATTGGTGTGGTGAGTTGTTTGAAATCGAATGTTTTACAAAATGTCCTATTATTTGCTGTTATTAATATATATATATATATATACCTATGTATGTTTATATAACGAGACATGTTACTTACAGATTGTCTCAAGCCATTCTTATTTGGATTTTGAATTTTATCGATTTGTTATTTATTTCAAACTTAACGTTTATTTTATTATTAAATTTTAATTTCCAGTTCCTTTAATCCAATTAGAAATTGAATTTGCATCCACTTAATTTCGTAGGTTATTAATAAATAGCAAAAGAAAATTTAAAATTTATTAAACGATTTATTTATCTATTTATTAAATATTATACATATACATATATATAAGTATATCCCCTTAATTGTTGAATTAAATTATTTATTTATTTACGTTAATTTAATTATGATCATTAATGCCTAATTAAAATTCACAGTTTAACATTTCTCCCCCCCTTAAAATAAGTTTCGTCCTCGAAACGAAAACTCACGTCGTGAAAAGCTCGGGGTGGCTCCCTCGCATCTCGCTCTCTAGCTCTCACGTAGCCTCTCGGGGTGAATGGTACTCCCACTGCACGAGCACTCGAAGAATGGATCGCCTCCGAAGCTGGGTCACCTGTGTGTCTAGTATGCGTAACGGTCGCTCTCTGTAGGACAAGTCCAGCTCCACATGAAGAGGCTCGACCTCCAAGACGTGAGAAGGATCCGATACATAACGTCTCAACTGTGATACGTGGAAGACGTTGTGCACGCCAGCGAGCGAAGGTGGCAGAGCAAGTCGATATGCCGAAGGTCCAACCCGCTCAAGAATCAGGAACGGTCCAATGTATCGTGGTGCGAGCTTCCCCTTGACTCCGAACCTCATAACGCCCTTGGTGGGAGAGACTCTCAATAACGCGTGCTCGCCCACGGTCAGCTGGAAGTCGCGTCTCTTGGGGTCTGCGTAACGTCTCTGTCGGTCCTGGGCCGCACGTAGACGCTCGTGGATCAACTTGACGGTGGCATGACTCTCGTTGATCATCTCGGACGTTGTCGGCTCGTACGTGCCACTGGGTCCCCAACACACGGGTGTACGTACTGGCTGTCCGTAGAGCGCCTCGAAAGGGGACATGCCGATGGAGGCATGATAACTGTTGTTGTACGCGAACTCCGACAGGCTGAGGTGCAGCTCCCAATCTCCACTCATCGTGAGTGCGCAGGCGCGTAGCATATCCTCGAGAGTCTGGATCGTACGCTCGGACTGTCCGTCGGTCTGTGGATGAAAAGCGGTGCTGAAACTGAGCGTCGTCCCGAGGGCCTCCTGGAATCTCCCCCAAAACCGAGACGTAAAGTGTGGGTCACGATCAGAGACGATCTGCGTCGGCACTCCGTGATGTCGGTACTGCCATGCTAAGTACAATATCCCAATGTCCTCGGCCGATGTCCCTAATCGAAAGGGAATGAAGTGTGCGACCTTGGTAAGTGTGTCGACTATAACCCAAACTGCGTTGTGCCCCAGTCGCGTCCTGGGCAGCCCCGTCACAAAATCCATCGTGATGATGTCGAACTTGCGCTGTGACTTCGGTAGGGGCTGTATCAGTCCAGCCGGCCTCCTACGGTCGGCCTTAACCTTCTGACATACGAGACACCTAGCCACGTACTGGGCTATATCCCGGTGCATCTTTTTCCACCAGAAGTGTCTCTTGAGGGTCTGATACATCTTGGTCTCTCCTGGATGGATAGCGTATCCCGAGTCGTGGGCCTCTGTCAAGATCTTGCTCTTGAGATCTGGGTCCTTAGGTACGCACAGGCGATCGTCAAACATAAGAGCCCCATCGTCAGCGATGTGGAATCGCGGTGCGGTGCCCTGAGGTACACTAGCGATGTACTTCGCCAAAAGTGGATCGGAAGGCTGTGCGAGTCGTATCTCGTCTCGTAACGTGGGCCGTATGCTCAATGGCGCTGCCATGGCAATGTCGATCGAGGTGGAGGAGGATGGCGCGTCCGCAACAGTCATGACGAGATCCGGTCGTCGCATGTCCTCAATCAGCGGGTCTTTGCTCGGTGATCGAGTCGCAAGGTTCGCGCTACTCTTGCGACTCAAAGCGTCAGCCACTACATTGGCCTTGCCGGGGTGATAAAGGATCTCCAGCTCGTAATCCTTCATCAACTCCAGCCATCGCCTCTGTCTCAAATTGAGCTCCTTCTGCGTAAAGACATACTTGAGGCTCTTATGATCGGTGAAGATCTTGCACTTCGCTCCATAGAGGTAATGACGCGAGATCTTCAATGCGAAGATCACGACGGCCAACTCCAAATCATGAGTCGGATAGTTCCTCTCATGGGTCTTAAGCTGTCATGACGCGTAGGCAATGACGTGCCCCTCCTGCATCAAGACGCACCCAAGTCCAAGCCAGGATGCATCGGTATAGACCAAATACTCCGTGTCGGGCACCGGCATGGCTAGAATGGGCGTAGAGACGAGACGTCTCTTGAGCTCCTCAAAGCTCTGCTGTCGCTCGGGAGTCCACTCAAACTTGACTCCCTTCTGCAACAGCTGGGTCAATGGTGCGGCGAGTACGGAGAATCCCTCTACGAAGCGCCGGTAGTACCCAGCGAGTCCTAAGAAACTACGCACCTCAGTCTGAGTCGTAGGGGGTCTCCACTCTGTGATCGTCGAAATCTTCTGCGGGTCCACCGCAAGTCCATCCCTGGATATGATGTGTCCAAGGAATCCGACCTGCTCGAGCCAAAACTCGCACTTCGAGAGCTTGGCATATAGCTTATGCTCTCTCAGCCCGCTGCGAGTCGGTCTCGGATGGCGCGCGTGCTCGTCCCGACTACGCGAATAGACGAGTATATCGTCAATAAAAACCACTACGAACTGGTCTAGATAGTGTGAGAACACCCTATACATAAGGCTCATGAAATACGCGGGGGCGTTCGTCAAACCAAATGACATAACTAAAAACTCGTAGTGACTGTATCGCGTACGAAACGCAGTCTTCGGGATGTCACTGGCCCTAATGGTCGGTGATGGTATCCGGATTGTAGGTCGATCTTGGAAAATACACTGTGAACCACATGTAGGCGATCAAACGGGTCATCGATACGAGGTATCGGATACACGTGGGCACTTGTGACCTTGTTGATCTCCACATAGTCTATGCACGGACGTAGGGTGCCGTCCTTCTTGCGGACGAACAAGGCCGGAGCACCCCGGGGAGGTACTCGGGCGTATAAATCCCTTCTCCGATAACTCCTCCAACTGAATCTTCAACTCCGTAGCTCTGCGGGTGCCATCCCGATGCGGGGCGCGTGCGACGGGCGTCGTGCCGGCTGAAGCTCGATGCGAACTCCACGTCACGTGGCGGCGGTAAGCCGGGTAGCTCGTCCGGAAAGACGTCGGGATACTCTCTCGCAACGGGAACAATCGATATGTCCACCTCCTTGGCGTCCGTAACTGCAACAGACGCCAGGTAATACTCGCATCCCGCTGACATGAGATGCTTTGCCTGAAGGGCGGATATAATCGGCACTCTCGAGCCTGGCTTCTTCCCTCGGAAATAAAAAGGCTCTGACGTCTCGTCACCGAACCTCACGCTGCGTCGCTCACAGTCAACTACGGCGCGGTGTCGCGTCAACCAATCGAGTCCTAAAAGTACGTCGAAGTCTCGCATGTCTAGGACGATAAGGTCTACTACTAGGTCCCTACCCGCAATCCTAACTAAACGTCCGCGACAGATCCGGTCGACGATGGTGGTCCTCCCGAGTGGCGTACGTACCTCCATGGCTCGCGTCCTAATCTCGGTGGGCCACTCGCGTGACGCGATAAATAGTGATGAAACGAATGAATGACTAGCCCCGTATCTATAAGTACAAAAGCGGGGGTGTCGAGATGTGTACACCATACACGCAATAAGCTCGGCATCGACGGGATCCTCATAGCATGGTTGCTCCACATCCACCTGCGGTGCGGCCTCGTCGACAACGACGGCATGAACCGAGCAGCGATAGGGCGAGCGTCTGTCCTCGTCCTCGCCTCGAGGCGGGGTAGATGCTCCACGTCCTCCTGCGGGTCGAGGAGGCGCGATATGGCTCCGGGGTCGGTCGAAAACCTGCGAATGGGCGATCGGGTGCCCGGTGTCCGGCTGGCTTGGCACGAATGACATACTCGGGCGAGGTCTCGGCGGGCATCTTTGGGGTCTCGGTGGGTGCTGCGGGGACCTCGAGGGTGCGGTGGTATCTCTGTGGGTGCAACGGGGGCCTACGGGGTGGTACGGGTGCGGGGGTCGCGGCGGAGGGAGCGAGGTGGAGGCTCCCTCGAAACGGGGTCGGATGTTGCGGGCGCGGCCGCGCTCAATAAGGCTCTCCTGGTACTCGGCCTTATCCATCGAAACTCCACCGAAGTACCATGGTAGATGTCGAGGACACTAGCCGAGGCGGGGCGAAGTCCTCGAATAAATCGGGCTCGGCGTCGCGGCGGATCCGCGACTAGCTCGGGTGCGTAACGAGAGAGTCGAATGAATAACTCTCCATCGACGAGCTGTCAGAGAACCACTGTGTCGGCGTCTCGAACTGTATCGGAGCACGGATAGCGGTGCTCTCCCGTGAAGCGAGCCCTAAATATGTCGGAGAAACGCTCCCACGACATGGCTCGAACTCCACCCTCAAGCGAGGCTCTGGGAGGTCCACCGGTGGCGAGCGTCGCGATCCAATAGGGTGGTCGCTAGCTCGGCCATGTAGGCCTCGGGAGTACGCGAGAGACGAAAAGTGACTGCTGACTTTGCTACAAGCCACTCCTCGACGGCGTCGTACCGCCGTGCCATCATACGGGGTGTATGATGGCGCTCAAACTCCGTAGCGCGAGAGACAAACGGATCTGTGTCGTACGTCCGCGGCGCTCGCACGAGTGGTAAAGCTGCGCCGGCCCGAGAAAAGAAAGCACATGAGTGGGCGGGTCGATCCGGGGGTGAATACAATAGGGCTGCGGCGGGGGCGCGCGCGTATGGCGCGATCCACGGTGACGGGGTGCTGCGAGCCTCTGCGCGTATGGGTGCCGGGAGAAGTGATCGGGGAGACAATGGAGATGGGGTACCACGCTCATCGAGAGGCGTGCGGACGGTGCGTGGAGCGCGCGGTATCGTGGGCCACATGACCCTCGCTCGTACGTGGGCGTGAGGGCGTGGGTGCAGTGGAGGTAGCCACTAAATGGGCACGAGCACGGGTGCGAGGGGATCGCGTCCCCCGGTGAAGGAACGGGTCATGACTGTAGAAAGGAATGTCTGCAAAGAAAATAACACAAGGACAGTAAGTAAATCGCGCTAACACTATCATTCCTTTTATTCTAAATGATGTATAAACTTGGTTTATCGTTAGTTCATGTGTCACGTTCGGGTGAATGGGATCCATGGGACAGCGAAATTTCGCCCCTTAGTGCGTATCGCGTGCCCCGTCTTTCCTAGACCTACCCCTCATAAACCTATGTCAAGTATATATTATTGTTTTGTTTATTTTATTCACATCTCGGGATTTCTTAGATGTTATTCTAGCATGGTTTATATGAAATCGGATTTATAAAATCCATGCTCTGATACCACCGAAGGATGTCACACCCCAGAAATAATGAATCGGATTAGGGGTGCTAAAATCCCGCCACGTACGCACGACGAGACGTGCGTACGAAAGGCTAAGTGAATAAAAATAAAGAGAATCCCGAGAATAAACAAAATAATAATAATAATACAAAACAAAACGATCCGAATATACGAGATAAATACAACGCCGATCACGGCGGGGCTAACACCATCGGAATGGGTAGCAAAATCTCTCGAATAAAGCCCAAAGAAAGAAACCAAAAACCCGATGCACGATAAGCCCTAATCAACTACCGCCTCAACTTTGTCTTGATGCGGCGAAGCACCTACGATATCACGGAGGATTCTAGCTGCACCTAGCACTCTCATCAAAACTCGAGCCCATACACAGTAAACCTGGATCCCACAACCAGTGGAAACGTGAGTAATTTTAAAAATTACTCGGTACGGATTTAGATCCGACCTTAAGATTTGATCTTCTTTCTAGGCGGACCCAAATACCGAAATCTAGAATTTAAATGCAATGAATTATTTTAATATATGTTAATGTATTATTATTTTATACATTTCGAGAACACCTCTACATGAATGACATGAAATGACAAATAACCCGAAATAGAAAATGCGTGGAAATAGTAATATAATATAAAATATAAGGTACGAGAAAACAAACACCGAAATAAATATCCCAATTTGCAAATCACCGGATCTATCCCAAGCGGGCGCCACGGCGTCCCGACTTACGAACTTGGGCCTTGCACTAAGCGGGCGCCACCGGCGACCCGACTTACGAACTTAGGACTTTATGTTTATGCGGCGCCGATGCGCATAAACGACAATCGGGCTCCCGGGCGATAACGCCCTAGGAGAGTGAGCGTGCATAAGCACGTACTGCAGTCTGCTAAATACGGTAATTCACCTTACAAAATAAAAACAAACGGATAAATATGTCTTCGGTTGCCATATCGCCAAAAGGGGAGATAACTACTCGTGAATTAACAAATCGAAATCAAATGGGAGCCTACATTGTACCAACCAAGGGTCGAGAGGACCGCATCCGTAAAAGTATCAAAACGAAATATAACAAATGGGAGCCTACACTTTGTACCCACTAAGGCCGGTGGACCGCATCCCGACTTTCTCTGTACCAACTACGGGCCAAAGGAGAAAGCCCTTCGGACAATATTAGGATCCTAAATACGCGGATAAATATAATAATATAATATCACGAACTAGATTCCGGTCTCGGATATGGCGCCCACACTAAACAACGAAGTACACGGTATCCTAAAACGCTCAAATTTGGATTAAAAATTTAATCATATTAAGAATAATAAAAATATAATATTGATCAAAGAAAAACACTCAGACACGGCGAACCCGCCAAATGACGGGATCGGTGGATAATCCGAAACAGAGCACGGATGCGCGATACATATACGAGACCAGGTGGGTCCCACGGGCCTATGGGTCACCGTACGTAACCACAACGATGCAGTTATGCAAGGCAACTTAGGCGGGAATTACCGGTCAGCTCTCGGCACTCCCATGCATTTAATGCATGATTAACTACCTAGCTTAATTAATAATTAGTAATAGTAATAATATTTTCCTAATAAATATAATCTACAACTTGAATTATTTAATTCTATCGATCTATCTCGGGACTATTTCCGAATCCTACTCTATCTGTCTACGTGCAATATGACATGATATGACATGCGAATGCGGGTATGTCTCGAATATCTTTGGTCAATTTACTGGGATGCGAGATGACAAGTCAATTTTGGTCTCTAATCAAAGTTTGGTCGAAAATACGCATGATTGATTTATTTTAAAAACAGTTTTAATTTCGGTTTGGATTCCTAATTCTAAAGAGAAAAATCAAATCCCGAAACCGTACACAGGAGTCTTGGTGAGGATCGCGGAGTCGCTCTACTCGGAGGTAGAACACGGCCTCGGGGTCGGTGTCCGCGTACGTCTGTCGGGAATGACCTCGTACTCATGAGAGGATCAAGTCGTTGTATCACTTAATTTAATTTAAATTAGATATTTATTAGTTTTAATTTTGATTTACTTTACAATTAATAATTAAATTTGATTGATAATTAAATTAAGCGTTTGTTCGGGTTTGTCGTCTTTCTTGAAAATTTCGGCAACATTTACTGCTTGCATTTACGCGGTGTCGGGAATTTTAGTTGCTCGCGTATCGATCCATTAAGTTATGTTTATCGTTTCTTGATCGCTTTTATTCGTTCATCCCTTATTTTACATTTCGAGGTTATGGATTTAATTATTACATCAATTTATTTAAAATAGAGAAATTGATTAATATGTAATATATTTAGTATTATCCTTATTAATTTAAATTAGATAAATTTATTAATATATATATATATATATTATAAATCAATTAAAATAGAGAAATTAATTAATAGATATTTATATATATATATATAATTAATGTTATTCGATTATTAAAATAGAGAAATTGATTAATATATATTCTATATGATAAATTTTATTATACTTTATTTATTACTTAAAATCCCTAATTACTTATATTATTTTCTTTAATTATATTTTATTTTATAGGTTAATGTTATTTTCATTAATTAGAATATATACTATATAAAACTAGAATTTAAAAGAAAATAAAATTAAAAATAAAAATGGCAATTAAAGGAAGAAAAATAATTTAAACTTAAATTTAAGTTACATATTTTTATCTATTTAAATGTGTTGGTGTTTTAATGTTCGGGATCATACGGCGACTACCAAATCATTGGTGCCAATGCACCGATATCCGAAATCGGGGGCGATCGGGGGATATAATCATTTCCCGTCTTTGAGTTTACGTTATTAGTAATGGGTACCGCCAAACCTTTCGGGGCGGCTCCCAATTAATAAGTCCCATTTTATTTTGGTCATTTCATTATCTTAGGATTTTTAAGCTATTGGGCCATGATTACTTTCATTAATCCTAATTAGCTTTAATTTAGTTAACTTCTCATTTACCAGCCCAATAACAATTATTCATTTCTTAAGTTTTTATTACTAAGTGTTGGGCCGAATAGTTAATTTAAGTTCCTTATTATAAATCCTTGGCCTAATTATTCATAGCTCAACATTAAATACCCAACAAGCTTAGACAGGTCATCAAGCAAGGT
This sequence comes from Schoenoplectus tabernaemontani, assembly GCA_037127355.1. Taxonomy (NCBI): domain Eukaryota; kingdom Viridiplantae; phylum Streptophyta; class Magnoliopsida; order Poales; family Cyperaceae; genus Schoenoplectus; species Schoenoplectus tabernaemontani. Next base: position 15,474,922 of record CM073740.1, read on the forward strand.
ATAATTACAACAGTCCATCTACCAGCATGAAAAGAATTCGACAAACTCACCTCTAAGTGTTTCTAAGCGAACTTGCTTCGCTCGGTCCGCTCATTTGTATGCCTTTTCAAGAGTCTCCCATGCTTCTTTTGAAGTCTTCGTACCGGCTATCTTCTCAAAGCCCGACTCATCAACCGCTTGGTACATCAAGTACTCCTTCACTTAATTATTCATCAAGCCTTGCAAGGTCTCATGTTCGGTATAGCCAAGCTCAACGACTTCCCACACATCTTACGAGTCGAGTAGTGCCTTCATGTGTATGCACTAATTTTCATAGTCGGTCTTCGAAATTCGCAAGCATGATACATGCCCGACACCTCCAATGGATGCACCATTATTGGCCATGGTTCTTATACCAATTTGTTGAGTATGATTTAATAGTGGATACAATTCATATAGTGGTAGAGAGAAGAGATGGAGGAAACAAACAAGTTCTTATCTGAAAAACTCTTTGTAATTCTCTATTATATTATCTCTCTTACATTGTCTTATAAAGCAACATATTACAAATCTATTTATAGAGCCAAAATATTAAAAGAAAACTCTAAAATTCGTAATAAATACAAAAAATAAAAAACCAAGCAACACAGTCAAATATGATCTATCTCTATTAAAACTGTCATAACATTCTCTAGAAAACTCCAATCTACTTGAAACTTAAATCATTAAAAACTAGACTTAAAGAGCTTTAAATCAATAGCTTATATACCTAAAATAAGGTTCAGATGATCTATCAAAATCCCTAATGAATCAGCCTTAAATTCTATTGACTGAACAACAAACTTCAAGAAAATATTAATTAAGTTTATATTTTCAACATCATCTCTTAAACTTAATTATTTTTGGTTTGCATCCCGAGCAAATTTTTGAACTTGTTGAAGAGTTCTGCCGGTAGTGGTTTGGTGAATATGTCTGCTACTTGATCACGACTCGCTACATGAGTTATCTCCACATCGCCATTCTTCACATATTCCCGTATGAAGTGCAAACACACATTTATGTGCTTGCTCCTTTCATGATGAGCCGGATTTTTCGCCAACTCAATTGCCGAGTTGTTATCCACTCGAATATTCATCGCATTCTCTTGAGAAAAGTTCATCTCCTTTAGTAACTTGCGTAGCCAAAGAGAGTGACATACGCAAGAAGATGCGATAACATACTCCGCTTCATATGTGGACAAAGTAACAATAGGTTATTTCTTAGAGAGCCATGTAAATCCCATGCTTTCCATGAAAAACACAAAACCTGAAGTTCTCTTCCAATCATCTAAATCTCCACTTCAATCACTATCGGAATATCCAACAAGATCAAACTCATTAGTATGAGAATAAAATAAGCCATGAGATAATGTACCTTTGACATAGCGAAGAATTCGCTTTTATGGCTTTCCAATGCGTCATTTTCAGCTCCTTCATATATCGGCTCACCAAGCCAACTCCATAAGCAATATCCGGCATTGTGCACGTCAAATAATGCAAGCTTCCAACCAAGCTTCTATACAGTGTTGTGTCGACCGTCTTTCCTTCATCATATCGAGACAATTTCGTACCACTCTCAACCGGAGTATTTACGGGATTACACTCATACATCTTAAACTTTTTCAAAATCTCATTTGCATATACTTCTTGTGATACAAAAATTTCAGAATTTTCTTGTCTCACTTCTAACCCCAAAAAATAAAACATGAGACCCAAATTGGTCATCTCAAACTCCTTTGTCATTTTCAACTTAAACTTCTCAATCATATCTCTATTATTTTCCGTAAAAATCAAATCATCTACATACAAGACCACAAAAAAAATATCATCTTTTCGTACCTTCAAATATAGCGCATGCTCATATGGGCATTGCACAAACCCATGCTCCTTGAAGTATGCATCAATTCGAGTGTTCCATGCCCTTGGCGCTTGCTTCAACTCGTACAACGCCTTCTTTAACTTCAACACCATGTGCTCTTTGCCAACTTTCACATAACCGAAAGGTTGCTCGATGTAGACTTCTTCTTCAAGAACTCCATTTAGAAATGCTGATTTCACGTCCATTTGAAAAATGCTACATTTATTTTGAGCCGCCAACAAGATTAGTAGTCAGATTGTCTCCATTCTTGCTACCGGGGCAAACACCTCTTCATAATCAATCCCTGTCTTTTGCTTGTACCCTTTCACCACTAATCCCGCCTTGTATCTTTCAACCTCGCCTTGCGCATTCATCTTTTTCTTATAAACTCATTTAACACCAATCGGCTTGTGACCCTTAGGCAACGTCGCAAGTTCTCAAGTGTCGTTCTTCTCGATTGCTTTCATCTCCTCTTTCATAGCGGCTTGCCACTTCTCATCTTTTACGGCTTGCTCGAATGTGATGTCCTCTGCATCCGCCAAAATACACACTAAATGTAATTCACTTGTCGCCTCGTATATTTCTCGCAAACTCCTTGTCTTTGGTGTCCTTGGCTCATTTTCAACATCGAATAAAGGTGAAGATGGTTTGGCTTTGATGTTGTCGATGTAGTTGTGCTTGTCGGTGTAGAGATAATTATTGATGTCGCTTTTTTTTTTTCATGAGACATCTCCTCCATGAAACTCTAATTCCACATGCTTTCTTCATTGACCTGCACATCACAACTCACATATACCTTTTTAGTAAGCGGATCATAAAGATTATACGCCTTAGATTTCTCATCATAGCCAATAAAAATCAGTTTCTTGCTATTGTCATCAAGTTTTGTGCGCTTTTGATCTGGAACGTGAGTGTAGACACCAAAAAAAAAACATTTAATAAATTCATAATAAATTATATGTCTAGCTTATTTCAATAAGAAAAAAAAAGGGAGAAATATGGAGAGAAGGATGTGAGCATCAAAGCTAAAATATAGTTATCATACTTCCATCCAAAGGTACGTTTTTTGAATTTGATACATTTATGATTTGTCCTGATATAAGTACAACTCATTTTATTTATTTATTTCACTAGTATTTTGGCTCTTTTATTTTCTGTATTGATGCTTTTATTTGCTGCTTTGGCTTAATGAATTTACAATCGTATCATAAACACTAGTCTGAAATTATGAGTGAAAGATGTATTATCAAATAGCAGGTCACCTATTTCAAGATAAGTGTGGAAAATGTTATGATTTTATGAAAACACATATATATTTTAGGCTCAATATTGCGTTTATAATCTTACATCCTAATTTGTTTATGACAACAAAAGATCATTTTGAATGAAATAATATTTCATAAAAACTTTCAATCATAAATATATAATCTTAATCACGAAGTCAAACTAATGAATCTAAATGAATCATTTCATGGCACATAAATTAACTATAAAATAACATTCATGGTTCATAGGTAGGATAGTACAGTAAACAAATAATTGCTAAAAAAATAATAATAATAATAATAGAGCTTGCCACCTTAGATTCCTAACAGGCTGTATCGTTTATCAAGCCAATACTCTTAGAAGATCAATACAAATAAATAGAAAAATTAAGATGATAGACCTAGCTTGTCAATTTGAATGATTCATCCAACAATTTCCAATTAAAACGAACCAATTATGTCGAAGAGCAGTAATATGAGCTGACGAAAAATTATGTTAATCAAAATACATATAATTAGTCTTCCAATATTAAAATCAATACAAGGAGTTCGATTTTAATTATTATAACAATGAATTAAAAAAAAAGCAAAACAAAAAAAAATAATAACAAAAAATGCATCAACTCGTGAACAAACATGTTATCCCTCTCCAGCTCATTACAATAGAATTTTGAAGCCTCCATTGAAAAAAAAATTATCAGAAAGACTAACAAGGATATTTGAATACAATGATAGAAATAATAACCATCGTAAAAATATTCTCCGAGAACTGAACTGTCTAAATAATCATAATTAAGAACATTGTTCTAAAAAAAAAAGAGGGAGTATACTTATACAATTAGTGTTAATTGATGATTTATACCTAAAAATGCATTTATATCCCAATAGAATCTCCAACTTAATGAATCAGAAAAATCTTAATATATGCAGAAAATCAGCTATGCTATGAAAAGGGAACAAATAATTCCATTGTTACCTGTGCAACAAATTGAATCCAATCAAACATAATTTTATTGAAGCACTCGTACCACCTTGCACTAGCCAATATACTATTTGTCCTTTTCTTTCTGTTTAACCCCTGGCAGAAGCAAAAAATAGTGTTCAGAGTAACATTTTTAGCAGAGAATCAAATGTGTCATGTGGAAACAAAATGCCAAATTAAGGTACAATGACAGATATTTTATCTTCTCTTTGTTTTTTTGTTTTTTTTCATTTTCAGCAAACCTTTTATACAATAGAAGTGGTGTCAGAATCTAAAAGGGTTAATATCCAATGAGTAAATTTGTTGTCAAAAAAAAAGTCCTTAGGTGGAACCAAAAAAATACATTTAGATTATTGGTCCTGCTTATTGGTTCTGCTTATTGGTTCAAATTGGTACCACCAGAAAAAAAAAGGTCCTTGCGTGGAACAAAAAAAAAAACATTTAGATTAGATCCACTTTTCTTGGCAAATAAGAGTGAATAGACTAAATTAATATCTCTTACATCTTGTTAAGATGATTGTAGTCCTGATAGAGCTTCATGAATATAATTCTCGACCTCCATACACAAATGTCGTTAGTCCTTTGTTCCTATTTCTCCCCCTGCACAAGCAAAGAATAACACCTTGCAGCAAGCAAAGTCAGAAAGAAAAGGACAAAGTTTAAATGGCAGAAATGGTACATCGAGGAGTTTGCATTATTGCCTTAGATTAATAGTGGTGACAAAATAAAAATTTCAATGCATTATGAGATATATTTTTAGTCTTGATACTAATTTGCTGCACAAGAAGAAGTAAATGGCACTAGTGACATGCATTAATCATTTATTGACCTTAATCTACATAATAGAGACAAACATGGTTTTAAATTGATGTATGTATCATAACTAAATCAATGGTAGGTCTATCTTAATTTAGAAATCCATAATAATTTCATGACATGTTGTCTCTATTATGTTTGATTATTTTTAATTATAATCCTTCCATCAAGTAAAACTTCTTAAGAATAGAAGTTTGATATAATATACAGGTATGTTAACCTCTTTTGTTATGTATCATCATTAATATTTTCATATCAAGAACATGAAAAGCCTATGTTTTGCAATTTTTATACATATTTTCACTGACTTTTGGATCTTAAAAATCCATAAAAAAAATCCTATACGAATTTAAAAAATCAAATTATGTGTGGCAAGCATGGTAAGACCAAAAAGACACAAACTGTTATTTTTCATTAGTATCTTTATACATGGCATGTTAACTTAACTAGAAATCCAAAAGTGATTGTGAAAAATTACATGGAATAAATAAGACTAATGTTTTCACTTATTTTGAGAAATAGTGATTATAAACTCTAAAAACAGTAAAACATTTCAGTAGACAAGCTTCTCTTATACTGTCAAGGAATCATTACATTTCAACTATGCTTTTCAGCTTTTTGTCTAAATTCAGTCAAACGTCTTAAATAGGTTCAGAGAGAAATGTACCATGCAGAGGACATGTGGACTATTGGCTTTAAATGCTGGAGCAGACAAGGATACGCAAAATGCATCTCAACTTGAGCTCCAGGGAGGCTGCCCATCCATAATATAAATGTTACATGTTACTCTCCTTCCTCTTCATGGTTGGCAAGAGCATACTAAGCACTAGAGATTAAGCAATTTTCAGTTATTGAGAGAAAAATACAGAGTGTAGTTACAGCTCTATAATATTTTCATCAAATTATCATTGAGAAAATTGAGATGAAAATAAATGATGGATTGACCTGATACTTCCACAGAGCATCTGTGTCCTCCATAAGCCGGCCATCCAAGTTGAAAGACTGTTGTGATGCAACCATGATAAGAATCAGGATTTATTCAACTTGAAATCTTTTTTTTAATCAATTTCTAATTTGTATTTTATTATATTTCTTCCTTTTTTGCAATTTCTGCCAAATTTTTTTTATAATTTATTTTTGCTGATTAATAATGAAATTTGAAAGCCAGAATCAGTAGAGACCAAGTTTTTTTTGGGCGAGTGTGGTGTCTAACACCTTCCACATTCGTAATCAAGACACGAACCTATTATCCATGGGCTAAAACATATAATCTGATAATATTTCCCGTTATTCAGCGGATGGCGACTCTAAAAAAAAAGATCTAAAAATTACCTAAGTCGAGTCCTTCAGTTTTCGTAGCATACGGTAGCTACAATGAGCACAAGCCACACTTCCGAACACCTTCAAATGAGCTACTGATGGCTTCACACCGTACCATACTTCTTGTGGGGTAATATTCTCCAAACTTGTCGTAGGACATCAGTTTTCCAAGTAAACCGCACACCTCACCGCTTCGGTATGAACCAATTCAAGCACTTTCTTTGCACGATAACTTGCTTCTTTTGGAAAAGAATTTCTTAGGTGATTTTCTAACACATAATTTTCACATAATTTGTCACTATGGTCTATGTGTGATATATTTTTCACCATTCTTTTATTTGATAATTATCTCAAACCACCAAAATTAAGATGTCCAAACCATAAATATCACAACCAAGTCATATCTTCTACACATGCCTTTAAACACCTTGCTTGAACATTTACCAAATTTAACTTAAACATGTGATTTTTGGTCATTTCTACTTGGGCTAGCAACCGATTATCTTGGTCTCTCAAATAAAGTGTTCTTTCTTTCATAAAAACCGTATAACCACGTTCTAACAATTGGCCCAAACTCAAAATATTACTCTTCATATCCGGTACATAATAAATATTCGAGATAAACCTCTCATTTCCATCTTTACACTGAATAAAAAATTTATCTTGGTCTTTAACTTTCACTTTTGAGGCATCTCCAAATGATACATGGCCTTCTACAATCTCCTCTATCTCGGTAAACATGTGCTTGTAGCCATACATATGGTTACTTGCACCGGTGTCCAAGTATCACACCGACTCGTTGTTGGAGTCGGCCTCCTTGCTTGCTAGTAATACCACACCATCACCTCATTTCTCTTATTTTTTCTCATCATCTTTCTTTTCATTGTAATAACACTCCGCTGCATAATAACCATACTTTTTATAAGAATAACATTGAACATTGTACTTACTTGACCTTCCTCTTCCTCGACCTCAGCCTCTGCCATATGAGATCTATTGGTTCTTCTCTTCCTTGTTCCCTTCTTGTCCTCTACTACGGTCTCTATCGTGGCCTCTACCTCGACCTCTAAAGCCACCACGGCCTCTTCCACGACCACCTTCACCGTTTCCCGGCTTGTCTTCTTTTAGTTTTGCCTTGGCTTGAAGTGCTTCCTCTAACAGCTCTTGCTTCTTCTTTCTTTGTTCATGAGCCTCTAAGGAACTTGAGAGCTCATCCACCGTCATTTCTGCCAAATTCTTAAACTCTTTTATGACACACACAACATTCTCAAAATCATTAGTTAAGGACCTTAATATTTTCTCTATTACTCTATTTTCATTTATCTCTTCACCATTTCTTTTGAGTTAGTTCACTACCATTTCTACCCTTGTGATATAATTTGATACACCTTCCGTTCATTCTTAAAGTTTCAAACTCACCTCTAAGTGTTTCTAAGCGAACTTGCTTCGCTCGGTCCGCTCCTTTGTATGCCTTTTCAAGAGTCTCCCATGCTTCTTTTGAAGTCTTCGTACCGGCTATCTTCTCAAAGCCCGACTCATCAACCGCTTGGTACATCAAGTACTCCTTCAACTCCTTCACTTAATTATTCATCAAACCTTGCAAGGTCTCATGTTCGGTATAGCCAAGCTCAACGACTTCCCACACATCTTACGAGTCGAGTAGTGCCTTCATGTGTATGCACTAATTTTCATAGTCGGTCTTCGAAATTCGCAAGCATGATACATGCCCGACACCTCCAATGGATGCACCATTATTGGCCATGGCTCTTATACCAATTTGTTGAGTATGATTTAATAGTGGATACAATTCATATAGTGGTAGAGAGAAGAGATGGAGGAAACAAACAAGTTCTTATCTGAAAAACTATTTGTAATTCTCTATTATATTATCTCTCTTATATTGTCTTGCAAAGCAACAGATTACAACTCTATTTATAGAATTTAATTCCAGGAGAGATTTCTACATTGCCTGAAGAGTTATAGCCATTGGATCTATCATTGTCACTCCAGATCTGATGCAGTAAATCATTAAATTCAAATTATCCACATGAGATTATCCGTGAAAGATCAGGGGAAGAAGAGAGCTAAGCTCTAAGCTCCAACGATCATTGAAGAGGATGATCAATCAGAATCTCCTTCAAAATTTTCAAAATCACCTGAGAATTTTCTCAATATTGATTAGTTGAGAAATTCTCATGATCTCATCTAATCAATGTCGGGACACACCAAAGCATTCTTGATCAACATTTTTAACTTGAAATGGTCATTGATTGCTTATGGAATGTAGGAGCTCAAGATCACTGACAATTGAAGAGGATGGTGGTCTTGAGCTCCACATTAAATTTGGGAGAAAAAACACAAATTCTAGATCTACGGTGACAAAAAAACTATTTTTATTGGTTACATTTTTCCTTCAATTTCTTCTAGATTTGCTTCTCCTAATGTGATGCATGAAGATGGAGATAATGCCATAAGCCTACAGACGTAAATAAGAACTTGAATATTCAGCAACGCAAAATTTAGTTTCAATTGTAAAGCGACGCGCCATATTGGAACCCGGATATGAAGATAAGAGAACAAGGGTCGGGTCGTCACCGCCTTAGTGGCGAGCCATATTGGAACCCGGATATAGTGAAAAGTGAGCGAGGGTCGAATCATCATCACCTTAGTGAGGCACTGCATCGGTGCCCGGATGTAGTGTCAAATGAACAAGGGTCTTCGCACTTGACTCGACGAGTGCGAGGGGTAAGGAAACTAGTCGGAGAAAGTAGGATTCGTTTAGGTAGTTGGAATGTAGAGTCCTTAACAGGTAAGCTAAGAGAGTTAGTTGATACTACGATTAGGAGACGCGTTAATATCTTATGTGTTCAGGAGACTAAATGGACGGGTCAGAAGGCTAAGAAGGTGGAGAATACAGACTTAAATTGTGATACACAGGAAAAAAAATGAAGTAGAAATGGTGTAGACATCTTAATTGATAAGAGACTCAAGAATAGAGTTGTCGTAGTTAGGAGACAAGGGGACAAGATCATCATGATCAAATTGATTTTTTGAGATTTGGTCTTAAACATCAGTGTGTATGCCCTATAAGTAGGTTTGAGTGATTATGTCAAGAGACAATTATGGGAAGACTTAGAGGACATGGTTAGAGGAGTGCCTAGCAGTGAAAAACTCTTCATTGGAGAAGATCTTAATGGTCATGTTGGCACCGTTAGAGGGGGATTTGAGAGGGTGCATGAGGGTTTTGGATATGGCGAACAGAATCAAGGGGGAGAAGACATCTTAAACTTCGCTATAGTTTATGACCTCATGGTAGCAAACACCTTCTTTAGAAAGAAAAAAAATCACATTTAGTTACTTTCAGCAGTGGCCAGCACTCGAGCCAGATCGATTTTGTCCTGACTAGAAGGGATGAGAGACCAAAATGCATGGATTGTAAGGTTATACCTAGTGAGTGTATTCTCACACAACATAAACTTTTGGTGGCTGATTTTTGTTTTCAGGTATGCGTTCGACGAGATAGAGGCATGAAAATAATGAGAATGAGGTGGTGGAAGCTCAAATGGGACGTTTCTCAGGTGTTTAAGAATAGAGTTATTGCAGAAGGATCGTGGAACGAAGGTGATGATGCTAATAATATGTGGAAGGAGATGGCGACTCACATTCGGAAGGTAGCTATAGAGGTATTTGGAGTAACTAAAGGAAATAAACGTGAACCTAAAGACACTTGGTGGTGAAATGATGATGTATAAAATACTATCAATGAGAAAAAAGAATGTTATAAATATTTACATCACAACAGGAGTGATGAAAACATATAGAAGTACAAAGAAACTAGAAGAAACACAAAGAAAGCTGTGAGCGAAGTAAGGGGTCAGGCATACACGAAGCTGTATTGGAAATTAGATACGAAAGAGGGCGAAAATGATGTCTACAAGATGACTAAACTTCAAGAAAAAAAGACAAGAGACTTCAACCAAGTTAAATGTATTAAGGATGAGGCTGATAGACTTTTGGTGAAGGATGAGGAGATTAAGAACAGATGGAAAGAATACTTCGACAAGCTATTCAACGATGAGAGTGAGAAAACCGCGATCGAGTTGGACGACTCAATTGACACCAACAGATGATTTGTTCGGAGAATTCAAGAGTCTGAGGTGAAAGAAGCTTTAAAAAAGATGAAAAACAGGTAAGGCGTTAGGACCAGATGACATCCCGATTGAGGTATGGAGATGTCTTAGAGATATAGCAATAGTGTGGCTCACTAAACTATTTAATACAATTTTCCGGTCCAATAAGATGCCTGATGAGTGGAGAAGAAGTATATTAGTACCAATCTTCAAGGATAAAGGAGATATTCAAAGTTGTACTAATTACAGAGGAATTAAGCTCATGAGTCATACCATGAAGCTTTGGGAGAGAGTGATCGAGTACCGTTTAAGAAAACTGATAAATGTCTCTAAAAATCAGTTTGGTTTTATGCCTGGGAGGTCCACTATGGAGGTGATTTTCTTGATAAGATAACTTATGAAGAGACATCGGGAACAGAAGAATGACCTACATATGATATTTATTGATTTAGAGAAAGCGTATGATAAAATACCGAGAAATATCATGTGGTGGGCGCTCAAAAGGAAACTAGTCCCAACAAAGTACGTTACCCTTATTAAGGATATGTACACAAATGTTGTGACTTGTGTCAGAGCATGTGACGGCGAGTCCGATATATTTGCTATTAAGATAAGATTACATTAAGGGTCAGCATTGAGTCCATATATTTTCACCTTAGTAATGGACGAGATCACAGATGACATACAAGGAGATATTCGTTGGTGTATGCTCTTTGCTGATGATGTGGTGCTGATTGACGAGAGCAGAATTAGAGTCAATAAAAACTAGAGTTGTGGAGACAAACTTTAGAATCGAAAGGTTTTAGACTTAGTAGGACCAAAACTGAATATATGAGGTGTCAGTTCAGCGGGGAAAACTCAGATGACGGAGATGTTAGTTTGGATGGACGAGTAGTACCCATGATTGACACATTTTAGTATTTGGAATCGATGTTGCAGAGTGAAGGAGAGATCGATGAAGATGTTAGTCATAGAATAAGAGTTGGATGGGTAAAATGGAGATAAACATCTGGTGTTCTTTATGACAAGAAGGTCCCAAACAAACTAAAAGGCAAGTTATACAGGACGACGATTAGACCCGCGATGATGTATGGCGCAGAATGTTGGGCTACAAAAGGACAACACGTCCAGAAGATAAGTGTAGCTGAAATCAGATGTTGCGTTGGATATGTGGCCACACAAGGAAAGATCGAATCAGAAATGATGATATTAGGGACAAACTTGGGGTAGCACCAATTTAAGATAAGCTAGTCCAACATCGTTTGCGATGGTTTTGGTCATATCCAATGAATGTCTCCTGAAGCACCAGTACGCAGCGGTATTCTAAGTCGTCCTGAAAATACAAGAAGAGGAAGAAGTCGACCGAGACTGACATGGGAGGAAGTAAAAAAAGATATTTGAACGAATGAAATATATTCAAAGAGCTTGTTTTGGATAGAAGTGCTTGGAAGATGGCGATTCATGTACCTGAACCATGATTTATGAGTTAGAATCTAATAGTAGAGTTATAGATTTCATGCTCTTAGATATTTAGGATTTTAGGATTTAGAAGTTAGAAATAGGTTTTAGAAATAGAGGTTTAGAAATAGGATTTTAGAATTTAGAATTTAAAATTAGGTTTTAAAATAGAATTTAGAAATAGATTTTATAATAGAGGTTTATTATATTATTATTATTGCTATTACTATTAGTATATTATCATCATCATTATCATTATCATCTTTATTTATTATTCATTTTTTTCTTTCATCATATTCATTATTATCACTGATATTTTTGTCAAACCGTGAAATTTAAATTAAGAATAATAATAATTAAGATAATGATCAAACATTCCGACACAAATTGACTGATAAATTAAAAGAATTTAATTAATAATCGAATAAGAATAAATTTAATATTGAAACAAATAATAAAATTTAGAAAATGTTAATTACGCAAAGTATAAGAAAAATACTTATAATAATAATGAAAGTAAAAATAATAATAATTCATTAATGAAATACATGTCTAATGATATAGGGAGTTAAGAGGAAATTAAGGAATACAAATCGATTCGATTTATCAAAATTTAGTAACCAACTTATTATTCAAATAAACTAATTAATTAAATAAAATTGATAATCTTAGGGTTAATCACTAATAAAAATAAAAATAAATTAAATCTGGAATAAAAACCTAAGAGTTAGATAACGAGCCACTCGACTCATTTCAAAGCTAACTAAAACCCGCTCCATGAAATTTCCACTGATTCCTTGCTACACTAAACCGGAAAAAAAAAAAAACCAGCTGCTACCCCTGTTTCCCCTTCCTCCCTCGGGAATAGAACAAAACCCCCTCCTCCTTTTTTCTTCTTCCCACGCCAGACCATCTCTCTCTTTTTCCTTGCTTCCCTGGCGACACCTAAAACGCCTCCCCTCTCCTCTTACTTCCCCTCTTCACTGCTTCGTCTATCCTTCACCCTCACCAAGCCTTATTCATTTGAGAACTCCCTCAATCCCTCAACTAAGCTCACTACGTGCTCTCACCTCCCCACCGACGACTCACCCCTTGATGCTTCTGTCCTTTCGGCGCCACGTCATCGCACCCAGTGACGGGTCTGACGCGCCTTCCGTCATCTACCCCGTTGTTGGCCAGAGCCGGCCCCAAATCACCCTCTTGCTGTCTCGAGTCGGATCGGGTAAACTCCTTCCTTTTTGTTCTTTTCGGCCGTGTAGGCCTCATGCTGAGGCGGAGCCTCTTCCCTTTGTGTCTGGATTGCTCGAATTGTTGATTAATGTGAGGGTTTGATTGTTGCTTGATTTAGGCTGCATTTCTCTTGAGTAGTTCTACTGAATTTTTATTTTGTGATGGATTGAGTTCTGGTACTGTGCTGCTGGACGGATTTCCTTGTTGCGCTTTGGTACACTGGTACCAATCGGTACCAGTGAAGCGAGGCCTTAGTTCCGTGCCTTATTTCCCTTTGTTGCCTCGCTGGTCTCTTGTGCCGGCTTGTGATGCCTCTGCAATTCTTGCTGCCTTGAGTCATTTCTGGTAACCTCTTTCTTGTTTCTCGGTCTGGCTTGGTTACGGTACGTGCAGATTGTCCTTGTCCTATTACTTGTACCCGATCATCTTGTCCTGTTAGGGGTTGCTGGACATGAGGTGAGTTGTGCCATCCTTTGCCTTGTTGTTGGCTGTCCGAGTTAGAGTTTGCGATTGATCTAACTTGTGTTGGTTTCACTCTGTTGCTGCCTGTTTGGTTGCTTACATAAGTGTAGTTGTAGGCCGGATTAGCTTTTGGTAAACTGGTACCAATCGGTACCAGATAAGTGAGGGCCTGGATCAATGATTTTGGTTATGTTTCTTGGGTTGCTTTGCTTGTGCCGCCTGTGGCTTGCTATGTCTATTCTTACCCTTGCTATTGTTGTGCTTTGGTACAATGGTACCAATTGGTACCATTGATGCAAAGCCCCATGCCCTTTTGCATTTCTTTGGCCAATTGTGCTTACTGTGTGTTGATTTAATTTCTTGTGGCTGATTTCGGTTTGTGCCGACCTTGTCCTTTTGTTGCTTGCTCAAATGTGTGATGATTCAATTTTGGTGTTGTTCTATCATGAACTGGGATATTATGCTAGTTATTGAACCCCTCTTTGCTGTTGATTTTGGTATGGTGCACTTTATCAGGGATCAAATTGTGAAAATAATGAAGTTAAGGGTCAAAATAAACTTTTGTGGTAATAACCCCCTTTTTATTTTGGGGTTATATGCGCAAAATAAACCTGAACAGATAATTATAAATGCAGAAAATAAATTGATCTTAACTAAGTGGGTTGAAAGGTTAATTTGGATAAAAGTGTAATTAATTAATTAGCGAGTGCCGTAAACTAAAACGTGCGCGACTAATAATTAATTAATACTTAAAGATAAATACGGGAGATGATTATACGATCTACCTCAATAATGAAAATCAGAACAGATACAGTGGTTTCGGAGGCAGCCTATGATCCCAAACACATTAAAACACCAACACATATTAATATAATAACTTTTTCTTTATTTTGCTTTTGTTTTATTCATTTTTCTTTATTAAATTTATTTCTTTTTAATCCTTTTTATTTTACTATTGATTTTAAAATTATTTTCTAACTTATAAAATCTATTAATCAATTTCTCTATTTTTAACAAATTAATTATTATAATTAAAATTAAGTCAATTAAGAAATAACATTAAGTTAACTTATTTGATTTAAGTAAATTAAATTAGTTACATTACTCAAAATAAATATAATCACTAGATTATAAAAATAATACTAGAACAACTAAAATAAAACATAATTAAATAATAGATTATAAATAATTAAGAGTTATAAAATAATAGCTTAAATTATAATAACAATTTAGATTTTTTAAATTATATATATATTAATCAATTTCTCTATTTTAAATTAATTGGTTTAGAAATTAAATCCGTAAACTTGAAACTAAAATAAAGATTAAACGTATAAAAATGATCTAGAACGATAAACATAAGTTAACAAAATCAGTATGCGAACAATGAAAATTTCCTAAGACGCATAGATGCGACGAAATGCTTTGCGAAATTTTCAAGAAAAGACGATAAAACCGGAACAACCGTTTAATTAATTATCAATCTAATTTAGTTAGTAATTGTTAAGTAAATCAAGTAAAACTAATAAACATCTAATTTAAATTAAAATAGGTGATACAGTCGACTCGGATCCACTCGCGGAGTACGAGGTCATTCCCGACCCGACGTACGCGGACACCGACCCTGAGGCCGGTGTTCTTTCTCCGGAGTAGAGCGACTCAGCGATCCTCACCAGCACTCCCAGGTACGGATTCCTGGGATTTGATTTTCTATCTTTAGAATTAGGAACCCAAAACGAAACTAAATCTGTTTTCAAAATAAATCCGAATTGCGGTATTTCTGACCAAAATTTATTAGAGACCAAATCTGACTTGTCATTTGCATCCGGTAAAATTGACCAGCATGTTTGAGACATACCCGTATTTCGCATGTCATATCATGTCATTTGCACGTAGACATGATAGGAGTAGGATTCGGGAAATAGTCCCGAGATAGGATCAGATAGAATTAAATAATTCAAGTGGTAGAGTATATTTATTAGGAAAATATTATTACTATTACTAATTATTAATTAAGTTAGGTAGTTAATCATGCATAAAATGCATGGGAGTGCTGAGAGGCGGACCGGGTAATTTCCAGTCTAAGTTGCCTTGCATAACCAGACCGTTGTGGTTACGTACGGTGACCCATAGGCCCGTGGGACCCACCGGTCTGTATATATACTGCGCATCTGTGGCTGTCGGATTATCCACCGATCCCGTCACTTGGCGGATTCGGCTGTGTCAGAGTGTTTTTCTTTGATCAATATTATATTTTTTTTTATTATTCTTAATATGATTTAATTTTGAATCCAAATTTGAGCGATTTAGGATACCGTGTACTTCAGTGTTTAGTGTGGGCGGCCATATCCGATACTGGAATTTATTTCGTGATATTATATTATTATATTTATCCGGCGTATTTAGGATCCTAATATTGTCCGAAGGGCTTTCTCCTTTGGCCCGTAGTTGGTACAGAGAAAGTCGGGATGCGGTCCACTGGCCTTAGTGGGTACAGTGTAGGCTCCCCTTTGTTATATTTCGTTTTGATACTTTTACGGGATGCGGTCCTCTGACCCTTGGTTGGTACAGTGTAGGCTCCCATTTGATTTCGATTTGTTAATTCACGAGTAGTTATCTCCTTTTGGCGATATGGCAACTGAAGATATATTTATCCATTTGATTTTATTTTGTAAGGTGAATTACAGATTTAGCAGACTAGAGTACGTGCTTATGCACGCTCACTCTCCTAGGGCGTTATCGCCTCGGGAGCCCGAATTACCGTTTATGCGACATTGGCGCCGCATAAACATAAAGTCCTAAGTTTGTAAGTTGGGTCATTTGGTGGCGCCGCTTAGGCAAGGCCCAAGTTCGTAAGTTGGGACGCCGTGGCGCCCGCTTGGGATAGATCTGGTGATTTGCAAATTGGGATATTTATTTCGGGTGTTTGTTTTCTCGTACCTTATATTTTATATTATATTACTATTTCCACAGATTTTCTATTTCAGGGTTATTCGTCATTTCATGTCATTCATGTAGAGGTGTTCTCAAAATGTATAAAATAATAATACATTAACATATATTAAAATAATTCATTGCATTTAAATTCGGTATCGGTATTTGGGTCCGATCTAGGAAAGAAGATCAAATCTTAAGGTTTGGATCTAAATCCGCGTCTTGAGTAATTTTTAAAATTACTCACGTTTCCACGGTGGTTGTGGGATCCGAGGTTTACGGTGTATGGGCTCGAGTTTTGATGAGAGTGCTAGGTGCGACGATCTGCGTGATATCGAAGGTGCTTCGCCGCATCGGCACGGATGAGGCGGGTAGTTGATTAGGGCTTATCGGGCATCGGGTTTTTGGTTTCTTTCTTTGGGCTTTATTTGAGAGATTTTGCTACCCATTCTGATGGTGTTAGCCCCGTCGGTGTCGGGCGTTGTATTTATCTGTATATTCTGGACTGTTTTGTCTTGTATTATTATTATTATTGTTTTGTTTATTCTGGGATTTTCTTTATTTTTATTCACTTAGCCTTTCGTACGCACGTCTCGTCGTGCGTACGTGGCGGGATTTTAGCACCCCTAATCCGGTTCATTATTTCTGGGGTGTGACAATTTTAGATCTTTGATCTTATTGTTTACCCTTGAAAAATTTCAAGGATGAATAGATAAATAAATAAAATAAATTGATAATAAATCATAAGAAAGGGGAAGAAGAGAGGGAGCAGTAGAAAGGTGGCCCACTGATCAGGAAAGGTCGCTGCATAATCCCGGAACAAATCCATTAGTCCCACAACGGAATGCTGGGCATGAAGTAAAGGGTATAAATACCCCGCTATTCTCTATCCACTCAGCATGAGTGACACCCAAGAAGATCGAGGGAGAGAGGAGACCTCTTGGGTGTCACCATGTGATTTTATCTTTTCTGACAAGTGGGACCCACATGGCAGTCCCTTATGAGCAGCTCCAATGACATGGACCTAGCCTATTTTTGTTAAGAAAGCTAACCAACCGGAACGAGGTTAAGCATTAATCCCACAATGAAATAATATGGTGAAAGACGAGGATATAAATACCCCACCACCTCCTACTCATTCGAGGTGGTGACCCTCGGGAGATTTAGGAGAGAAAATCTCTTGATGGGTCGACCATTTGATTACATTTTATCGACAAGTGGGACCCACTGGCGGTCCCTTGTAGATGAATCTAATAACATAGCCTATCTGATGAGTCAGCCATTTGACTCCATTTTCTCTGACAAGTGGGACCCACTTGGCAGTCCCTTGTAGATGAATCTAACAACATAGCCTATCTGATGAGTCACCATGTGACCATTTTCACTGACAGGTGGGCCCCACACCTCAGTGACCTATTGAAGGGGGTCAGAATTGAACCCTAGAAATCTGCCTTTGAAGCTAACCCTAGAAAGGAGCTGAAGCAGTATAATCCCTATGCTACATGAAATGATGTCAATGCCAAGCTAGCATTTTGATGCAACTAGTTATAAGAAATTCCAAATGTGATTTTGCTTTCAAAGCTGACCTGGTGCCAAAGCTGCGAGCAACCACCTAACCATGCTTTGATTTGTGTCAATTACTGATAAGTAGTCAGTTCTTTGACCAAGTCACCCTCATGTTAAGGGATTGAAAGTCAATTTCACAAGACTCGATCAGTGCCAAAGTTGGGAGCAACCACTTTGATCAAGTCTAGATTTGTATTAATTGCGATAAGTAGTCGCATTTGATCAAATCAAGCCCTAATGAATATCAATATAAGTCTAATTGGTATTTAGTTAGGGTGGTTTCTACAAGAGGAGATAATTGGCAGAGACACAGAGCTATAACTGAGATTAGGGATTAATTCAGAGAGAATAATAGGGTTTTATGGACAAAAGAATTTTTAATTCAGAGAAGGAGGGGTAAAAATGGAATTAAAAATTACAGGGATGATCATCATGAATTTAGGGATTTTTGGTGAAATTTTCATGATTTTTGGATAAATGGAGCTATTAAAATAAATTCAGGGAAAATGAAACAGATCAAAAGGAAAGATCAAAGGCTGAGATTTGATCAAGGCAGCTCTGGGTACAACTTGGAGTTAGGTGCACTACTGGGTACAACTTGGAGGCAGGAAAGGATACAAACGCAAAAATCCAGTAAATATACTAGTACCACGTGGCATCTCTCTATTGGGCCAGCTCAGCAGTGAAATGCCACATGGCACTCTCCCATTGGTCCACCTCAGCTGGGTGGGACCCACACCCTTATAAGACCTGACAGGTGGGCCCCACGACTATGCCACGTGGCAGGCTACCATACGACCACATCACACTGCCCCAGGGGTATGTGGCCAGACCCCATTAGGCCACATCAGAGGTCACACGCCATTTGGCAGCCTGTGAGTGGTCCACACCAGCAAGGAGCATGACAAATGGCAGCAGCAGAGTGAGCCACCTCAACACCTGGGTGCCACATGGCACTTCCTTATTGGTCCACCTCAGCCATGTGGGCCCCACTATACTACAATATGACTGACATGTGGGCCCCACCAACATGCCACGTGGCAAGCTGTGACAGAGCCACCTTGACATTCACATAACACATGGCAGTTCATCAAGCCATACACATCAGCGACACAACCCTATTCATTCACACATGGCGCCTACCTATTGGATAAAGTCAGCACGGTGGACCCTGCCTAGTGCCATGTGGCATCCACAGATCAAAACACAGTCAGCAATAATTACTGACTAATCACGGCTTAATCATACATCTAACCCTATCACAGTGTGCCATGTCAGCTTGATTATCTATAAGATGCTGACTGGTGGGGGCCACTTGTAAGAGAATGAGACAGAGGCGCAGATCAACAGTCATGAACCAGTCTCATGCGAATAAGAAGCAGAATTTAAATCAAAAGAGAAAAGGTGAGAACAAACCTGGACCTTGCGCCGTCCCTCTCGACAGTCACTCCCGGAGCTTCGGTTCACATGCGCCATGTGCACCGTAGTAGCGCTCTCCTCTCCCTTCTTCCTCTCTTCCTCTTCCTTCCGCGCGATGGAGAAGAAGGCGCCATTGTCGGATAGAGTTGAATACAGCTTCTTTCTTCAAAATTCCTTCACACAGAGCTATGTAACATAGATTAAAGCTTGTATGAGTGATCAATTTTGAAAATTGAAAAGAAACAGTGAGTAATCGGTTGAAGTAATTGGCGGAATTGAAATTGGGACTAACCTTTGTGAAGAGGCAGGAGACAAATTGATCACTTGTACACCTTCCTACTACTTAGGCGATCTTGTTTGAGTGCAAAGACAGTATCTTTGGAAGCTCTAAGCTGATGTTCCACCAGATCACCATTAGAGGCCGAGATTGGTAATGGAGAAGTGGTGATGGAGCATGCTATTGATCATAGGAGTGTAAAGGATCGAGTTCTAGAGTTAAAATGATGAATTTAGAGACTGCAAATAGAAGAATTGATGAAGGGAAGGTGAGATGGCAATGGAGACCCGATTTGAAGGCTTAGAAGTGGAAAATGGATTTAAAGTGTTAAACAGAACCCTACTATTGACTCAATTGATTTATAGGAGTATGGGATGGATGTTAGAACTCTCGAATATTCTAGAAAGCTGGAATAATGGGAGACCGAAGTATGTGAGAGAGTGGCAAAAGAGTAAAAAAGGAAAATAAGAATAACTAACTCCAGCCGCAAGTATATTAGTCAGAGGCAGTTAGTTGAGTGTTAAGAAGCACAAATGGATCTTGACCATTGATTAAAATGAAGTGAAGGGCTAAGATTAGCTTAGAGATCATGATCCGGCCTCTAATCACCTAACCAATCGCAATTAAGCAAGAGGCCTATATAAACCCCAATTCTGGCAATAGAAAAGGGCAATTAGGAAGAGAGAAGATAGAGAAGAGTGAAAATAATAGAGAATAAAGAGATAGAGAGAGAAAAGAAGAGTTAATTGAAATCGGGTTTGGCAATTGAAGAAGATTCAAGCATCTTGACCGAATTGAGTTGGAATAGCACAATTATTCTTGTCATCCCTATCAAGAACCAAGGATAAGTAAGGTTTTTCATTCATGAATGTAATTGATATAGAATTAGAGTGTAATTCTTACCTTTCCTTTCTGAATTTGATTCTTTTCCTTTTTATCATCTGTTCTTTTCATTTCTTGATTCTTTAAGAACTATATACATTTGCATAGAGGGTAATACATTGAAATTAGATCAATTGGTGATCGGTTGAAGGGTTTTGTAACCCTCCCGAGTGCATTTCGGTGAAATAATCCATTATAGTTGGCAATTGTGCTCGGTTGAAGGGTTCTCGTAACCCTCCCGTGCTTGTTGCAAAGTCAGTTATCCAAATTAGAAGTCCATAAGTGAAATTGAGAACTATTCAAGATTGTATATCCATTCAATTCTTTCTTTTAACATAGCGATGACAATTAGTCTCCATATTATGCTAAGGTCGGTGAATAGTGTTGATGAGCTCATGCATAGGAGTGCGGGATGCTCAAAGGTTATAAACAAGGTTTAGGTGATCAGAATTGTAATCGAATTGGTGGCTGGTACCAAACCATTTCAGTCATTTTCAAGATCGTATTCTAATCAAGATGAATTGAGTGATTATAGCTTGTATATACATCAGATGTAGCAAGACGATGAAGTACAATATAAGAATTACAAATATCGGTATCCAATTTGATCGGTAAGTGGAGTTAATCTATCTCGGTACCAAAGCACTAATACAGAACGAACCGGTATTGGTCCTCTTCCATAATGCACTACATGAATCTTCCATCGAAGGATATTGTCATATTCCTCTTAGAGAGGCGATGCTAAGGCCGTCGGCCGATCACCAATCGGAGTTCTTGATCACCGGAAACGCCGTATTGCACGAATCTCAGAGCGTTGGGAAGTGAAAGGCTGAAGAGATCTTTTCAGCACGACTATTGAAGCGCTTGTTAATCTTTAAGGACCACTAGCGGGTGAGATTCATCAGGGGTTTAAAAGAAATAAAATGGAAGAAGATCTGGGCCTTAGAATCATTAAACACGCATCTTAATTAAATCAAGCGGCCCAGATATGTTTAAACATTTAAATAATAATTCTGTGCTAATCTGAGCCGTAGATCCATTAAACACTTATCTCAAACTAATCTGGCGGCCCAAATGAAGAAGGGAATTGGAAAGATGCGCACCAATCTTGATATAGATCTGGCGGCCCAGATTAAGCCCATTAATTAAATAATAATAGAATAGTGATAATATGAAGTAAATAAATGATTTGAAAATGTTCCTGAACTCCAAATTGACTCAAATTTGTTTCTAAAATTTTCTTATTTTTCATACTATTTTTCTATACAATAATATTCCAGTTTTAAAAATACAATCATGATAAAACAATTTAAAAGCAAAAAACATTACATATATTGATATAGTTGACCTAGCTTTGACTTGTCATTTTAAATACTATAAAAATTCCAAAAATACAAATAAAAATCATAAATAATAACTAGATATATTTTAGTGATTTTTCAAGTGATTTTCCATGAAATAATAATGATGATTGTAATATGCTATAATAAAGTGAGATTAGCTATATTTCTTGATAAATAAAAATATATGAATAATAATGGATATTATGTTGATATTTTCTGTAAAAGAATAATAAAAATAAATAGCACAAAAATACAAAAATATAATATCATGGTAATAAATAGTAAAATACATTTTCTTTTATAATAAAGAATGATAATATAGTTTTACAATATGAATTGTATTTCTTTTGTTATTTCTATACAAATATACAAAAATATACTTTTGATGAATAAAATGTAATAAAAATAATAGTTTTAATAAAAACATAATGAATTTCATCTCTTATGACTAATAATAAAAATCTTATACTTTTCTATAGATAATAAATAGAGATAATAAAAATAGATATAATGAATAGTATAATAAATAGAATAGAATATTAGTAATGATTTCTTTTAACTATTATAGATATAAAAAAAAATAATAATAAAATAATAATAATAATAAAAATGATAATAGTAAAATAGTATAGCTAACCATCTTTTGATTTTGTAAATAATTCTTACATAATGAATAGTATTACAATATAATAGGATATAATGACAAAATTCTATTACTTTAGCTATTATAAGCATTTTAAAAATATAAATAAAACATAGCCATCTTACTTTCTATTATTTTTGTAAGTGATTTTCTACAAAATAAATAGGGTTTAGAAATAATAAAAATTCTCTTATTTTAGCTATTATAAAAAAAAAATCCCAAAAATATTAATAGCTACCCCTTTTCTATTATTTTTGTAAATAATTTTCTACATAGATAAATAGAGTTTAAAAAAAAAATAAAAATAATAATAATAAAAAAATAATAATAATAATAATAATAAAAAAAAAATAATAATAGTAATAAGAATAATAATAATAATAAGAAGATAATAATAATAATAATAATAATAATAAATAAACACATCTTCATAATAAAAATAATAATGGAAGATATTATAATAGATTCTGTGCATTTTAGAAATGAATAAATATGCTCACATAAGGAGTGTAGAGCCATATGAGAATATTTGCACACATTAGTCAAGACAAGAACATCTTGACGTGAGGAGATTAAGGCTTTGATAGCAATATAAAGGAGGTACGTTGAGACAGGAACATCTTGACGTAGAATGATTAAGGCTTCGATAGCAATGTGAAGAAGATACGTTGAGACAAGAACATCTTGACGTGAGGAGATTAAGGCTTTGATAGCAACAAGAGAAGATACGTCGAGACAAGAACATCTCGACACTTGATGAAGAATAATAAGATACGTTGAGACAAGAACATCCTAACGTAGAATGATTAAGGCTTCGATAGCAACATGAAGGAACATGTCGAGACAAGAACATCTTGACGCTTGATAAAGAATAATCAGAGTTATGATACTAACATGGAGATATATGTCGACTCTGAAGAAGAAGAACATTATGATGTCCTAGATAGGTGACATCTTAATGACTCGCTGCCATGAGCAAGTAACTCATGATTGAATACGCTCACACAAGGGGTGTAGGGCAACATAGTAATTTTGCACAAGTAATGCAACATATAGAATGGCTAGTCGAGACAAGAATATCTTGACGCTCGCCGAAGAATGACCAAAGCCACGACATCAGCATGGAGGGATATGTCGACTTTGAAGAAGAAGTACATTACGATGTCCTAGCGAAGTGACATCTTAATGACTCGGTGTCGTGAACAAGTAATTCATGACCATTTGAGCTGGCAAGACTGAACTTGTCCGTCGATGAGTTTGTCTCCTGGCTCATTTCCCGAGAATGTGAGATTGAATCGGTCTGTTGGTAGATTCATCCACAAAACAGTGAATGTGAACCGTTACGTAGGTAGGTTCCTTCACTAACACATGCCTCAATGTTGAACGGCCCAAATACGCTTCGGGTTTGACATTGTGTGCAATTGTGTTTCCTAGGTTTATGAATCGGCTTAGTGCTTCGAATTCATGATCTAGAAGATCGGTGAGAAGAAACACGTGGGCCATATCCACCCTTCTCCCCGATTCACCAACCTCAAGATCAACCGGCTCGGCGCTTCGAGTTGTATTTTGTGTGATTGGTTGTTGACTAGTTAAGATTGAACCTGGTCTGTTTGTAGGTTTATCTTCTAGATCAACGGAGGTCGAGCTCGGTCGTATGTAGACTCACCTCAAGCCCCTATGAAGAGATTAACTCCGTCTCGTTGGTAAGGTTACATCTCGAGGTGGCATGGATCGAACCGATCTGTTTGCGGTGTTCGTCCCCATAGGACAAAACCGATCTGTTTGTAGGTTTGTCTTCCATAGATTGAACCGATCTGTTTGTAGGTTCATCTTCCGTAGACCCCGTTTTATAAACCTAGACGACCACTTGACCATCTTTTAACTATACTATTTGCTTCTCTCTTTCAAAGATCCGAGGTGCCTCGAGGTTCGTAGCCCGGGTAATTAACGGTGGGGGCTTGCGCCACCGAATCTACAAGAACTCACAATCACTAAAAACCCCCTGAATGTGCATCCAAATAATCTCTAAACGGCAGAATCGGCCGACACCCAACAGATGCACGTTCGGGAGGGATCTCCGTGTCCTTCTTCCGCAACCCATCGCCCGGCGGCGGTGCGGAGCGCGCGAAAAAGGGTCGCACACTTATACTTTCCGATTGGATTTTATTTCTAGCCTACCCCAATTTATTTGAGATTAAAGGCTTTGTTGTTGTTGTACACTTCTGCTAAATGAAAGGTATGTGTCAAATTTAGTGCAACTTAGTCCATAGAGTTGTCCATTAAGTTTAATGCGGCATAACATGTTTCTTATTTCTTCGGAATTTATTTGAAGTTTCATGATAAAGATTGTCAAAATAACAACTCCCAATTGATTCCTTCCCCTGAAAGAGAGAGGCAAATAGAATAGTTAAGAGATACAAGTGGTCTTCTATGTGCTAAAATGACTAATGATTTTCAAGTATTTTTGTTTTTGCAGGAAATGGCATACTTTGGAAATTTCAACCTCGCTCCCTACACCGTCACTCCTGCACAGAGCCCGGAGGGCAAGCTCTTCATGTTCTTCGGGACCATCCCGCAGGAACTCACTATCTACGGCCCAGCTCCAGTGGCCACGATCACTCCCGCAACCGTCCGGATCTCCATCCCGGACGAGGAGGAGGACTCGATCACCCTGACTCCCAAGGGGATCTCAAATAACGTCATGGCCTCTCCTACTACCCCAAAGAGGAGAAGGCGACCGTCTAAGAAGACAGCCCCAACGGCCGCAGCCCAAACTACCCGCAACTCTCAAGCGTCCAGGAAGAGGGCCCTGGATGCATACCAGAACCA
This sequence comes from Schoenoplectus tabernaemontani, assembly GCA_037127355.1. NCBI lineage: Eukaryota > Viridiplantae > Streptophyta > Magnoliopsida > Poales > Cyperaceae > Schoenoplectus > Schoenoplectus tabernaemontani. The sequence goes on from CM073740.1 coordinate 15,500,353, forward strand.
GCTGGTGGCTAGGCCAGCCATCCCGGTCTCCAACAAATTCACAGCCCTCCGCATAGGTGGCCAAGAACTCGGCCACAGGCCAGCTCCGCCAGGCATGGGAGGTGCCTAAGCCCACACCTCGCCTAACTCAAAGGCCTCAGCGCCGCCAGGACAAGTCTCAAGCCCCTGCAGAAGCCATCTACAAGGCTCACAGGGCCCTCAAGCAGAGGAAGAGCGTGAGAAACGCTAGGTCGAGACAATACGTCTCCCGCTCCGGTCAATCTCAAGACATGGCTCAGCCGCAAGCCATTGCCTCCACTCCGAACACAAGGAGGTCTATACCAAAGGTAACACCTAGCACCCAGCAGGTGTGGGTCCCGAAGGGTTCCCAGCCAACAAAACCCCAGTCTCAAGCCCAACCCAGGAGGGCCGGCAAGTCTAACGCTCCGCCCGAGAGCGTGTTCAGCCGTCTAGGTCAGAAGAGTGTATTCAGCCGATTAGGCTCGAGAATACCACTCAATAGTCTAAAAATAACTGCCTCGACCAAACGAAGAAGAAGAGAAGAACCGCTCGCTATGAAGAGCACTTCTCGGTCCAACACCATCAGTATAAGCTACGACACTGATCCGGACACTGATGCTTTGAGGTGAATATGGTCCAGGATGACCAGTCCCCGCCTAATCAAGCTCACGTCACAAACACCAACAAAAATAATGGTAGAAAAGGGAGACCTCCCAAGAGAGTCAACCCCGAGGGCAATAGCAGGGAAGGGGAAGACCATAACGAAAACCCTGATCTCTTCGACAACGAAGATGACGTTGAAACACATCCCGAGATGCCTATCGATGAAATAGAAATATTAAAAGGCCACATCGAGGCACGGGACGAAGAGCTGATTAGGCAACGGGAGCTAATCGCTACCATGCTTTGAAACAAAATGAAGAATTGATTAAGGCGGTCAAATCGTTACAAGAATCACAAGACGCCAATTTCAAAGCCGGTAGCTCCGTCAAGTCGAAGGGGTCCACGGTACAAAAGCAATCATAAGGGAAAACAACCCGTCGATTCTAAACCCCATCCACACGAACAATAGATGTGGAGGTTTGAACCAACGGAATATCCCGGAAAGAGATTCAAGCCATGATTGCCCAAAGAAATGCAAATAGCGGAGGTGGATACGCTATCCCTCCCGTCAAAAAAGCGTGGACATCCATACCCCATATATACGATTTAGAAGAATATCCTAAAGGGTATGTGATCCCCCGCTTCAGGACCTTCTCCGGGAAGGCAACAAAGACCCGAACCCCGAACAACACCTGGCCCACTTTGTAGCCTCACGCGCAACACGGGCGGCAATGATGCACCGTTGTTGAGACAATTCCCTCAAAGCCTAGTGGGAACCGCCTTCCAATGGTACTATTCATTAGAGAACAACGAAAGATCGGGACTCGGGACGAGATGGCGATTCGTTCGGGCGCGATTTGTCATGGTGTCGACAAGATAAATATAGCCGATTTGGCAAGTACTAAACCCAAGAAAGGGGAGTCAATGACGATTTTATCAATAGATGGCGGAATCTCAGCATCAAATGCGACCGCACATTAACCGAAGATGAGGCCGTCAACCTAATCATGAAGAACATTGACGGGTGGATGGGCATGCTTCTTGGTGTGACAAAGGTCAACACATTTAAAGACTTGCTCAGGTCGGTATCCAACATGGAAAGAATGTCACCACACACCGTGCCGAACTTCATGAATAATAGGCCGCAACGAGGAGCCCGAGCTGAGACCAAGGTGGCATTCACCTCGCTAAAAGATAAGATGGTTGCCAACGCGGACACCCAAGGCGGCGGCGAATGGCACAAATGACAATAATTACAACAAGGGACCCAGCCCAATCCGGAGGGAGTTCACGGAGTTTTGAGTCCCTCAGACAAAAGAAGACTAAACCGTACTCCTTCAGGAAAGATAAAGTTGCTCAAATCTTCAGGGGAGCACTAAAGAATGGCCTAACCCTGCCGGCCAGTAAACGTCCGGAAGATGCCGATAAATCGGACGAACCCAACTTCTGCCCATACCATAGAGTACTAGGGCACTCAATTGAAGATTGCTGGGTCTTCAAAGATTGGGTCGAAAAGGCGTATAAAAACGGTGAAATTACTTTACCTAAGGGGTTCTTGCAAAGCCCATCAGCCCATGAGCAGGCCAACACGATCTCTCATGAGGAAGAGAAAGTCCCGGGCCAGTCATGCGAAGACCAGGAAGAACAATGGACTACGCACCTATCGAAGAAATCGATTAAAATGCTTAAAGCTCTCAAGAAAGAACCTGGCATGAAATGGAAAGACGATATCACGCCAGTGGTCCCACCAAAGCCCAGGGTATATTATAAGGTGGACCAGAGCCAAGATCAGGTTCTTAAGAAGAAAAAGAAGCATAGAAACAACAAGTCCGAAAGAATAAGATTGAAGAGTACGAGCGTGGGGCCCGAGGTGATCACCCTTCAACACTTCATCTCCAAAGAAGACGGGAGAAGCTAACCCTATGTCAAAAGGAAGAAAATATAAATGAAGAAATAAATAAAGAAGAAAGCGAAGAGATCTCAGGGTGCTTCGTGCAATATGGTATATTCTTCTCATGACGAAGATATGCCAACATTAGAGGAGATGTTCTTCCCGAATGACGAAGGGGAGGCAAGCACCTCTCGGGACCAAAAATGAAGAATGTAAAGCCGTACTCCGTCCGGACTTATATACCCGAGAGACAGGCTCCCAAGGATTCCGATAAAGGAAAGGACAAGGTCCGAGAATAAAGGCAAAGAGGTCGAGAGCCTAAGCAAGAACCCGAAAAGGACCGGTCGACGGCGAAGAATATAATGTGTTGGCACATCTGCGTAAGATTCCGCGCTATTAAGCATATTTGACGCGTTGATGATGTCACAAGACCTAAGGGAGGTACTAATTCAGGCCTGCAAGATCCCGAGAAGTATAAGTCATATTTCATCGAGCAAAATATGCAGGGAGGCCCTATTCACCGCCAAGCGGCCGCCCGTATAAACTTTACGACGATGACCTCCTAATAGGCACCGTTGACCATAACCGCCCGCTATACATCACCGGAAACGTGGAGGGCAAAAGATTGTCGCATCTTGGTCGACGCAGGGTCTTCGATCAATATCATGCCGCTCAAAACTCGAAGACCATCACCTTAGACGTAAAGAATCTATCTCGATGAAAAGGTGATTATTCATGGCTTCAATCAAAACTCCCAAAAGGCCCCGGGAGCTATAACTCGAACCCGCAATGCGGAAGCCTAAAAGCGCCTACTAAATTCTATGTCATTGACGCCGAAACCTCTTATCGGGCATTCTTTGGTCGCCCGTGGCTTCATAGTAATCGTGTCATACCTCTACTCGCACCAATGCCCGAAATATATTGAGAATGGTAAGCAAAAGAGAATTGACGGAGATGTCAAGCCATTCGGGGTGCATGAGATTAAATTCAATGACGCCCAATATTTTTACGCCTAAATCATTTGTGGCGCCAAGCCGCCTATAACAAAAGCAGTCGAAACCCTTCAATAAAGGCCCTAAATTTGATACCTCATCTGGAGAAGAAAAAGAGGTCAAATTTAATATTAAACCCCGAGGTGCTCGAGCCCAAAGACCCGAAGAAAGTCGGGTGAAGAAGCAACCTTCCGCTTCAAACAGAGATGGTGCGTATAAGGCCCAAATAAAACCGAGCGAAATCAATGCGAGTGATTCTGAAGAGGAGGTCATTTTCAATTTTAAACCTGCCAACACCCCTCAAATTCAGATCATAGAGGCAACTTCGGGAGAAGACTCCGAAGATTCTAACAACTCGGGCGATACCACCTCGGGGAAGAATCTGGCCATGATCGTCAACCCTGGGAAGAGGAGTCTGACGAAGAGATCATTTATCACATCCTCAAGAAGCCATATAAAGGGCCTGAGACAGATAATGAAAGTGAGGAGTCATATATGATCAACACGGGACCCGGTAGCGGAAGGGATAACCCGGTTAGGCCAAGGTCTATAAACGAAGAACGCTCATGGCGGGAAAATTTCGAAGGTCGCGTCTGGAATGCGATCAACGAAATAAGGCACCAAGTTGAAAATAATAGAAGAGAGGTGTCTGAACAATGGGAAGTAATGCAGGATATCAAAACGCAACACAATGAAATCATGATAATGATTGAAAACCTACAAATCGCGATCTATAACTCCGAGCTACTCAAGGAGGTGACGAGCGAACCCCGTTCCGGACCCCCGAAAGGCAAGCACCCGATAGCGGCAAGCGGGTAATTGTAATAGTAGATGAATCAAAGGGGAAGAAACGAAAGCCAAGCAATCGACCGTCATGCAAACCCTCAAGGTCAAGAAGAGTAAACCATACTCTTTTCTTGAAAAATAAAACAGCTCGGATATTTGAGCAAGCTCTAAAGAGCGGGTTAACACTTCCCGTCTGTAAAAGACCCGCCGACATAGAGAGAGCCGGCGAAGGCGAATTCTGCCCTTATCATCGCATACTGGGCCATACAATTGAAGAATGCTGGGTATTCAAAGACCTTATAGAAGAAGGGCATAGAAACGGGACGATCCAACTCCCGAAGAGCTTTCAACAAGACCCAGCTCCACATAACTTGAATAACAAGGGCAAAGGGGTGGCTTATACGATCTCGCACACTCCTGTACCTAGCAAACCTAAGGTTGCGAGACGAAAGCCGATCAAAGAAATCTACCGCTCCAACTCAGTCATGAATATTGAAATAGAAGAGGAGATGGCAGCGCTAGAGATTACTGGTGGTTCCCGAAAGGCATTTTAAAGACCTCATGCCAAGGGAAGTGAACCACATCCAAACCCGGAAAACCTTTATTGTGCGGCAAAGGTGGAACGCATCAAAGGGAAAACTATCATTCACAAGGCCATAATTTTCTATCAGAGCGATTCAACCCAGTCTCTGAAGAACCCTGATCACAACACTTGGAAGAAGTGGGTGATAGAACAAGAATCGGAGAATGCAACGAGCGGTGACGCTGCGTCTCATCCCTTTGGAAAGGAACTGTATAAATTGGCAAAAAGGGCAAAATGTCTGAGAGACATATCCAAGGCCGAGGCCAAGCGCTTCGATGAACTCTGGAATGGCGGCCAGAATAAGGTCCTGGGCCTGGATGGTAAAATAAAATACACCCGGGGGTTAGGGTATAACTGCGATGACGCAGCATGTCTTGAGGGGTCCTCAACGGGTACCGTATGGAAGAGAGTCGTTTGCATGACTTCTGTTGAAATGCCAGATAATGAAACAGAAGAAGACAATACCCCGGTCCTGAAAAATGCTTTGAAGCAGCTAGAAAAGGAACCTAACACGGTCGATGAGTTAGCGGAAATTAATTTGGGGACGGAAGAAGATCCACGACCAACTTTCATAAGCGCGTCTTTGCCGGAAGAGGTGGCTGACAGGTTGAAGACATTCCTTAAAAGCTACATGGACTGCTTCGCTTGGAGTTATAAAGAAATGCCTGGATTAGATCCCAACGTGGCGGTCCATTACTTAAAAATTGATCCAACCTTTAAGCCGATTAAACAAGCGCCGAGGCGAATGAGAATAGAACTCGAAGAAAAGGTCGTGGAGGAAACAAAGAAACTCATCGACGCCGGTTTCATACGGGAAGAAGAGACGCCAGAATGGGTGGCTAGCATCGTCCCGGTTAAGAAGAAAAATGGGCAGATCCGCATTTGTGTGGACTTTCGGGACCTAAACAAGGCGTGCCCTAAAGATGATTTCCCTCTCCCAGTAACCGAAATCATAATTGATCATACATCCTCCTATGAAGTCTTCTCCTTCATGGACGATTACGCGGCTATAATCAAATCAAAATGGCGCCGAAGATGAGAGGCACACGGCCTTCCGCACGCCGATTGGCATATATTGTTACAAAGTCATGCCGTTTGGGCTGAAAATGCAGTGCCACCTACCAACGGCGATGACAAAGATATTTGACGATCTAATCCACAAGATAGTAGAATGCTATGTGGACGACACAGTCATCAAGGCCATGACATATGAAGAACACCTCCAATACCTTGAGGTCGTTTTCAACCGCCCGAGAGAACATGCGCTCAAATTAAACCCGTTGAAATGCGCATTTATGGTATCATCTGTAAATTTCGGGGTTTGTGGTACGCCACGGGGGCATTGAGATAGACCCGGCAAGATCAAAGCAATAACCGAACTATCCCCGCCAAAGAATTTAAAACAATTGCGATCTTTGCAAGGGCAATTGGCGTACATCGGGCGGTTCATAGCCAATCTATCGGGTAAAATCCAACCCTTCACCCGCTAACTAAGAAGAATATCCCGTTTAAATGGGATGGCGAGTGTCGCCGAGCCTTTGAAGAAATCAAGGCCTATCTACTCAACCCTCCAGGTGTTGGCGGCGCGCCATACCCGGAAGGAGCTTATTCTATACACGACCGCCTAGATGGATCCTGGATCCTCGGGAGCCCTATTGGCCCAAGAAAACCAGGATGGTAATCAAAATGCGCTATATTACTTAAGTCGCATGATGGTAGGGGCAGAACATGGGTATTCACCGATCGAGAAGCATTGCCTAGCCCTAATCTTCGCGGTGAAGAAATTGAGGCATTACATGCTAGCCCATAAAATCATTTTAATATCCAAGGTGGACCCTCTTAAATACCTGATGACTCGGCCAATGTTGACGGGGAGGCTGGCCAAGTGGGCTATTATTCTCACCGAGTTCGACATCACCTATACACCGCAAAAGGCGATAAAGGGGTAGGCGCTGGCGGATTTCCTGGCTGCACACCCAATTCAAGATGACTCCCCATTAAAATGTGACTTTCCCGACGAGGAAACTCTACATGTTGAAGAAGGAGGTCCTATATGGGAGATGTACTTTGATGGTGCTTCTTCAATCAAGCCGATCGCGGGCCCGGGAGTCCCAACTGTGCGAGCTGGCGCAGGACTAGTCTTCGTAACCCCGGAAGGCGGGATAATACGGCATTCTCTGGCTTTAACCGAACCATGCACGAATAACGAAGCAGAGTATGAAGCGCTTATCGCCGGACTAGAGCAGTCACTGGAGCTAGAGATCAAGGCTGTGCGCATCTTTGGGGACTCACAACTGATAATAAATCAAATAATTGGCGAATACAAGGTCTTGAAGCCGGAACTAATACAATATCACCGAAAGGCCATGGAATTAATGAAGAAAATCCCGTACGTGTCCATCGAGAAGGTCACGAGGGCTGTGAATGGTGAAGCAGATGCGTTGGCCAAACTCGCCAAGGAGCTGGGTGAACCAACAGAGCCGGAAATCCACATCATCGTCCGCAATAGGAGGCCATTATCATTGTGTCAAACAACAGATAAGGTGAATAATGAAAATGCTTGGGCTAGAAAAGATAGAATGCCAAGAAACAATGATAACCGAAGAAGACGATGATTGGAGACAACCGTTCATCGAATATTTCCGCATGGTACCCTTCCCAAAGATAAAAGGATGGCCGATCAAATAAGAAAGCGGGTACTACGGTATGCATATGTGGGCAATACGCTATACCGAGGTCTTATGATCGATTATGGTTAAGATGCGTATCAAGGCACGAAGCGGGCAGTCATGAAAGAAGTTCATTCCGGCTATGTGGAGCACATCGATCCGGGCCGAAAATGAAGTTAAAGATCAAGCGAACGGGATATTATTGGCCACGATGGTGGTGATTGTGAAGAGCACGCAAAGAAGTGCGCATGTGCCGGATACATGGCCCTTTTATACATCAAGCGCCAAACCCGTTGCACCCCACGGTAGCATCCCGCCATTTAATATGTGGGGCACGAGATATAGTGGGGCCCATAGACCCTCCAACGTCGAGAGGTCACCGGTTCATCCCGCGGACGACAGATTACTTTACAAAATGGGCCGAAGCCGTTCCACTTAAAGAAGTTAAAGCATCCGATGTGGTTAAGTTCTTCAAGACGCACATCCTCTACCGATTCGGCACACCACAACGGATAATATCTGATAACGGGACGGCCTTCAAGAGCTCCAAAGTCTATGCCCTGGCGGAGCAATTCAACATTGATTGGAGGTTCTCGTCCATTTATAACCCGAGAGCCAATGGCCTGGCCGAAGCCTTTAACAAAACCCTGATCAACATTATGAAAAAGACCGTGGACGGCAACCAACGAGACTGGGATAATCGTCTACAGGAGGCATTATGGGCTTATCGAACCACATACCGAACGCCTACGCAAGCTACCCCGTATTCTTTGGCTTTTGGGGTTGAAGCCGTTCTCCCTCTTGAGGTGGAATTACCATCATTACGGGTGGCTATGCAAAATGATATGACCATGGATGAATGCCAACAACTCAGATTAGACGAGTTGGATGCCATGGACGAGAAAGAGCGATAGCCCGTGACAGAACCTCGAGATATATCGTGCAAAAATGGCAAGGGCATATGATAAAATGGCGCGAGTCAGGGCATTTCAACAAGGGGAGCTTGTTCTTGTCCTTAAGAGGCCGATCATTGGCCGGCACATCGGCCCAAAATTCTCTCCGAATTGGGAAGGGCCATATGTAATTGAGAAGGTATACGGGGCGCGCATACCAACTCATAGACCATGAAGGTGAAAGGCCCATGCCACCGATTAATGGGCGATATCTGAAGAAGTACTACACCTAGCCCAGAGCGGGGCCAACCGAGTAGTATCTATTGTAAATAAATAAGGAGGGAATAAGTGTTCGCTTACACACACGTACACGAAACACAAACCCATGTCTGACCTCCACTTTTGCATAAAATCCAAAAAAACCCTACTTTTGCATCTGTAAATAGAATGCATCTAAAAATCCAAAACCACACAAACACATATAGCCCTATAAAAATAAAAATATTGAATAAAAGAATTCAACGCCAAAACCACGCGAGAATGTAAGGCGAGAGCCTTGGTGTTTTGGCTCATAATACAAATACCACTGGGTTTGTCCATTTGATACAGAATAAACACAAAAATGGGCAGGGTTTGCAGTTTGTCCCTCAAACTATCTGTTGCCCAATGACGAAAGTTGCTCATATTGGTCGCCCACGCGCAAGCCAAGGGATAGGTCGAGCAAATTGGTGGCTAGTAAATAGCCGCTTCCGAGGGCATATGAATAAATAACTCTCGTATTATTAGTAACATGTATCACTAATAACAAAAATTTGCCCCCTTCTGATAAAATAAAAGGATATATATGTAAAACAATAAAAACCTACTTTCCTGCTCATAAAAATAAAAAATAAAAATAAATAAAAATAATAAAACATTTTCAATAAGGGGTTGCCACCTTTGTCCCCGACACCACGAGTGTTATACAAAGCCAGGTTGGGTGCATTCATCCGTAAAAGCACCACACGCCCGAAGAAATGGTGTGTCATAATCCCACGACATATCATGGAGGGGTCGGACAAGGGTTTACGCTTGTACCCGACATTTCATGTTAAACAAAGCGGCTCGCTTAAAGAAGTGACTCGAGTCATGGAGAGCGAACCTACCCGATGAAAGCTTGTCTCGCAGGGATGCGTGATGGATGTTTGAGGGTAGTTAAAATATAAAAAACCAGGTTGGGTACATTCATCCGCAAAAGTACCACACGCCCAAGGAGGTGATCTGTTTCTAATCCCAAAGTAGATCATGGAGGGGTCGGATTAAGGGTTTATGCTTTTGCCCGACATTCGGTCAAATAAAGTAATTCGCTTAAAGAAGTGACTCGGTCATGGAGAGCGGACCTACCCGATGAAAGCTTTGTCTCGCGAGGGATGCGTGATGGATGTTTGAGGGTAGTACCCCACAAAACAAATTGAGTGGAGATGAGTGAATGTGAGTTTCCACTTCGCACGCAACGGTGCACAAATGAGGAGAGTGGGTGAGCTTCCACAAATAAACGTCAACTAAATATACAAGGAGCATCCACAAAATGGTGTTATCAATTGCATCCATAATCCAATTGATACCGGTAAGTTTATCCATCGATAATAAAGGGATAAACGGGTTTATTCTGTACCCGGCCTAGAGGTCAATACAGACAGGTTCGGTATCCGTAAAATACCACGGTTACTTGAGTTTTGTATTGCCATAAATAAAGAGAAATGATGTATAGAATCAATGTAATAGGATGTTGTAAGATTTTCCTTTTATTATGATTAGACGCTGCGAAGCAGTTGTAATAGGGCGCTTTTGCAAATAAGATTGGAGGTGCATAGCATGAAATCAATAAAATACTTCCTCGCGCTGCAGAGGAAGCAATGAAAGAATAATAATAGAGGCAAGCATCATCCACAACAAGAGATCAAAATGATAAGTGTCAAGGCATCCTATATCAAGTATAGTAAAAGAAAAGGAGAAAAGAAGAAATGAAAAGTACAGTCTATGGGCCCAAAAAGTGGGACTCCAACTCTAATAGCACAGTACTAATAGTCTCCAGATAATCATGGAGGGAGTGCCTGTCCTCCTCCGAAGCCGTCTCAAAATCCAAAAACTGAGCGAAGGCACTATCCCGGACGCTCGTGTGAATCTGCAGCTCTGGGAGACGTCCCGCCAAATGTCGAGAGAAGCCCTCCACCGACAATCTGTGGTCCTCTAGCTCCTGCACGAGCAGTCGAGCGGGCCCACCACTGACTCCCATGGAGCGGAGAGTGGCACAAGAAGAGAGCCGCTGAAGGTAGTGGAGTCGAGCGGCCTCCAAATGCTCGCGTAGCTCATGAATCTCCAACTCGTGCCGATAAACGAGAGAGCTCGCATCCCGGTAAGCCCCCGAGCGCTCCTCACACCTCCTAGAAATGAAAGTGCTCTCGAGACGAGGTGCAATGAGTAGAGCCGGCGCGATGGTATCCCGCATCGCCCCATACCGGTCAAAGAGAAACCACCGGCGAGAGAGTCCAAGATCTCGAAATCTAGCGGATAGCCTCCGAAGAAGGTATCCCGAGTGCATCCGCCGCCGCGCCAAGGCGAGCCGCACATCCCTCGATGAAACATCTCGCAAGTAAAATAAATGGGTTAGACGAATTGTTATAACCAAAGAAGAAATAGAAGGAAGAAAAGATCTAACCTATCGCCTCGTCGCTTTGAGACAGTGGGGCCGAGTCGTAATAGGGATGTCGGTCGCCTCAGGAGGACCTGCAGGTGCACTAGACCCGGCTACAAAATAAAATAAAAAGAATGAGTACATGGAAAAGTAAAATACGGGTAAATGATAAAGGAAATATAAGGTACCGGAAGAAGCATGAGGCTCGGCGAGACCCTCGCTAACCGGAACCTCTGTCTCTGGGCTGTGGAATAGCTGCTCCACCAGCCAACTCTCATCCAACTCTGAGTCATAATCGACTGCAACCCGCTCAGTCGAGACTCTGCTATCTGTGGCCATGAGAGGCTGCCCGTCGGGAGATGAAGAAGCATGAGATGGCCCTCCCTCAATCAATAATGGCTCGTCGCCTGCGGGCACGACAGCCAATGGACTCCCCTGCTCTAAAGAAGCCTCCTCTGGTCGTGCAAGAGTGAGCACTGGCCCCAAAACCACATCGAACGAGTCACCATCCCCGGTAAGCACCAATAAAATCGACGGTGAAGCAGGACCGTCATAAAAGAAAGACTCCGAGCGATGAGGAGACGCCATGTCATCGGCCTCAGGGTCTGTAAAATCTACATGTAAGAATGAAAATACTAGTGCATGCGCGGCAACTAGGTATTAAATGAAGCACACGAACCTGCGACGGCAAGGTCGGTGCAAAACCCCGGAATAGCAAGGTGCTCGCAGCGCCGATAAATCGCTATGATGTCATCTCGGGTAGCCTCCACAGAGATGTCCCATGAGCTGAAAAATAAACCCTAATCGTAGATGTAAATGAAGTGCGCCCGAATAAGGATAGGCGAGTCGAGAAAGAAAATCACCCGGAGTGGGAGAAGGAAAAGAAGATGGAGAAGACGGCCGAGAGGCGCCGTCTCGATCTCTCCCCATGGTAGGCCGGGAGCCGGTGGCTCGACATGTGGCCGAGAATGAACGCCAATTACTCGTGGACGAGGGACCGAGAACCCGGGCTCCGCGTGGTCATACTCATAAGCCAGCTCTGAATCAAAGAAGAATTGGTCGAAATGAGATAAAGCTTATCAAAAAGAAATAACCTAAAGGAATGATGAAGTGTACCTGTAAGAATGGTCCTAATAGGAGCGTGAGAAAACCGGCTGTCTAAACCCTGAAAGTCGACAGGCCCTGCGACGATGGCCGGGAAAGGGCTGCGATCACGCGAAACGGTGCCATCTAATAGAGGCTGGCCATCTCGCGGACATGTACTCCGGACGACCACCGGAGGGGTATATGACTGATAAGAGCGAATGGTCTCATAATACCACTGCTGATAACGCCTCGTGAAGGTGGAAGTCCTAGAGGTGGATACCATCTGATAGCGAGTGCCCTGCCTAGTCGGAAGAGGTGAGTGTAGCACCATCCGATACCCTCCAAATCGCCCGCCAATGATATAGGGCGGAGAAGAGGCGCCGAATATCCCGATCCAAGCCAAACCGATGTGCGCATCGATGTGGCGAATAGGGCTCGATGAACATATAATCGCCCAATCGAGAGGAAGAAAGCCCCGACGAATACCGATCAAGTACTCCAAGTCAATAGCCCGGCTCGAATGCTAGAAGAGTCGAGAAGAGGGACCCCGCCGTCAATCACCATCCCGTCGCAACCCTAGGTGTCCCACGAGCCACCGATCCGTCTCGAGAGAAGCGCAAATGGTCTCGCTCCCGAAGAATCTGTACGGGCAGCCTCCGAGTCAATGAAGCCGGCCGCACCCCGCCCAAGTCACTCGGTGGGGTAGACGATCTCGTAGCGTGACCGCCATGCCGGGATCATATGAACCGACCAATGTAAATGGAGCCATCCGCTAATCGATGCCACGGGATCGCCTCCGGCACCGTGAAGGACTACGAGATGAAGTCGACCACGGAGGCACCTATAAATGTTGGCCGCACAGCACGGCCAAGGAAATCCCGTCGCCACGCGCGATCGGCTCGCCATAACGAACACCGAGGGTCGAATGGTGTATGCGGGGGAGCTAGGTAATAAGAAATAGCAGATCCACCAAGAAATGAAAGGCGTCAAATAAGTCTCCCGATCCACGTCATGTGAACACAGGGGTATCCTGAGATGGGATAGGGCCGTCGTGATGAATCTCGAGCCGACCTGTACCAAATGGATCTCTGGTGGAAGCCAAACCCGTAGGGCGAGTATGGACCCGATCGGTGAAATAGGCGATCCAATGTCTGAACGGAACTCCGGGGTGCCCCCTCCGTAAATAATGATAAATCTCATAAATCCTATGCAAAGAAGGCGGGAATCGAGTGAAGTCCCCCGAGTCAGCGGGTGAGACCATGAACTCGTCATAGAAATGGCCGAAGATCGGCAGCCGTCAATCAACCGCCGTATCTCTGGAGGGTCGAGTCGGCCTCCCGATCGTCGATGAATAGAGTGTTGGTGGAATAGTTCCACCTCTCACAAAAGGCCCGTAGCCGGGGGTGTGTCGATATGATAATGAAACATCGACAAGAAAACCGAGTCATATATCCCGCCGCCCGAGCGAGTCCCCTCCCGCATGAGCACGTACCGGGTCCACTCTAGCTGATATCCATGGCACTCTAAGGGAGTGATGAAGGGAGCAGTAGTCCACCTGTGAGCCTCCCCGTCGATAATCTCCTTGCCCAGGAGATGCGTCAAAGGAGCTGTAGAAGCAACGCCTAAGGGCTGAAGGGGCATGATATCATGAGGCTGATCATCCCTGAAGAATAAACCGCCGCCTCGCGGGTAGACAGGAGTCGCTCGGATGGCTGAGATGAGAGGAGTCCAATCGCTAGGATCCTCGTAGAAAGAATGATAATGACTCAAGGGGCGACGCGGAATGGCGTCATGAGATAAAACTACAATACCCGAAGAAGAGAAGACGTCATGAGAAATGAAGTGATGAATAATAAGGAATAATGCACCAAGACAAGCCTTTCGAGCGTTCAAGACTCGTCTTGGTGGGTGGCTTTTGTTTACCCTTGAAAAATTTCAAGGATGAATAGATAAATAAATAAAATAAATTGATAATAAATCATAAGAAAGGGGAAGAAGAGAGAGAGCAAAGAAAAGGTGGCCCACCGATCGGAAAGGTCGCCGCATAATCCCGAACAAATCCATTAGTCCCACAACGGAATGTCGGGCATGAAGTAAAGGGTATAAATACCCCGCTATTCTCTATCCACTCAAAGCATGAGTGACACCCAAGAAGATCGAGGGAGAGAGGAGACCTCTTGGGTGTCACCATGTGATTTTATCTTTTCTCGACAAGTGGGACCCACATGGCGGGTCCCTTATGAGCGGCTCCCAATGACATGGACCTAGCCTATTTTTGTTAAGAAAGCTAACCAACCCGAACGAGAGGTTAAGCATTAATCCCACAATGAAATAATATGGTGAAAGACGAGGATATAAATACCCCACCACCTCCTACTCATTCGAGGTGGTCGACCCTCGGGAGATTTAGGAGAGAGAAAATCTCTTGATGGGTCGACCATTTGATTACATTTTATCGACAAGTGGGACCCACCTCGACCCTTGTAGATGAATCTAATAACATAGCCTATCCGATGAGTCGACCATTTGACTCCATTTTCTCGACAAGTGGGACCCACTGGCAGTCCCTTGTAGATGAATCTAACAACATAGCCTATCTCGATGAGTCACCATGTGACCATTTTCACCGACAAAGTGGGCCCCACACCTCGCCGACCTATCAAGGGTCGAATTGAACCCTAGAAATCTGCCTTTGAAGCTAACCCTAGAAAGGAGCCGAAGCGATAATCCCTATGCTACATGAAATGATGTCAATGCCAAGCTAGCATTTTGATGCAACTAGTTATAAGAAATTCCAAATGTGATTTTGCTTTCAAAGCCGACTTCAGTGCCAAAGTCATGCGAGCAACCACCTAACCATGCTTTGATTTGTGTCAATTATCGATAAGTAGTCGGTTCTTTGACCAAGTCACCCTCATGTTAAGGGATTGAAAGTCAATTTCACAAGACCGATCAAAGGTGCCAAAGTCGGGAGCAACCACCGATCAAGTCTAGATTTGTATTAATTGTCGATAAGTAGTCGCATTTGATCAAATCAAGCCCTAATGAATATCAATATAAGTCTAATTGGTATTTAGTTAGGGTGGTTTCTGCAAGAGGGAGATAATTGGCAGAGACACAGAGCTATAACTGAGATTAGGGATTAATTCAGAGAGAATAATAGGGTTTTATGGACAAAAGAATTTTTAATTCAGAGAAGGAGGGGTAAAAATGGAATTAAAAATTACAGGGATGATCATCATGAATTTAGGGATTTTTGGTGAAATTTTCATGATTTTTGGATAAATGGAGCTATTAAAATAAATTCGGGAAAATGAAAAGAATCAAAAAGGAAAGATCAAAGGCCGAGATTTGATCAAGGCGAATCTGGGTACAACTTGGAGTTAGGTGCACTACGGGTACAACTTGGAGGCAGGAAAGGATACAAACGCAAAAATCCAGTAAATATACTAGTACCACGTGGCATCTCTCTATCGGGGCTCGGCGAGTGAAATGCCACAATGGCACTCTCCCATTGGTCCACCTCGGTGGGTGGGACCCACACCCTTATAAGACCCGACAGTGGGCCCCACGACTATGCCACGTGGCGGCTACCATACGACCACATCACACCGCTTGCCCCAGTGGGTATGTGGCCGGACCCCATTAGGCCACATCGAGGTCACACGCCATTTGGCGGCACTGTGAGTGGTCCACACCAAAGAAGGAGCATGACAAATGGCAGCAAGCAGAGCGAGCCACCTCAACACCCGGGTGCCACATGGCACTTCCTTATTGGTCCACCTCAGCCATGTGGGCCCCACTATACTACAATATGACTGACATGTGGGCCCCACCAACATGCCACGTGGCAAGCTGTGACAGAGCCACCTTGACATTCACATAACACATGGCAGTTCATCAAGCCATACACATCAGCAGACACAACCCTATTCATTCACACATGGCAGCTACCTATTGGATAAAGTCAGCACGGTGGACCCTGCCTAGTGCCATGTGGCATCCACAGATCAAAACACGGTCAGCAATAATTACTGACTAATCACGCTTAATCATACATCTAACCCTATCACAATGTGCCATGTCGCCTGATTATCTATAAGATGCTTGATCGGTGGGGGCCACTTGTAAGAGAATGAGACAGAGGCGCATCAACGATCATGAACCGCCTCATGCGAATAAGAAGCGAAATTTAAATCAAAAGAGAAAAGGTGAGAACAAACCCGGACCTTGCGCCGTCCTCTCTCGACAGTCACTCCCGGAGCTTCGGTTCACATGCGCCATGTGCACCCGTAGAAACGGCTCTCCCCTCTCCCTTCTTCCTCTCTTCCTCTTCCTTCCGCGCGATGGAGAAGAAGGCGCCATTGTCGGATAGAGTTGAATACAGCTTTCTTTCTTCAAAATTCCTTCACACGAGCTATGTAACATAGATTAAAGCTTGTATGAGTGATCAATTTTGAAAATTGAAAAGAAACAAAACTGAGTAATCTTGAAGTAATCGCTGAATTGAAATTGGGACTAACCTTTGTGAAGAGGCAGGAGACAAATTGATCACTTGTACACCTTCCTACTACTTAGGCGATCTTGTTTGAGTGCAAAGACAAGATCTTTGGAAGCTCTAAGCTGATGTTCCACCAGATCACCATTAGAGGCCGAGATTGGTAATGGAGAAGTGGTGATGGAGCATGCTATTGATCATAGGAGTGTAAAGGATCGAGTTCTAGAGTTAAAATGATGAATTTAGAGACTGCAAATAGAAGAATTGATGAAGGGAAGGTGAGATGGCAATGGAGACCCGATTTGAAGGCTTAGAAGTGGAAAATGGATTTAAAGTGTTAAACAGAACCCCTACATTGACTCAATTGATTTATAGGAGTATGGGATGGATGTTAGAACTCTCAGAATATTCTAGAAAGCTCTGGAATAATGGGAGACCGAAGTATGTGAGAGAGTGGCAAAAGAGTAAAAAAGGAAAATAAGAATAACTAACTCCAGCCGCAAAGTATATTAGTCGAGAGCGCTTAGTTGAGTGTTAAGAAGCACAAATGGATCTTGACCATTGATTAAAATGAAGTGAAGGGCTAAGATTAGCTTAGAGATCATGATCCGGCCTCTAATCACCTAACCAATCGCAATTAAGCAAGAGGCCTATATAAACCCCAATTATGCAATAGAAAAGGGCAATTAGGAAGAGAGAAGATAGAGAAGAGTGAAAATAATAGAGAATAAAGAGATAGAGAGAGAAAAGAAGAGTTAATTGAAATCGGGTTTGGCAATTGAAGAAGATTCAAGCATCTTGACCGAATTGAGTTGGAATAGCACAATTATTCTTGTCATCCCTATCAAGAACCAAGGATAAGTAAGGTTTTTCATTCATGAATGTAATTGATATAGAATTAGAGTGTAATTCTTACCTTTCCTTTCTGAATTTGATTCTTTTCCTTTTTATCATCTGTTCTTTTCATTTCTTGATTCTTTAAGAACTATATACATTTGCATAGAGGGTAATACATTGAAATTAGATCAATTGGTGATCGGTTGAAGGGTTTTTGTAACCCTCCCGAGTGCATTTCAGTGAAATAATCCATTATAGTTGGCAATTGTGCTCAGTTGAAGGGTTCTCGTAACCCTCCTGTGCTTGTTGCAAGTCTGGTTATCCAAATTAGAAGTCCATAAGTGAAATTGAGAACTATTCAAGATTGTATATCCATTCAATTCTTTCTTTTAACATAGCAGTACAGAATTAGTCTCCATATTATGCTAAGGTCAGTGAATAGTGTTGATGAGCTCATGCATAGGAGTGCAGGATGCTCAAAGGTTATAAACAAGGTTTAGGTGATCAGAATTGTAATCGAATTGGTGACTGGTACCAAACCATTTCAGTCATTTTCAAGATCGTATTCTAATCAAGATGAATTGAGTGATTATAGCTTGTATATACATCAGATGTAGCAAGACGATGAAGTACAATATAAGAATTACAAATATCGGTATCCAATTTGATCGGTAAGTGGAGTTAATCTATCTCGGTACCAAAGCACTAATACAAGATCGAACCCAGATTGGTCCTCTTCCATAATGCACTACATGAATCTTCCATCGAAGGATATTGTCATATTCCTCTTAGAGAGGCGATGCTAAGACCGGCTTCGGCCGATCACCAATCGGAGTTCTTGATCACCTGAAACGCCGTATCGCACGAATCTCGTAGCGTCGGGAAGTGAAAGGTCAAGAGATCTTTTCAAAGACGACTATCAAGCGCTTGTTAATCTTTAAGGACCACTAGCGGGTGAGATTCATCAGGGGTTTAAAAGAAATAAAATGGAAGAAGATCTGGGCCTTAGAATCATTAAACACGCATCTTAATTAAATCAAGCGGCCCAGATATGTTTAAACATTTAAATAATAATTCTGTGCTAATCTGAGCCGTAGATCCATTAAACACTTATCTCAAACTAATCTGGCGGCCCAAATGAAGAAGGGAATTGGAAAGATGCGCACCAATCTTGATATAGATCTCGGCGGCCCATTAAGCCCATTAATTAAATAATAATAAATAGTGATAATATGAAGTAAATAAATGATTTGAAAATGTTCCTGAACTCCAAATTGACTCAAATTTGTTTCTAAAATTTTCTTATTTTTCATACTATTTTTCTATACAATAATATTCCAGTTTTAAAAATACAATCATGATAAAACAATTTAAAAGCAAAAAACATTACATATATCGATATAGTTGACCTAGCTTTGACTTGTCATTTTAAATACTATAAAAATTCCAAAAATACAAATAAAAATCATAAATAATAACTAGATATATTTTAGTGATTTTTCAAGTGATTTTCCATGAAATAATAATGATGATTGTAATATGCTATAATAAAGTGAGATTAGCTATATTCCTTGATAAATAAAAATATATGAATAATAATGGATATTATATTGATATTTTCTGTAAAAGAATAATAAAAATAAATAGCACAAAAATACAAAAATATAATATCATGGTAATAAATAGTAAAATACATTTTCTTTTATAATAAAGAATGATAATATAGTTTTACAATATGAATTGTATTTCTTTTGTTATTTCTATACAAATATACAAAAATATACTTTTGATGAATAAAATGTAATAAAAATAATAGTTTTAATAAAAACATAATGAATTTCATCTCTTATGACTAATAATAAAAATCTTATACTTTTCTATAGATAATAAATAGAGATAATAAAAATAGATATAATGAATAGTATAATAAATAGAATAGAATATTAGTAATGATTTCTTTTAACTATTATAGATATAAAAAAAAATAATAATAAAATAATAATAATAATAAAAATGATAATAGTAAAATAGTATAGCTAACCATCTTTTGATTTTGTAAATAATTCTTACATAATGAATAGTATTACAATATAATAGGATATAATGACAAAATTCTATTACTTTAGCTATTATAAGCATTTTAAAAATATAAATAAAACATAGCCATCTTACTTTCTATTATTTTTGTAAGTGATTTTCTACAAAATAAATAGGGTTTAGAAATAATAAAAATTCTCTTATTTTAGCCATTATAAAAAAAAAAATCCCAAAAATATTAATAGCTACCCCTTTTCTATTATTTTTGTAAATAATTTTCTACATAGATAAATAGAGTTTAAAAAAAAATAAAAATAATAATAATAAAAAAATAATAATAATAATAATAATAAAAAAAAAATAATAATAGTAATAAGAATAATAATAATAATAAGAAGATAATAATAATAATAATAATAATAATAAATAAACACATCTTCATAATAAAAATAATAATGGAAGATATTATAATAGATTCTCATTTTTTAGAAATGAATAAATATGCTCACATAAGGAGTGTAGAGCCATATGAGAATATTTGCACACATTAGTCAAGACAAGAACATCTTGACGTGAGGAGATTAAGGCTTTGATAGCAATATAAAGGAGGTACGTTGAGACAGAACATCTTGACGTAGAATGATTAAGGCTTCGATAGCAATGTGAAGAAGATACGTTGAGACAAGAACATCTTGACGTGAGAGATTAAGGCTTTGATAGCAACAAGAGAAGATACGTCGAGACAAGAACATCTCGACACTTGATGAAGAATAATAAGATACGTTGAGACAAGAACATCCTAACGTAGAATGATTAAGGCTTCGATAGCAACATGAAGGAACATGTCGAGACAAGAACATCTTGACGCTTGATAAAGAATAATCAGAGTTATGATACTAACATGGAGATATATGTCGACTCTGAAGAAGAAGAACATTATGATGTCCTAGATAGGTGACATCTTAATGACTCGCTGCCATGAGCAAGTAACTCATGATTGAATACGCTCACACAAGGGGTGTAGGGCAACATAGTAATTTTGCACAAGTAATGCAACATATAGAATGGCTAGTCGAGACAAGAATATCTTGACGCTCGCCGAAGAATGACCAAAGCCACGACATCAGCATGGAGGGATATGTCGACTTTGAAGAAGAAGTACATTACGATGTCCTAGCGAAGTGACATCTTAATGACTCGGTGTCGTGAACAAGTAATTCATGACCATTTGAGCTGGCAAGACCGAACTTGTCCGTCGATGAGTTTGTCTCCTGGCTCATTTCCCGAGAATGTGAGATTGAATCGGTCCTGTTGGTAGATTCATCCACAAAACGATGAATGTGAACCGTTCTGTAGGTAGGTTCCTTCACTAACACATGCCTCAATGTTGAGCGGCCCGGCGCTTCGGGTTTGACATTGTGTGCAATTGTGTTTCCTAGGTTTATGAATCGGCTTAGTGCTTCGAATTCATGATCTAGAAGATCGGTGAGAAGAAACACGTGGGCCATATCCACCCTTCTCCCGATTCACCAACCTCAAGATCAACCGGCTCGGCGCTTCGAGTTGTATTTTGTGTGATTGGTTGTTGACTAGTTAAGATTGAACCTGGTCTGTTTGTAGGTTTATCTTCTAGATCAACGGAGGTCGAGCTCGGCCCGTATGTAGACTCACCTCAAGCCCCTATGAAGAGATTAACCTGGTCTGTTGGTAAGGTTACATCTCGAGGTGGCATGGACTGAACCGATCTGTTTGCAGGTTCGTCCCCATAGGACAAAACCGATCTGTTTGTAGGTTTGTCTTCCATAGATTGAACCGATCTGTTTGTAGGTTCATCTTCCGTAGACCCCGTTTTATAAACCTAGACGACCACTTGACCATCTTTTAACTATACTATTTGCTTCTCTCTTTCAAAGATCCAGAGGTGCCTCGAGGTTCTTGTACACTTCTGCTAAATGAAAGGTATGTGTCAAATTTAGTGCAACTTAGTCCATAGAGTTGTCCATTAAGTTTAATGCAGCATAACATGTTTCTTATTTCTTCGGAATTTATTTGAAGTTTCATGATAAAGATTGTCAAAATAACAACTCCCAATTGATTCCTTCCCCTGCAAAGAATTAAAATTCCTTTTGGACTCCAATGACATATATATATAGTTGTTGAATTTTCATTTATTTGACCATTGATCAAGATGGATATTTGCATTTCTTAATTTGATATCAAATTGTGCCGTGTACTGAGATCCATCATAAAGAAGATTATGTAGTGGCGTTATTATTTAAAATTTATTGTAAAGATCAATATATAAGATGAAGGACAAAACATCATGGTTAGGTCAAGAACACAAGGTTCATTAATTGGACAACATCATCTTCAGTAATACAAGAAAATAAGTTAATTAATTAAGTACATATAAATTTTAATTCATAATAGGAAAAATAAACAAACTAAAAAAGCATCGCCAATAATAAAATATATTACAATCTGTAAAACTTGACACTTTCTTGTATATAAGAAATTCAACAGTAAAATGTGAGGCCAAGTTCCCAAGATTTTTTTTTTTTGTAGCAGACTGCTAGCCAATCTTACCTCCAAAATGTCGATGGAAACTAGAACTGAGAACGTCAGGCAAGAATTCTATTAGAAGCCGTAACCAAATATCTTTTGTATCTTTTGTATATGTTATTTAATTGATCTTGACAATTCGATCGAAAAAGTCCGATCACAGTAATTGGGGTTGGAATTTTATTTCATATCAAAACCGACCAGTACTAATCAAAAGGATCAGAATCCAAATTTGCTGCTTTACTAAGTTCATCATTCCAACAAAAACAGGTGTTGTATCTATCGTAACACCCATCGTCTCGTCATCAGAATTGTCACCCTGCTGCAAAATCTCGGTCCATATATATATATATATATATATATATATATATATATATATATATATATAATATAAACATACGCCTTACCAAACATGCGTGCATAATCGCAACTACAACCCAGAAAGAAAACATAAAAGCACACGTTTCATTGTTTTCTTGATCTTCTTCCCAAATATATTTTGAGACCTATCAATCCTAGTTACCATATCTACATTACAATGGCCTCAACATTGCAGCTGAAAGATCAGCACTTTTTGTTTGTCATAATACACGGGCAAGGACACATTAACCCTGGTCGGAGCTTTGCGAAGCGTTTAGCCAGGACTACTGGTGCTCAGGTCACCTTCTCCACTACCGTTTCAAACCATCGACTCATGTTCCCTTCTCTCACTAGTCCAGATGAGGAAATAACTGACGGACAGATAACCTACATACCATATTCTGACGGGTACGATCATGGAGTGAAGTGGTTTGTAGATGACCCAGTCGACTATCACGAGAAGTTCAATCGAGTCGGGCCTGCAACTTTTTGTTCCATCTTAGACAATCTAGCTGCACGCGGCCAACCAGTAACATGTATTGTATACAGTATGTACATGCATTGGGTTAAAGATCTCGCGATTGAGCGGGGCATACCGACAGCCTTTTATTGGGTCCAGCCTGCTGGCATGTTAGCCATATACTACCACTATCTTCGTGGATACCGCGACTTGATAACCGCCCATGCAGATGATCCATCCTTTGTGGTGAGCCTCCCACATTTACCCCAAATGAGGATCAAGGACATGCCAACCTTCTTCACAAACTCCATGGATAAAACTTTGAAGGCAACTTTTGAAATAATTTCACTGACAATTGAGTCTGCATTGAAGCCCAGAAAAGATGGTTCAAAATCGATGCTTCTTATAAATACTTTTGAAGATCTAGAACATGAGGCGATCAAGTGCATAGAGGAGGCAGAGGTTTTGACAATAGGCCCGTATATACCATCATTGATACATGACGGGAATGAGACCAACATATCTGGAGATCTGTTCAAAGCATATGAGAAGGGTTATATGGACTGGCTTGATACCAAACCAGAAAACTCAGTGGTCTACGTGTCTTTTGGTAGCCTTGCAACTATGAGCAAGAAGCAGATAGAAGAGATATAGCATGGGCTGAAGGACAGTGGTCATCCATACTTACTGGTAGTGAGAAAGAACAACCGCGAAGCAGGGGTACAATTAGAAGAAGGAGAGAATAGCATGGTGGTCGAGTGGTGCAACCAGGTACAGGTCCTATCTCATCCATCCATCGGCTGCTTTGTGACACACTGTGTCTGGAACTCGACATTAGAGAGTTTGACATGTGGTGTACCAATGGTAGCTGTGCCACAGTGGTCAGACCAAGACACCAATGCAAGGATGGTGATGGAGTGGTCAGCTGGTGTTCAAGGTGAGATAAACAAAGAAAGGGTAATAGAATCAGGGGCGCTGAAAAATTGCTTGAAGCTGGTCATGGGGAATGGAGAAAAAGCTCTTGAAATCAGAGAGAGTTGTAAGAAATGGAGGAAGAAGGCTCGGGAGGCTGTCAGTGATAATGGATCATCTCACCGTAACTTCAAGTATTTTTTGGATAAAATTGTCACCATGTCAGAGCCGAATAATTAAGTAAAGTCTCTTCTGTTGAATAATAGCACTGTTTTTTAAATAGCAGTAGTGTTATTGGGTTAGCAACTATTTAAATACAAAATTAAAATCGAAAATAGCAGCAGAATAGTGCTAATCCGTTAACCCATGGAAAACGTTGGGTTAGCGGATTAGCGTCTATGAGGATAATGAAAATAATAAAAAAATATTTTTTTTCTTTTATATTAATATGGAGTGATATTAAATAAATATTATTATTAAATAAAATACTAAAAAATAATTAATTATTTTAACTATTTTCTCCATCTCATATTTCTATCCAAACAATATTTTACTAATCCGGAGTAGCAAAAATTAACACTCTTCTTATATTTCCCGAAATATCACTAACCTCACACTATTCTCAACTACTAACCCAAATAGTATTATTAATCCTTTCACCGTCCAAACACAAGAAAGCAGCGATTGGCATGAATAACCACCCTATAGGTTTGTAATAAAAGAAAAAATTCTATAAATAATGAGCATACAACTTGTAAATGGATTACAGTTCCATAATTTCGGATAAGTTTGTAGGTTTGGTTGCATTTTACAGAAATCAGCTTCATTGGGGAACTACCTTTATCAATTTATATTGATAAATTAAAAATAAAAAATAATATTAATTTATTAATATGATATTAATTATTACATTAATTATAATAATTATTATATTATTAATGCTAAGATTATTATTATATTATTAATACTAATAATAATTTTATTAATATTAATAATTATTATTATTTTTGTTGTCCTAGTAATAATAATAATAATAATAATTTCATCATCTTCCATACATAAATAACTTGAAGTATAACTTAAGGAGTCTTGATAAGTTCTTTAATTTAAAGAGTCTTTATGTCAACTTCTTCGTCTTTATTTCTTCTTTAATTATCATTGTTTGGCTCCATAAATGAGGGATAAAAAATTTATTTCCCAATTATGCTTCAACCAAACATGACCATAGTGCCATTTGCATGGTGTAAAAATAGTGCCATTTGGGTCAGTAGTTAAGAATAGTGTGAGATTAATGATAACTCAAAAAATATGAGAAGAGTGTTAATTTTTTAACTATTCGGATTAGTACAAATGTTGTTTGAATGGTAATTTTAGAATAGTAATTGAGAGAGTGAATTAAATAATGAACTATTTCTTTTTTTTTCATTTAAACCAAACTCTAATTTTTATCATGGCTTGTTAAATATGCATCGGGCACTATATTTTCTAATTTAATGCCTTATTTTTTTAATTTACCAATAAATATTTTCTAACACTTTATTTAATATTAACATTTATATAAAATTTGTTTCCCATTTTTGTAAGTAGTCCTCCCAACACACACAGAGTTTTTCTAAACCGTATTATATCACAAAACAACACTCGTTTTGAAAAGGGAATTGATAAATTAACTCTGTTTTCTCACACTTGAACCAACAAATAATAGCAAATAAATTTTCACATTACAATGGAATGATTTAAAAGAGAAGAGGGAATGCAAGGTACTTTTATCACCCAAAAAAAAAAAAGAATGACATGCCGTCATCTATTCATCTATTTTCTTGATTTTAATTAAAAAAAAGTACATGAAAAACTATATCTAAACATACTAGAGAAGCATTAAACAAGAGTACAAGATTGTGAAGGTTTTCTATTTTTTTTTTATGATTCAAAGTTGGATTAAAATAGAGGTGGTAATTAGGCAGGTTGGGCATGTTCGAGTTCGGTTCAGGTCAGGTTGACTCGGGTCAATTTGACTCAGCAAAATTGTCGGATCACGGATGATCAGGTCGGGTATCAGATCATTTCGGATTTCGAGTCATATCAGATTGGTCGGGTATTGGATCATCTAGTATCGGGTCATTTTGGGTTTCGGGTCGTATCAGTAAGGGTCGTTTATCGGGTCATCTAGTGTCGGGTTATTTCGGCTTTCGAGTCGTATCAGGTCGGGTCGAGTCAGTTATCAAGACATCTAGTGTCATATCATTTTGGGTTACAGGTCGTGTCGGGTCGGTTATCGGGTCATCTAGTGTCGGATCATTTCGGGTTTCAAGTAGAGACTTGACAATAGGACGAGTCGGTCCGATCCAAACCCCGTCGGTCCAAAGATAAGGATGAGTCACGGGTCAAGGGTGAGCATGGATCAGATGGTCCATATTAGAGTGGTTCAATACGAGAAACCCTCGATCCAACCCATGTTAGACTCCCTACGGATATGACCCACACTAATTGGGATGAGTGACCCACGGAGCGGTCCGGTCCGGGATAGGGGTGGGCACATTTTTTTTATAATTTCACAAAAGTATAAATAAACCTCAGAAAATCTCTAAAATTTCCAAAAAAAATTCAAAAAATTCAAAAAATTCAAAAAATATGGAAGCTAAACTATATAAAGAGAGAGTAAAAATACAGTGTCAGGAGTCCTTTCGTAAGTTTAACTCAAAAATACATCAAATCATCTCTAAATTTTAGTTTATCATGCTCATTAAATTTTTTATATGAAAATCTTGTGGGATGCAAAAATTTAGAGTGTTTTGAATTTTTTAAGTCACCGTTTTTAATTTTTAATAAAAAGTTCAAATATTAAATATTTTATTATTATTTTTAGAGCTCATTTGATGTATTTTTTTATTTTCTCTCTCTATATGCAGGTAGTAAATAACTAAGAATTTCTAAAGTAGTGAGGTTTGAAATAAATTATATCTTCGACCAGGTACAAAAAAAATTAAGGCCATATATTGAGACTATTTTAATTTTATGGATTAAGCATCTGTATAGCTCAGATTTTTATGAGAATTTGACACTAATAATATTTTTCAAGGGAAAATAAATTCAACAGAATAAATCTTTATTTTTTTTTAAAAATGGCATTGTTTTTTATTTAGACAATGAGCTATTATGTTATATAATCAACTATAAGCACAAGATAGCATATGATACAACAAAAACTCTAAACGCATCATCGACGATATGTTCCGTTCACTTTCTAAATAATTATGTCGACTATACACCATATAAATTTCATCAAGTTCAAAATTTGAGACAACGTCGATCAAATAACTTTAAAAACACATAATCGGATGATCATGAATTGTTCGCAACTAATCGATAAATTAAATTAAGTGAAAAATCTTGTAATCATCATAATCATGTTCTTCATATTTTTCCAATCTTATACCAAAAATTTGACAAAGATCATCCAATGTTTTCCTTTATGATCTTAAGTTGAAATTCAACGGTTTAAATTATTTTGACGTATATGGATAATAAAAAATAAAGAAATTCTCATAAAATTCATTATTTAAGTAAAGTTGATCATAAAATTTAGTTATTTTAATTTTATTTAATTTTTAGATATTTGATTGTATTTTATAAAAAAAAAATTATTTCAATATCATTTGGTGTCGGGTCGGATCAGGTCATTTTGGGTTTGGGGTCATATCAGATCGGGTCGGATATCCAGTTATCTAGTGTCGGGTCATTTTGGGTTTCATGTAGTATCAGGTCGGATCGGGTCAGATATCAGGTCATCTAGTGTCAAGTCATTTTGGGTTTCGGGTCGGGTCGGATATCGGATCATTTAGTGTCGAGTCATTTTGGATTTTGGGTCATATTAAGTCGGGTCGGGTCGGATATCGGATCATCCAGTGTCGAGTTATTCCGGTTTTTGGTCATATCGTGTCCGATCAAGTCGGATAGGCTTCTCGGGTCGGGTCGGGTTCTGCACATTAAAAGAGGAAAAGGGTGTTGACTGTTATTGAGTTTTAAAGTCCGAGATCAGAAAATTCACAAAAAATAGAACTATTAGAAAATTATGAAACTTGGACAGTGCGTAAACCTAACCAATATCTATTTATTCCCAAAATTTCATGTACATTGGATAGCCGTATTTGTTTCATATTTTTTTGCTTTAAAACTAGGTTGAAATGCCCTTATCCGTAGTTCATACCAGTAAACGATTTTGTAGCAATTCTTTGGTTCTATTGCTGGTACAATACAAAAATGTAAATGAAATGTTTGGTATGCCATGGAGATCAGAAATGTAATGTGTGATGAACTGACTGGTACCAACGCATACAACAGTTCAAAAGCTACAAATCATCACAAACAAGGCTTGAACAAGTACAAATCCATTGTTACCGTCTGCAATTTTGTAAGAGACATGTTATTCAGGCATTAAGCCTGATTTCTTTACCATCCTAATTGCATTATAGATTGTTCAAGCATGGAAGATAACAAATTGGGATGTCAGTATCAGTGAAACTACACAAGCAAAGAAACTACAAAGATATGATACCAGCAATAATCAACAACAAAGAAAAAGCTCAAGCAAGTTAGCACAACATCACATAGGTTAGGTTCAGTCCCTAACATGGAAAAATGACACACAAGGCCAGAAAAAGGAGAAAGTAAGCACGGCTTCAAACCGTACCAAACAAAAGTGTCAAACAGCGACGAGAGGTCGACCAGCCCCAAAGCACCCCATCCCAGTTCCAGTGTCGTCCCCTTCACAGTAACAAGCACATCATTACAGATCACTATCTTCTGATTGTTCCTTGAAGAAGACAGTACTAGCTTTTGTTTTGTCAATTTCGTCGGAGATTTGAGGGCCGAGGCGTTCTCAATTTTGGTGTTGGAGAAAATTTCTGCTGTGAATAAAGAGGAGAGAAGAACCATTGGGTTAATAAAATAAAGAGGTTTGGGGTGTTTTTTATTATTCACGATTGATTGAGCTGCTTCGCTAAACACACCCATAATTAATTGCTTCTGCCCCTGGATCATTCCGATTTCTTTTCTAATAGAAAAAAATTAATAAAATTTTGCATTATCTAGTATAATTATGCCGATTTTTTCATGACATAACATGATCAAAAAAATTTCTGAAATAGCTGTGTGGCCCGTGAAAACTCGAACTACTATATAACAAAAACATTTTAAGTTACGAAGATACTAAACTGGGACAATTAATCAATTCATTTCAGCAAGTATAGAAATGGGCCCCCACGGCCCCAATGATATGATTTTTTCATCTAATTAAACAGCCCACCAGCCCAGTTCTGTTTGCCCGCTAGTCCTAGTTCTTTTTCTGACATAAGCTCTCCTCTTTGTTCCACAGAATTTGTTTTCAATTCCGGCTCTCGTCTCATTTCTACCTTGTTTTTCACCTCCCAGGAATGCATAAGCACTCATCAAGTACAGTACAGTGATTGTGGTCTCAATGCATGATTATTGCTAGTACCCTACAGCCATTCATGCTTAGGGCCGGTTCGGTGGGGTTTAGAGAATGAGGGATAAAAATCTGCTGTTATTTTTTTGGAGAAAAATAGGATTTTGTTATTTAATTCAAAAAAATATAAAAAAAAAAAAAAAAAAAAAATTTAATGGATATGTTCTTTTACTTATAGATTAATAACTTGTCAAATTTCATATAGTTTCATTAATATTTGATACTTCATCAAAGATTATCAAATTTAATAGTCTTTCACTAATATTTATCAACGGTTCTAAATTAACGATCTTTGATGAACTATCAAACGTTAATGAAAATTATATAAAATTTGACGGACTATTAATCTATAAGTAAAAGAACATGTTTATAATTTTTTTCTATTTTTTAATATAAATAACATAATCTTATTCTTCTACAAAAAAATAACAGCATATTTGATCTTTTTTTCACGGAGACGGGAATGATCCGAACGGACTCTTATAGCTCTATTCGGACCATTTCCGTGGAGGTGGGAAAAAAATCACTTAGATCAATTTTTTTTACCTCATAAACCGTAATAATTAGTTTAATTTCCAGTTTTTTCCCACGTGTGGGGAGGAAGCGAACAGGCCCTTAATCTGTTCAGCCGAATCAGCTGCCAAGGGAACAAAAGGGTAATTCTAACCAGTTGGGAATTTTCCCATTCACCGTTCGGATACATTTAGGATAAGAGAATTATGGCCCGTTCGGCGTCTGAGAAAAAAGTTGGGAAAAAAATTGAGTCCGACTCAATATTTTATTTCCCATGTGAACAGTAAAAATCAATTCAAATACTACATCCATGTCCATTCCCATCTCGTGGCCGAACAGGCCCTAAGGAGTAATCAGCGGAGTAATCGACAGGATTAATCGGCGGGGCCGAGGCATGTATGGATGTACCAGTTGGGCACTCTGATTGGTAATGTAATCCATAAATGTATTGTTTCATTGACATTGTCCAACTGGTACACTCCAAATTTGTTACAAACTTTAGCTCAGAAAGAAATTCGCTGCAAACTATTGTGTTTGGTTCATAACTAATTTCGGCTTTCCATTTTATTTTAGGTTATTTAAGTATTAAGTTACTGTAGAATTTTATTTTCTGTTCTGCCAGAAAAAAATGCAGCACATATCGAACAAATGATCTGATAACATTTCTTTCTTTCTTTTTTTCAATTGCCACTCCTGGTAGCAAAATTCTAATATCCATAGGATATTTATGGGATGAGAGCGAGAAAATTCCCACCTTGTTGTCTGAAAACTATCAGTATTGAACCAGTGGTCTTGTTGAAAGGGTTCAACTATAATTTTGTGAAGGAATCACCTTATTCTTTTGCCAAACAGGTTTGTTTTGAATATTAACCCATTATATTTCTTTACTTACCCCTTTTTGTGCATTTACAATAAATCATTTGCATCTATATATTTTGGTTTAGTGATTGGGGAAACTACGATTGTGTTCAGAGTTAAGTACCAATTGTGACATTAAAACAAGAAACTACATACCTCTTGGACAAAGGTTATCATTATAACGTCTTATAGAAATCTGGTCCTCAATTTTTTTTTCTTACGCTGCCGATGACAATGATATTTGCCCCATCTAATTTAGTTTTCTTTTATTTATGTATATTGTAGCAATGGGTTGTCTAGTTGACTGAAATCTACCTAATTAGTTTTGTAAAAATATTCAACAAAATGATTAAATTTGATATGAATTCCTGAAAAGTAATAGGAATGGGTTTAGGATTTCCTGCCCATTTAAAAATAAAAAAGAAGTTGGTATACTGTGATGACTTGCAGCTCAGCATTAATTGCTGAAATAATCAAAGACCTTCTAAATACTCTTTATGAATGTCATCAAATTGCAACATGAAGACCCACCTTTACCTGTTGCCTCACTTGCTTTTTCCTTCCAATACACTGCCATTTTACGCATCTTAGCTGCTGCTGCTCCACCCCCCATCACCACATCCAGGCACCTAATCAGTTCTCTCCTTTCCAAAACACCATCCCCAATAAGTTCAGCTGTAACTCCAACTCCCCACACCTCAAGTAATTTTGCATTCATTGTTTGATCTGACATACGTGGTGCACCAACCATGACCACACCGCACGAAAGACTCTCTAAAACAGAGTTCCAACCGCAATGAGTCACGAAACAACCAACCGAAGAATGAGAGAGTACCTTAACTTGATTGCACCATTCTACAATCATGCCATTTTTTACACAGTCAAAATCAATGCCTTCGACTCTGTTATCCTTTCTCACAACCCATATATATGGCCTCCCACTGTCTTCTAAGCCATTTAACAGCTCTTCTAGCTGATCCTTTTTAACAGTTGCTAAACTGCCATACGACACATATACGACTGATCTTTCTGGCTTGGAATCAAGCCATTGGACGTATCCTTTTTCTTCATGCCTGAAGAGTGACCCACCATTTTCCGATTCACCATTTTGATTAGCCATCACAGGCAACAATGGGCCTACAGGAAGCATCTCTAATTCGGTGAAGATAGCAAGCTCTCTTTCTTCCAATTCAGCAAAGGTGTTTATCAGTACAATTGGTTTTGAATTATCAGCTCTTTCTTCAAGTAGAGATTGGAATAGCTGATCAAATGCAAGGTACACGGAATGGAAAGGGTCGGATTCATTGAACGATTGATTGAGAAAGTTCGGTAGGTCCTTGATTTTGTAAGGCTGCAAGCCTGGGAGCTCAAGCAAGTAAGACGGTTCATGATGATTTGATTTGACCAGCTCTCCATAGCCATTGTAGTAGTGGTAGTAAATGGCAAAGACAGTGGCAGGCTGGATCCAGTAGAGTGCAGAGGGAATTCCATGGTCTCGCGCAACATCAGCTGCCCAAGGGAGAAGGAGTGTGTATATGATGCAAGAGACCGGGCGCCCACTGGACCTGAGATTACCTGTAAACAATGAGACACCATGTGACAACGGTAGAACGAACCATCAATTATATGGGAGCAATTAATATGGGGGAAAAATGAGGTCTTTATGAGTTCCTATAATATATATTTTTTTTCTTTTCTGCAATGAAATTAGCCATCACCAGTTCGAGTTTCATACAAGCATCAACCAGTTTGTGGGGGAACAAGAAAGAAAGAAAGAAAGAAAGACGGAATTGCAACTGTTGGGTAAACTGTGAAAATTCATAACAAAGCAAATGGTATAATAAGAGGCTCCTAATTGTAAATCTGACACGCATTCAACACACCAATTATTTCAGAAAGAGTGCGAGACCCAATCTGGTTGAAGTCTGTCATGTAGTCATTGAATCCTGGAAGCCCCCCTCTGATGCCATCATCATGTCCATCGGAGAATGGAATGTATGCAATGAGTTCATCTTTGGTTTCTAGATTACTGGTTTCAGATAAAGAAGGGAACATGCGACGGTGCGCAGAGATAGCAGTGGAAAATGTGACATGGCTGCTGGTATCAAGCGCAAGTCGTTTGGCCAGGCGTAGTGCCGGGTTGATATGGCCCTGGAATGGGAAAGTTACTACCAAGAAATGCAATTGCTTCCTCTCCATATTTTTTAATTGTTCTTTTGAAGAAGTTTGGGAGGTTTTGGAGAACAAGCAAGAGGGAATGATAAACTATGAAGTAAAATTTTATTTTTGGTGGATATTTGGTTGGGAGAAAAATGACAAACCCAGTCGCTAAGGCTAAGTATTTGTGGCAGAAAAAATGCCTAAACTTTTATTGCAGCACAAGTGGACCTCTAATTGCACTGTGGTACTTAAACAGACTAAACAGTGGCTTTGCATTTGTTGTTTTTTTTTCAACTTTCTTGTTAATAGAATTGCATCATAAGAGACTATTATCAGATGAAAAGGATTGTATAAAATTTAAGACATTTTTTTAAATGAGGATTCCTGTTAATTTGATCTTTATTTTTTTAAAATGCTTAAAATTGAAAATGCGTCTCCTTTAAATTAAATAATACGTCACTATATCATGAGTTAGAAAAAAAATAATACATATATCTAAACCATTTATTTCGATTGAGCAGTTATGCAAAATTTAGACGTATGGTGCCATCAATTTATTGGCGAGATAAATGGGTAGAACTTTATATATTGTGGAGTTTAGGATT
Source organism: Schoenoplectus tabernaemontani (assembly GCA_037127355.1). Lineage (NCBI taxonomy): Eukaryota > Viridiplantae > Streptophyta > Magnoliopsida > Poales > Cyperaceae > Schoenoplectus > Schoenoplectus tabernaemontani. The sequence continues at coordinate 15,533,817 of CM073740.1, forward strand.
TCCCATTTTACTAAAGTAGGAATAATTATTGTTATAATATTTAAGGTACATATAACTAATATAATTTGCAAGATTACAAGCACTGATTAGCATTTTTAATTATTTATTAGTAATTGCTGGTAGCTCCTATGTATGTTGCCCTCTACTCTCTAGTGTTCAACCCAGAAGTCCAGATCTCTTTTGAGTGACGCCACTGTGTTCGTCAGCTATTTTGAAATTTTCGACAGCTCCTATTTCGTAAAAAATCTAGAACAGTATCGATCCGAAGGAATTTTTTTTTTTGGCAGCCAACAAAGATTCTCAAGTAATACAAAGATTTTGAAAAATAGACACGAGAATGCATCCCCTTGATTTTTATTGATATTTAATACAGCTCCTAAATAATTATGCAAAGATATCAAAATATAAAATTTCTAGAAAACTTTCTTCATCAACTATTATCTATTACTTTGATTATTTTAATATATAAACTGTTATTATTTAATAAAAAATTTATTAGTAAAGTATATATATTAAATTATTAATTTTTTTATTTAGTACTCGGTTAGTTAATGGATTTAAACCCGATAAGCCATTACAATCCGATAATTGCCCCCCTAATCAAAATCCTAGATCCGCCACTAGGAAGGGACTTGACAATGTTTATCTTGTCAATTTTAATAATAGATTTTTAAATAAATATGGAAAAAATAAAAAATTCTATAAATATGTTTTTTACTTATAAATTGATGATGATTTAATTTCATATAATTTTATTATCGTCCATCAAAATCTATCAAATTATAATCGTTATAAATTATATAAAATTTTGATAGTTTTTTATGAAATATCAAATAATAATAAAATTATATGAAATTTGAATTGTCATCAATTTATAAGTAAAAAATATATTCATAAGATTATTTTTCATTTTATTTGAAAATCCATTATCAAAATTATTAGAATAGTTCATTGTCAAGTGATCCCCACCCTAGTCCCTTCCCTGCCTATTAATTATAGTAGAGTAGAGAAACGGGAGTCAGATCAGATTTGCATCCATTTTGCATCTGCTTGGTGGTTGGTGCGTCCTAATAATCATAACTATAATCAACATATAATAATATAATATAACATAATAAAATAATAATAAAGTAATAAAAAATAATCATAATAAATAATAATATAATAATAGTAATATAATAAAAATATAAACATAATCATAATATAATAATATAATAATAAAAAAATTATAATTACAATCATAATTATAATAATATAATAATAATAAGTAATCATAATTTTAATATAATAATCATAATCATAATAATATAATAATAAAAATATAATCATAATCATAAAAATAATTATAAATAATTATAATTATAATAATATAATAATAAATTAATCATCACTATAATAAATATATAATAATATAATACAACATAATAAAATAATAATAAATAATAATAATCATAATCATAATCATCATAATATAATAATATAATAAGAAATAATCTTGATCATAATAATATAATAATAAAATAATTATATTTATATTCATAATAATATTATAATATAATATTAAAATTATATTTATAATAATAATAAATAATATAATAATACTAATGGTAATGATATTATAATAATAATAATGATAATAATAATTTAATAATAATAATATAATGATAATAATAATAAATAATAATCATAAATTATAATCATAAATATAATATAATATAATAATAATACTAAATCTTAATCTTAATCATAATATAATAATATAATATAATATAATATAATCAAACAATAATCGCTATTCCGACGAGAGCTAATCCGGTATTTCACCTATAAGTTGGTATACCGGATTAGCACTATTCTGCACTCTTCTACTTAGTCTAAAATTCGTTTGGCAAATTAATTCATCAGAATAGCTATTCTATTCCAACTTTTTGCTATTCCATTGGATACCAAACGGACCCTAAGAGAAGTTACTGTTGCTGCTAAAAGGGTGCAGTGCTCTTATGTGTATTTTATGATACATTTATATTGTGTTGCTACCGACTCAATTAGGACCATTATTATTGAATTGGTTCACATCAGGCAAAAAATATATAAATATAATTCGTTATGTAATTGAGAAGGGTTAAATGTATTTATTTTTTATATTTTAAGGTAGTTCAAGGTGGTAAAGGTTTTATAAGTCTAAATAATTTTAGATTTGATATCAAGTTTGGTGAAATGTAAAAAGATGTTTGTACAGAAAAGTATAGAAAAAAAATGATGTTAACGAAATTCGGTTATAAAACTTATATCTTCGGGTCTCATTCCACTAATAGAACGCCGCTATATTATCAAAAAATATATTTTATAATTTTCAAATTTTAGCTTCTTCACAAGAACTAATGCAAGAAAACTAAAAGCTCTAAAAAATAGAAAACTAAGAGCACTCAAAGCTCAGAAAAGTTAGTCTAAACTGAGCAAAAAAAAGTTGAGACAAAGTTCAAAGGATTAGGTTCTTGTATGTTTGTAAGGGTGAAAAGTTTTCTCTTGATAGCTTGAGTGAGTGTTCAGGATTGATAGTGGACAGAAAGATTTTGATAAATTTTCATTAGTTCAAATTCCTGAAGCAACTTAGTTTATAAAACACAAGAAGAGACATTAGTCTGGATTTTTGCCCAGGGAACCATTATAATATTTTCTGAACCGTTATAACGGTTCCATTTTTTATATTGATATGAAAGAATACCCTTGTCAGATTGCGTTACAACGATTTGATTATACTTGGATGAACCGTTGTAATGGTTGAGTTCAATGTTGTAACGCTTGATAAAATATTATAACTTTTTGATCAAGTTTGAATGTATTGACTTAGTGTCTGACAAGGTGCTATCACCAAAGAAATGTTATAACATTTCAATATAACGTTATAACGTCTTGAAATATTATAACTCCTATTGAAACATTAGATAACGATTCGACTGTTAAATTTTTATATTTCTTCTTTCAGTGAACTCAGAATTTTTAAGAGTGTATAAAACGTTATAACGATTTAGGAACGGTTATAACGGTTCACTACGGCAGAAATCTTTTGTTGTAATTTTTATGACTTGTTAAATTCAAATATATTTTGCAAAACAACAAAATAAAAAAATGTTAAGTGTAATATTTTTTTTGCCTCCATTATACTCACCTTCTAAATTTCTAATAACTCAAAATTTAAAACTGAAATAACAAAATAAATCATTAAATTTGATCTATATCATATTTTCTATGTACAAAAAATTATTTTTTCACTTTTATTTCATATTAACAATAATAATAATAATTCAACATCCAGATATTACTCATAGAGTCATATTAATTAATGCATTTCTTATGAGCCGTTATTGTCACGTAAAACAATATTTAAATATCATAATTTTTATTATATTCATAAATAAAGTGAGATAAATTAATCTAACATTTTATTTTTATATTCAGTTTTAAACTTTGAGTTATTAAAAATTTAAAAATTAAAGACATAATAGAGGCACTAAAAAGACACATTTCTTCTAAAGGAAAGGTATGTATCAGTCCATTTAGTTGTCCATCAAATTTAATGCAGCATAAAAATATTTCTTATTTCTTCGGAATTTATTTGGAGTTTGATAAAGATTGTCAAAATAACTGCTGGGCAATTGATCCCATCACATGCAAAGAATTAAAATTGCTTTTGGTCTCCATGGACTATGGATCCCCGTATACAGTTGAAGTGGAGGATGTCAATGAGATGTATATATCGAATTGGGAGCAGAGATGCACATAAGATATATAAACATACATTAAGAGGTACAATATTAGAATTTTTTTTAATGATATGATGGTTCAGTAATCAAGATTGACCATACCTTTGTGATTGGGATCAGCAAAGAATTTTCTAATACTGCATTTAATTTAGATTAATCTACGGATCAAAATAGCTAAGGGTCCGTTTGGCAAATTAAGGAATAATTTTGGAAGAGTGGTAATTTTGGAAAAGTGATAGAATAATGTATTTTTGGAAGAGTGGTAGAATAGTGGTATTTTAATGTATTTTTTGAAAATATCGTTTGGCGGTAGAATAGTTAAAATATGGATAATTATGATACTATAATGATAATGATCATAATAATAGTAATAATAATAAAAAATAATATTAACAATAGTAATAATAATAATAATAATAATAAAATAATGATTATAAATCATAATCATAATAAATAATAATATAATCATAGTTATAATTATAATAATATAATATAAATATAAACATAATCATAACATAATAATAATATAGTAAAAATAATAATATAATTATAATCATAATATGATAATAATAAATAATTATAATCATAATAATATAATTATAATATAATCATAGCTATAATCATAACAATAATATATATAATAATAATAATAATAATAACTAATATTAATCATAGTCATAATCATAATAATATAACCATAATCATAATATAATAATATAATAATAATAATAATAATAAAATTATAATCATGATCATAATAATAATAATAAATAATCATAATATAACATAATAAATAATAAATAATAATAAAATTAATCATATAATAATAATAATAGTGATGTTAATATAATAATAACAATAATTATTATAATAATATAATAATATATTAATAAATAATAATATTCATGATAATAATAATAATTAATATTCATGATATTAATATAATAATAAATCATAATAATAATATAATAATAAATCATAATCATAATCATAATCATAATAATATAAAACAACATAATCAAACAATAATAGCTATTCCGACGAGAGCTAGTCCGGTATACCATCTGTAACTTAGTATACCGGATTAACACTCTTTCATACTCTTCTTCTTAGTCTAAAATTCATTTGACAAATTAATTCATCAAAATAACTATTCTATTCTAACTATTTACTATTCCACCAAGTGCGAAACAAACACTAATGTAACAACGTCACAAATAAGTTCAGACCATTGTGTTATTGCAATTTCATAATGGCACGAGGTAAATGATCGATGCTAAATTGCTAATTGCTTAAACAAAGAGAAAAAAAAAACATAATTTAGCAATGATTAGCATCAGTTGGTGGCAATGGCATACTAGCATTTGCTTAATTGTCCTGTTATTTTCAGTCCTTGAAGTCTGGATCTGTCATTTTTTCTGATATGAAAACATCGGAAATGTCATATGTCAATCTATTTTGAAATTTTCAATCAGATATATTCACACGTAACTGGTAAGGATATGATCCTAAAAAAAAAACTGGTAAGGATATGTCAAACTGCATATTGTGGCGCGTAAAAAGGTTTCTGTTGCTGCTAAATGGACGAAGAAGTTACAAAAATAAAAATATATATAGTGTAGTGATGGCATCATGTTAATTTTATTTTATTCTATTTTCGGTGTTTTAATAAAAATATATCTTGTATATTTATTTATTTCATTTGTTGTGCATTATATATTATAGTTAATGAAAAGAATGGCTTATAAATATAATGCATGAGTGTGAATATGAATATCGTATCTGATACGGTGCAGGTGCATTGATATAGTAATTTTTAAATATATAGAATATAAATGCAGCTATGCAAAAATAAAAATTATATTTAATAATTCAAAATAAAGAATAAAAATATATTTAGTATCTAATATTTAATTTTATTTGAAATCTTATTATAAAAAAAACTTGATAGTTTCATAAATATGAACATTGTATTGATTGAAGAGCGCTATGAGAGTCCCAACAATTAATGTGATCTCAATTTTAACTCTCAGGTGTCTTGTACTCTTGTGTAATAGCCAAGGTTTTAAATAGTGGTTACCACGTCATCGTCATATAATTTAAAAAAAAATATTGTGCTATAGCGTGCAATAGTGAAAACTATTTAAATAGCGTAAATAAATAATATCAATATTTTTATTTAAAAATTCATAAAATAATAAAGTAAATAATACAAAATCAATTAAAAAAATAATACTAACATTGAATAAATATAATTTTCAAACTACTATTTAAAATATCTTTGATATAGTAAATTACTAAATTAAGTAATACATATCATTTTCTATCAAGCACATTCCAACATTAACTAAAGTTCATGATGAATTAATTAAAATACTAAATTTTGGATTAGATTAAATCTCAAAATAAAGTTTTTTTAAGTTAATTTAGTTTAAATTAGATTTAAATTGCTTAAGTTCAAGGTACTGTCTAGTTTTCATTATTATTTCAGGTAAAAAAATGAACCCAAAAAGAAAATAAGAGAAAGATGCAAGTCGGGATCAAACCAGAACGCTAATATATAACAAGAAAGAAATGAATTTTGATCTAAAATTTATATGGAGTGATTAAAATTATATTTCTATCTCTACTCGCTACTCCTTATTAAGAATGTAAGTGTTTTGATTCTGTAACGATCTAGATTTTTTGTTAAATTTTTACAACTAATATCAGTCATCGGATTGAGTTATTCGTCAAATATTGTTACTATCTCTATGGTCATTTGTGTTGAAGTTATAATTTTCTCTCAATTTTAATTGTTACACGAAATGCTGCATAATTTAGAAGTACAATTGCTCTATTTTTTTTTCTTAGATTGTCATCAATTATGAAATTTAACTTGTCTTAAATTCTCAATGCCAACTTTTCTCTCAATTCTGTATTTATTTTATATTAATTATGTATTCATGATTGAAATTTACATTAATTACTAAATTATCTTCATTTTTATTTTTTTTCTGTTCACATAAAGATATGAATTTTTTTATTTTTGAAAGACATAATTGTAACAACGCACTAGCAAGATACTAGTATCAATATTATAGATCTTATTTGTAACTTTCCAACACACTTTGAATCACCTCAATCGGAGTACGGATGAAAAAATTATGACCGTTTGAAATTTATTGTGAATAAATGTATGATGGTGTTCAATAGCGTTGCTATACGCTATACGTAATAGCGGAGTGCAAATAGCACACATAGCACAATGTACATAGGTGTATAGTATAACGTTAGGCTTCCGAAAATAACTATAGCAGCGCTATAACGCGCTATTTAGAATACTGATAATAGCATGTGCTATGTGGGTTCCAATAATTAATGTCATCTCAATTTTAAGGTCTCTTGTGTCCGAAGCTCCTGATAGTTTGCACAAACATGGTCCCAACTCAGAAAAAGAAATTACGTATTCAAGCGATGAAGCACTTATAAAAGAAGTGATGCGCTAGCTACTCGATAAATTTCTCTATTCTCACTCCCCAAAGAGGGAGACTTCATCCATCTTTGAAGGCTGGATACGCGTACCCGTGTATATCATTAACCAAATTCATGGGTCAAAAATATATTTTATTTGTTATGCAATTGGCATATCTGATATGTACCCCAACACATATTTTGTGTGAATCTGTATCTGATATCAATCCAATACGAGAATGGCAGCTTCTCGGTCAAACCTGACAACAGCTTATATAGAAAATCAAATATATTTTTTTGAAGTAGTACGTAGGAGAATAGCTACTATATAATTTTATTAAATCAAATTGAAAAAAATATTATAAATTTAGTAGAAGAAAAGTGACAAGAAGAAAAGACAAAATGAAAATATAAATGTAGTCCAATACAAGAAAATTATTAAAAGAAAAAAAAAACAGTTTTGATGTGTCTCGTTTATCAATGATCCAATATAATTCACGGCATTTCAAAACTGGAGCAGATAGGAGGGGCAAGTTGATTAGCCGTCATTCTAAACAAGGCAGCTATCAGTATCATCCCAACAAGCTCACAATCGTCCATAGTCATCAAGCACAACACTAAAAATCGATTCGTCAATAGATAACCCGAAATAGAGAGAGAAGATGCATATCAGATCTATCGATAACAAGAATCTAACATAGTCAGACTTGAATCTGAATGTCAAAACCAAATCTGTCAACTTATAACTTGAGACAGAAGGAGGAAGAGAGAGCAGATCCAGAGGAGGCAGGAGAGAAGGTCAGAGTCAATATCATTGTCTCTGTCAGTGACCGTCCTGTGCCAAAGAGTGATTATAGAGAAGAAAAAAATGTTAGTGTTCGCTTATATATTCAAGGTGGAGAGGAGAGAGGAAGGAGAGGAGGAGGGAGGAAGTCAGGGAGGCAGGGGAGGCCGACAATGCGATCTTCCCGATTAGGGTTTTACTTCAATAAATACAATACTATACAAAATAAGTTGAATGATAATCATTAACTTTAATACTAACTCATTTAACATGAATGCTAAAATCGATATTTATTTTGTATAAAATGTAAAAATACTGAATTCACACTTATTTATTATAAAATGTAAAATTACTAATTACATAATGCATATGTTTAATTTCTACACTCATTGTTCTTTTTTTCACAAAATATACCATAAATTACGATCAGATATACACTCGAAGATTATTAAGCTGACACTTTCACACTTATTTATCGGGGAGGAATCACTTAACAAGGTCGCGCCTTAAAAGAAGACTACCAACACACAGACAGCTATAAGATATTATGTCGATGAACATTTTTTATCTTTTGTATCCTTACTATCCCTTAAAAACAATAAATTTTGTATAATTTATAATAATTTTAATTTAATAGCAGTTGATAGACTATCAGATGGTACATAAATTATATAAAATTTGGAACATAATTAATTTATAGTTAGAAGAATATTTCTACAAATATCTTTTTGTTTTCATGATAGTTTAATATTACAAATTATTTCAATTCTCGTCATCAAAATGATAAGATAAGCAAGTGTGCATTGTCAATGATAGCTACCTGTTTTTATTTTTATTTTTGGAAAAATTAGCCCACGACTGTGGACGATGTGTTTTCCTCAGTGTGACAATCTGAAATCTCAAGTTTTTTTTTCTGTTAAAAAATCTCAAGTTCTCACCTGAAACTATTCCGAATCCGCAAAATTTTCTAGATACGACCCATTTTCAGCCGGTCTACTGTTAGGCATCGTGATTAAGTATCGGGTCGGACTTCTAATTAAGAGCCGGATCTAGCGGATCTATGAGAGAGTCGGATAAAAATCAGATTTGATAAGCACTTTTAGAGGATTAGATTTAAACAACTTAATTTTTAAGGAGTGAGTCTAATCCTTCAGAAACCCGACCATTACCAAATTCTTCGACTCTAAGGGCTAGATAAGAGCCACGGGTAAAGACCTGATATATATATAGAGAGAGAAAGTAAAGATACTGTAAGATTAACTTCACGTAGGTCTTTCGTGAATTTAACTCAAAAAGTACATCAAATTATCTCCAATTTTTAATTTATCATCCTCATTAAATTCTTTATATGAAAATCATGTGGGATGCAAAAATTTGGAGTGTTTTGAGTTTTTTAAATTATGATTTTTATTTTTTTAAAATGATGTTGAAATATTGAATATTTTATTATTATTTTTAGAGCTGATTTTCAAAAATTAAAAATCATGACTTAAAAAACTCAAAACACTCCAAATTTTTGCATCCATAAGATTTTCATATAAAGATTTAATGAGAGTGAAAAAATAAAATTTGGAGATGATTTGATATACTTTTTGAGTTAAGTTCATGGAAGGCTCTATGAGCTTAAACTCACGGTATCTTTACTATATATATATATATATATATATATATATATATATATATATGTGAATTATATATTTTATTAATGTTAATTTATATTTATACAATAATATTAAATTTATTTTTCTGTTTTGATATTTTTTTTATTTTTTTATTTTTAGATTTTTTAAGTATAATTAATAGATAATATTAAATATTAAAAAAGGGTCTGAGAAGGATCTGATAAGGGCCGAAAAATGTCGAGTTTGATAAGGATCAAATTAAAAAGATCTATTTTTAAAGATTGAGTTCTATTCTTAAGAAATTCAATCATTACTATTAAAAAGGCTGAATCGAACTTAAAGTCAAATAAAGATCAAATTTTTAAAGAATCCGCCGAACCGAATTCAAAGATCAATCCTGGGTGTGTTTGGATCATGTATAGTTTAGCAGAAAAATAGTATAATTTGGGTTAGTAAATTAAAATAGCACAAAATAGTACTAACTCAAGTTATATGAGAAGAGCACTAACTTGAAGTTGTTTGAATCAGTTAAAATAACGTTTGGACTGATGATTAGAATAACAATAGTTAAAAAAACTATAAAATATGTATCTTTTTCTTGGGAAGAGTAAGTTCCTCGTGAAGATTTAGGTTATCAATGACATTTTTTTGGTCATTTATCTAATCCATATCGTACATCGATAAGAAAAATTTTTGTTAACTTATCGATGGATATGTGGTAATGTATTATTTTTATATAGTTAAATATCTATAAATATAATTATTTTATATTTTTAATAAATATATATAGTAATTAGTATATATTTTTTATGATAATTAACATGAAAAAATTATATAATTTTTGTTATATCTAAAATATTAATTATTATTGTACTTTATTAGTATATTTATTTAATGTGATTTATTTATTTAAATCATATAATATTTTTTCATTGAATTATTTTTATTTGTAACAGTTATCTACCGTTAACCGTTCATTACCCGAAATTTTAAATCATAGGGTATGGATAAAGAAAATTTTAATGGATATGAGTAAGATATAGATAAAAAAAATTTAATAGATATGAATATGAAAATATCTCCATCCATACTTTATCCTACCCATTAACAACCTAGTAAAAATAGAATAAATCGTTAAAAAGAACGAATATAAAATATATTTGTTTTTTATTTTATAATATTTGAACAGTTACGGTACAGCAATTCTTGCTAAACCGATATTTCTACGGATTTGTAGAATAGAGCTAGCCTGACGCTATTCTGACCTATTCTGTATTAGCGCTATTCAGTCCCGATCTGGTATCATACCGCACCACAACCCCCTCCCTCCTCTTCCCAAAACATGCGAGCGCTGCTCTCTGAACTCGACGTTTTCGTTCGACGATCGTCTCATACCTTCCTCCCTAAATCAAAATTCATACAACCTTCTAGTTTAATCCGCTTAAACCCTTTGATCAAGGTTGTAAATTCTCCTCGATACTTCGTCACCATGTCTGGAGGCGCAGCGGGCGAGTTCGTGAAGGGGAACGTCTTCCCCAATGGCCTTGCTGTCATCACTATTGATCGTCCCAAGGCTCTCAACGCCATGAATCTCGGTACTTTTTTATCTAAATCCCTTCCCTTTATTTTCCCTGTAATCATTTTTGGAGTATGAGTGTTTAGTGAACGTAGCGAATAGTGTTTTGATTGGGTTTTCAGTTTCCTGAAATGTTTCCTAATTTTGTTTGATTGTCAATCTTGATGCTTTAGTTCGATTGCCTTTACCGTGCACTTCACTAATTATTTCATGCAGTTAACATATCTCAATTGAAATTCTAGATTTCACCAACCTGGGAGAAGTTAGCTGACAATACGAATTTTAGTACTGTACTAGGATTAAGGAAGGCAATGTGTTTTCTTTCTTCTTGGATTCATTGTATTTTTCATTAAGCATTAATCACCTGCGATGAACTGCAACTTGTTTGTTATTCAGAGATGGATGTCAAGTATAAGAGTTATCTTGATGAGTGGGAAGCTGATCCAAATGTTAAGTGTGTTTTGGTCGAGGGTAGCTCCTCCCGTGCCTTTTCAGCAGGTAAATCAGTTGTTGCTAGTTTCACAATTTTTATTAGAAAACTCTTGATGGACAATAACCTAAAGAAAATGTAGATTGGTTTTAGAAATCAAAAATAAAAAATAACCAAAGTTTCAGTCCTGAACTCGGGTACTCAATCCAAGCAGTCTGTTTGAATATATATAATGATGTCCAGTGGTGTCAACTAATCATGTGTGTGTGTCTGTGGGGTGGGGGCAAGGAAATTTACTTGGGGGGGGCTAACTTGCTGTTGGAATCTCACAGTTGTTTCTTTGATAAGTCCATGTGTTTTGACCATCGTGTTTCAGCTGGTATCCAAGACCACTTGCCAAGCCCTGACTTTGTTTTGAAATTGTAAGAACTCTTGAGCATTGGGATGTGATGAAACAATATTACATTGCCAATGCAGGGATGGATATTAAGGGCGTTGTAGCAGAGATCAGAAAGGACAAGAACACCCCACTTGTGCAAAAGGTCCTCTAGTGGTTGAATGTGGTTCATTTCAGTTCATTGTTATGTAAATTTTCTTGGTTGATATCTCTACAGTCATTTCAAGTAATAAATTACTATTAGGAAACATGTTATTAGACAGCCATTAGTGTTATCTTCATACTATCTTTATGTGCACAAATGTAACAAGATTAGAAGTGTAAAATGCAGGTGGAGATGTGAAGCGTATCACTATGACATATGAAATACCAGATATTATAGAGGTTCAGTGATGTACTTGTAGTTTTTCATGTGTTAGATCCTGCATTTGCACTTGAATGTTTACAATTCTTATTTTTCATTGATCCCCATTTTAAGTTATAAGATTTCTGAAAAAGTGAAAATGAACAAAAATTACTTCATTGCTACTGTTAATGTCAGTTATGTATCACATTTATATCATTTTTTTCATTTCATAACAATGATGCTGGTATTGTCAACTGTTTATAAGTTTATTAAGGGACAGCATGTATTTCCTTCTGCATAAACTTTTTTAAAAAGTACTTAATTGATACTGTTAATTTCAGTTATGTATCACATTTTATATCATTTGTTCTATTCCATGACAGTTATACTGGTATTGTCAACTGTTTATAAATTTATTAAGGGACAGCATGTATTTCCTTCTGCATAAACTTTTTACAAAATATAAATGCAATAAGAGGATTGTTTTATTCAAGATTCATGTGAGCCTGAAGAGAATTTAATGCTTTCCTCTCAGGTATTTGCTGCAGAGTACTCGTTGATATGCAAAATATCGGAGTATCAGAAGCCTTACATATCATTGATGGATGGTGTGACTATGGGATTTGGTATTGGATTATCTGGCCATGGCCGATACCGTGTTATTACTGAGGTTTTTTGTTTCATATTGTTTTTCTTTTTTCACTTTCCAGATTAGTCCACCTAATGGCATTATAAGAAATTAAGAAGGCACTTTCATTTTACAGCTCTGTGCTCTTAACAAAAACCTCAATATTGGCTGTTATTTGCATCACTAAACATTTTCCCTTATTATCCTTGTAAAAAAACAGCATTTGTGCAGATAATTTTGAAGGGTTAGGAGATAGATATATTCTTTTAGTATCATGTGTTTGCAATAAATCAACTTGAAAAATGATGGCAACCACCATACTTACATTCTAAATGTAAACTCCAACATTTTGGATTTAATCTAGATGATGAATTACAACTGTTTGCATTTACTTTTAATACCTCTGATGTAGCTCCAAATGATACTTAAAATGCATAAAAGTTGACAAGTGTTCTAGCTTATTATTGATTTTGGCATACTAGCTTATTATTGATTTTTGGCATAATTTAGAAATATTGTCAAGATATACAATTCTTAAGTTCCTATAGTTGATATCTTATTTTCTTTTATGGGGTATCCATGATATTTCTGATTTCAAGATAGCTTATTATTGATATACATTTTTTTTTAATTTCCCATAGCTTATTATTGATTTTTATTTGGAAATTGCTGATTAAAAAACCATTTTACTAGTGAACGAAATCGTTCTTTATTTTATAATTGTAGTCCCCACTATGAAAAAGTTCAATATTAAGATTCTTAATTGAGATGATGTATCACAATGGCAGAGGACTCTTTTAGCAATGCCAGAAAATGGAATTGGCTTATTTCCTGATGTTGGATTTGCACATATTGCCGCTCAAGGTCCAGGAGAAGGGGCAGTAGGTATTATTTATGAGTTCCTTTTAGTTGTTTTCAGACTTCATTTACATGTCTTGGGATATCATGCAGCTGCACTAATATATCTGACATGTTTAGATTTTGCCCAGATGTTAACCGGAATACATGTTTAGGTTTGGTTTAGATAACACAGCTACTTTTTTCAAGTATTATATGCACAAATAGTGGCCACACAGCCTTTTTCCCTCTTAATCCAATGTCCACTAGTCAGCTTTTTTGCATCTTAATCTGACGAAAAAATGTTCATTTTATACTCTTAAAAGGTGTCTTCTTATTTGGTTGAAATGAATAACCGTCTGCTTCCAGGTGCTTACCTAGCAATGACTGGAAAAAGAATTTCATCTCCTGCTGATGCACTTTTTGTGGGTCTTGGGACCCACTACGTCCCTTCTGGTAGCCTGGGTCAGCTCAAAGGATCACTTTCGTCTACTAATTTGTATATCCCTTGATGCACATCAATTTTGTTTTATCATTATTAAGGATACAAATATTGACTGATATTTGTAACAGGCTAACAGTGTCTGTGCTAAGTTCTTTTGCGATTCAGTAATTTGGGTAATTTGACTCTACCATTGGTTGAATTACTTGGGATGCCTGCTAATGAAGGTTTGGTGATTAGTAAAAAAATGAAAATGTTCTGAAATTATTTAGGAGTTATTAGGACCAAACCAGTGTTTAACTTGTAGAGACTTCATTGTTTACTGAATGCTTAAGTGGTCATTGGTCATAAAATGTCTAGTGCCATGTGCAGCCCATTCTATCAGATTTCAAGCTCTTTGTTTGTACTGGTCCAAGCTGGAATCTGTGTTAAGCTATTTTTTCTCTTCCAAAATCAACTCTAGGCTCCAGGATTCTGAACTTGAGTTTGGGTTTATTTTTTGCAGCTCTGAAGATCCACACAAGGATGTTTCAACTCTGCTAGAAGGTTTTAGCAAAGAAACAGAGTCTGATGCAGAACTCGAAAAACTTTTACCTTCCATTGTCTCAACTTTTACCTCTAATAAATCTGTTTCCGAGACAGTTGAAGAGTTAAAGAAGTGCCAATCAAGCACTGATCATGCCGGTGTGTGCATATTATACTTGATATAAGATGATAACTTCATTGAGTTTTGCTGCTAGCAATTTTTTTTTTTTACCTTTTAAACCACTAAATATTTTGCACAATATAATGCCCCGTACTTTTGAAGGGAAAATGGAGCATTTTTTGTCAAACACAAAAATTTGTATCTCATGCTATATTGTTATTCTTCTCCCTGCAGTGGCCGCGTGGGCAAGCGAAGCCTTATCGGGAATTGCCAAAGGAGCTCCATTTTCTTTGTGCGTGACCCAGCAACATTTTTCACAGGTTGCTTCTGCACATAAAAACCTCGAACACCACCTATCCAAGGTAACATTTTTATTTTTTCTTTCAAGGAATTAATATGTATATGTCCAATTAAACTTTATAATTTGCACAATTTGTGTTAAACATCTAAAATTTTATTATTGCCTGCTCAAACAAATTGCAGCTGAGTGGTGTGATGAAAAGAGAGTACCGCATTGCTTTAAGGACATCAATTCGTAACGATTTTGCAGAAGGTGTCCGTGCAGTCTTAGTTGATAAAGATCAGGTAATATTTTCTGGTATTTGTCTTAGCTTTTTTTTGTATAACGCTTTTGTTCCTGTTATTATTAATCTTTTTATGGGCCAAGATTACAAGATGCCTCAGGCAGTTGGGCCTTTTTTAGCTATTACATAAGCTCGGACCAACTTCTTTCACTAAAACTTGCATATCCCCAGCTCTTCTTCAAAAGGACTTGAAATGCTAATTTGTGGTACCTTACAATAATACAATGGTAGCGTGGCATGCGATATTCATGTATCATCCCATGATTTTCTGAGAGATTACTTTATTTTCTGAAGTATAAATATGAAGGAAAGGGAATTTTACCATCCATAATCAATTAAGAACAAGCACAATATACTAAAAGTTGGGGCATCTCACCTTTTTTTTTTTCCTTTTGTTATTTTTCATTTATCTTTTGTAGAACCCAAAATGGGATCCACCCAGTGTAGAAGATGTCAACATGGCAGAAGTCAATGCTCTATTCAGGCCTCTAACTGAAGCGTCTGAATTATCTGTTTGATTGTTACTACTTCCTCTTGCTGAAATAAAAACATGATTTGTATGACTATTATTATGAACACAACAAATATTTGTACCACTTCCTCTTGGAGAACACAACAAATATTTGTGAGTTCTAAGAACAACAAATCATAATCCGAGAACATTAGATTCCTTCTCTACTAATCCATTCTCTATAAGGTACTTCATTAGGGTAATTGTTTTCAATTTTGGTGCTAACTAGGGTTCTAAATTTGTGTCGTGCCGTGTTAAAATATCTTGCCTCATGTCATGTCGTGCTGTGCTTTTTTTCGTATTGTGTCGTCTCGTGTTTAAAAATAATAGAAGGATGGCGCGGTACGGTTATGGTACGACATGAATAAGGCACGTTGTGTCAACCGTGTCGTGCTTACTCGTGTCGTGTCTAATCATGTTGTATTCAACAGAGTCATTTTTATGCAATATGACTGTCCATATTGTACATATATCTTGCAGATAGATTTTCTTACTTTGCGATGTTGGTTCACCTCTAACTCTGCCACTGGTATCCCTTCATTTGGAATAGAATTTGATGCAACAGTTACTAGTTTTCGATCAACTTAATACATTTATGATTTATTTTGAAGTTTACTTTCTGTAGCGTATCAATTCTTTAATAAAACCAGAGCTTCGAATATTTTCTCATACAATCTTGTTCTTTTGTTAGTTAAAATCCTAATAGCTATGTTAAAACAAGTTTCAGAATTTATTGTGGAGATCGAAACGAAAAAAATCGCAAGTTATGGCTGTTAAAATTAGGAACATGCTCTTGATTTGATGTCAAATCTCGTTCTTTTGTTAGTTAGAACTCTGTTTAGCATAGCTATGTTAAAACAAGTTTAATCATCTATGATTTTTCATCTATTTCCTTCTCAATACGTCACCCCCCCCCCCCCAATCCCCCACACACACACAAACACCTTTCTTTACGCTGTTTTTTGCATGTGAATCGCGAGAAGAACTGCAGAGGGGGTGCTACTCGGTTGGCGTAAATTGAACGTTTGCAACTCTAGAGAGGAAATCAAAGTGCTCCGTTTCATGATATGATTAATGATCTATTGACAAGTCTTATTGAAAAAATTTCTTTTTCAGTCTCCCCTAGATTAGAATGAAGGTCCTTTTCAATTTTAATGGAGCTTGACAGCAATTCTGACTTTTAGTAGTCTTTATATATAATATATAATGATGCCCTCTTCTCCTTTGTCCTGTATTGGTTGGAAACATGCAAGTTGTAAATATGATAAAAGAAATGAAATTCCATTTCCGCTTTCCGGTTCCCTGTATCATCAACACAAGGCCATGTTGCCCATAGGTTGAGTGCTTTCAAGCTCATGTCCATTTCTTATCAACGTTATAGGAACTTAATGGGGGTCCACTTCATAAATTTGGACCTTTCAAATTAGAGCGCGTAAACGAATCGAGCCAGCGGATTTGCTAAATATTTTAGAGTCAAAGATGTTGACTTATGATTGACTCATTAAAGTAACGAACAATTCGAATTGGCTCGTTAACATCTTGTTTAATAGTTAATAATATTTAACAAAAAAAATTTATACTAAAATTTATGTAAAAATTAACGAGAACTAATAAAAATATATTTTTCACACATATTTGATATGATAACTTTATATATATCATGATATAACTTATATAATATACTAAAAAATCATAATAAAGTAATATAAATAAAAAAAATAGTTTAACAAGCCAAACAAATTACTTAGCTATACGAGTCAGACGAAGTTGAAACCCAGCTCATTAATTTAACGAGATGACTCATTAATGATCCAATTCACTAACAAACGAGCTAAATTTTAGTCGATTCCGAACGAGTCACGAGTGATTCACGCGCCATGAGTTTTTTTGCCCCCTACTTTTAAAACATGAGCTAAATATAGTGCTTTGAGATGATAATTAATTATGTTATAAAAAGATCAAGAGCTAATTGACCACAAGAATTTATTATATCTAATCCAAATGCTATTTTATCTCTCGAGTCTCTATTCATAACTTAGTTGTATGTTGCGTTAAAAGCACTAAACAAGTAAAGTGGAAAATGAAAAGGAAAATTATTGAATGACTCTTTGAGGCTGAGAGAAGAACCTTGAATGCAGCGTTACTAGAAGACTGAAATATAGTGTGCCTGTGCTATTTTATGAGCATATGCATGAACATGAAAATTTGACACTGACACCACAAGTTTGGAGCCAAAAGACTAATTACATGTAGGGCTGGAAATAGTAAGTCCAGCTTGAACAATTTGATTATAACTTTAACTTCATTTCCTTATAGGCCGAATCAAGTTGAGCTCAGATTGAGATTGGATTAATTTGAACTTGAGATGAAGTCAAAACTCTATTGAGTTCAATTATTAGATTCATATATATAATTATCTTAAAGTGCAAATTAACTTGTCGGTCATTCCTTTTTATTTAATATTTGTGTAATACCAACCTGTTGTTAGTCTTCTAATAAAATTTAAAAGAGAATTCTATATTTATATCTTGAAATCACTACCAGATAAAAAAACAGATTAGTACCGGTTTTTTTAACTCCTTAGCACCGGTTTTTCAATCGTTTCTAATGGGGGTTGCTAAAGATTATACCAACCGGTGCTAATCAGATGGGCACAAGATTTGGAACCAGTTTTTAGGAGAAAACCGGTGCTAAAGCTTTACCTTTAGCACCGGTTATTAGACGACAACCGGTTCTGAAATGACACATCAGCACCCGTTTTTTTCGGTAATTAACACATAACATGCAACAAAATAATACATACAAACTCATAGACACAATCGGTGATTATATTATGTATCGATCTCATAACATAATAATTCTAATCTTAATTTTTTTGGTTTATCACCGAAATCTTTGAATATTCTATTAATGATTCTCTATTCGGGAGAGTCGGCAGTGTGACGAAGCATTCGATCATCTTTTTTACAATCAGCATGCCACCATAATAGTTGAGCGTCTTTTTGATTTGCAAAGAGACACTGAAACCTTGGTATTATCGGCGTATATCATAATACTTTTGTTACTGGTTGTTTTTTAATTTCTATTTGATCATCTCTCAATTTGTATCATGAAACATTATACTTTGAGCACTTATCCAAATCACTATACTCATTATGATATAGTACACAGGCATTCGGACATGCATGATTCTTTCTACTTCCAAACTCAAAGGGCATAAAGTTTTTTTCGCCCTATCAATGAAATCTAGTATTGAATTATTTTCTGAAAACATGTCTACTAAAAGTTAGAGTAAGGAGGTAAAATTTTTATCACTTCATTTATTTTTACTTTTAGGTTATACAACTTAAAATAACATATATTTTCATAAATTTTGTATAATTCAAATATAACGGTACATTGGAGTCATTAGACAAGTGTTCAAAATTTTGGGAATATCAACAAAATCTGCTACAACATCATTCATCATTTCATTCAGTTGATAATTCTCTATATTTTTCACATTTTCACCACCCGACTCATCAAGTACATCATTGTCCAAATTTAAATCATCTATATTATCATTCTTATGTCGTACAATATTTTGTACATTTTCTACAATTCAACATTTAAAGATTTTTTGTGCTCTCCATGTCGTACCCATCGGATGTTTCTTCCTTAAATCCAAAATAAATCAAATGATCTCTCACTTCTTCGATATATTGAAATCTCTGTAAGTTTTAACAATCTCGACAAGAACAAAATAAGTATTTGAGCACCCATATTTCTCATATCTTTCAAGGCACATTCCACAAATTCATCAATTTTTCTCAAGTATTTAAGTGTATTCTGTTTTCCATAAATCCACATACTATGATATTCCATCTGTAGAAAAAAATTATCCTCATGTCATATTTGGTATAGGAGCAACAATTTAATGGTTTAGGGTTATAGTTTAGGGTTTAGGATTATGATTTAGAATTTAGGGTTTAGATTTTAGGGTTAATTTTGGATTTTGGAACAAGATTTATATAAGATTTTGTGATGATCAACCATCCTAACTCACTTTTTTATTATTTTATTTCATTAGTAAGTATACACTAACCAATTTGATATTTGAGAAAATTTTGATAGTATTTCTCTTATGCTCCCCGAGTACGTCAATGTATATTTTTATATATGTCCGTACACGTAGGAACAATAGAAGAAATTTTATACCGAATCATTCTCAAAAACCAAATTACTGCTATTGTTTGCTTACTATCAGCGGGAAAAGAAGCCATTCAGCACTAAGCTTGATCGGGCTAGAGCCTTTATTTAGCAGGTAAAGTAGTAGATAAGTAGAAAGGTGAGATAAAATATTTAAAAAATAGTCCCAATCTGGGGACTATTCGAGATTAATCTCTATTAGATAAATCCCGAACGAGTACCGACCTAAATTAATAATTTTGATAATTTAGTTCTAGCTATATGATAATACTATCAATTATATATATATATTAATACATATAATAATCAATTTATGCATGCACAAAACTATTTTTATGCATATTTTATAAATTAAGAAAATAACCTTATAATTTTTTGGAAGAGATGTTGATGTCCAGGGGCGGAGTCAAGATTTTAAATTGGAGGACGAAACTGGAGAGGTCAAATATTTTTTTCAGAAATATATAAATTTTTAATTTTTTTACAAAATTATACATATTTTTCAGATATTTTTGAAATTTAGGGGGGCAGCCTCCCTGGATCTGCCCCTGTTAATGCCGCTGATGTGTTAGCTGATGTTGCTACTTGGCTAAGAGAAAGATGTTGATCGGTTGAGAGAAATTAACCTTAGTATGTTGCTAGCTACAGCAAATCGGCTGCGAGGTAGCAGGGAGGAGGCGCAATTAATCTTCTCTGGTCGTGAAAAATTAAATGAGAAAGGGAGAGTTGAGAGAGAAGGATGGGACGGCTAAGGTAAGAGGGGGGGGATCTGACTTTTAGCACCGATTTTTACTAAAAATCGATTCTAAAATCACAACCAAACATGTTTTAAAATGATAACCGATGCTAAAGGTTAGAAATGGTGGATAATGAGAAGTTTAGCACCCGTTTTCATAATAATCCATTCTAATTGTAGCCTTTAGCACCCGATTTTTATGTAACCGGTTCAAAAATATATGTAGTGTCATATTTAGCACCGATTATTTACTATAACCGGTGCTAAAGGTTCTTATACTTTTTTTGCTTTGTTTTAGAATTGGTTTTCATCTTATAGCAGTTCCGATTGTTTCATGGTAATTACTATCATGCCACCATCGACTTTCAGCAGTTGTTATTGTTTTAACTAGTGCCGAAGGTTCTTGTACTTTTTTTGCTTTGTTTTAGAATCGGTTTTCATCTTAAAATAGTTTTCTGATTGTTTCACGGTAATTACTATCATGCCACCATCGACTTTCAGCAGTTGTTATTGTTTTAACTGGTGCTAAATAGGGGTCTCTAATGCTCTTTTTTCTGATAGTGAATGATCATAATACGATATATTAATGTTTATAAACTTCAAATTGAATGAATATAATTATATATCGGGATATGGAGTTTAATTAATTCGAGCGAATCATTGCAAATATTGTCAAAGTAGAGCTTGAACTCGTTCCAGTGAAAAGTCTAAAACGAGTTAAATCAAAAACTTATTGAATCGAGCAATCAAGCTACTGAGTTGCATAAATATTTTTAATAAGAATTGAGATGTGCATAATCCAGTCTTTTCCTTTGATTGCTAGATTTCATGAATACTCGGCCAAGACAGACATTACTTTGGAGAAAGAAAAAAAGGAATGTTGTACCAAACTGTTATACCATTCTTCAGTTACCTTTACCAATTCATAATCCATTAGCATAGATATAGAACTGCCAGTTATTATTAGATTAGTCGTATTTCTAATTTTCTATAGAAATGCGAACCCAGTCCAAGTTGGAAATTAACTTGCTTCATGCCATCAGCAAAGAATTTGGCCGTAAATCGTAATGAAAAGCCAGAGATGGAATCGTTGAAATGTGGGATCATGTCCCTTTGATACCCTCCCTTGCAAGTTACAAGCCTTGATTAAAGAGAAAGCGATAAGCGCTTACTTCCGATTTGATTGAAAAATTGGGGTTGCTTACTATTCAATGAGCGTGCTCTAGAAGTAAAAACCATTTGTCTATTTTTTTTTATTTGAAAAAAAAAATTATATACCCAACTTTGTATACTCCATCCTATACCTCTTAATTAATTTAACTAATCTAACTATCTTAACTAATCTAACTAATCTAACTAATATAACTAATCTAACTATCTAACTAATCTAACTATCTAACTACTTTCTAATTGTTATTCAATTTAGATTTGAAAGAAAAATAAAAAAACGCGGGACACGTACTTGACCCATTTGAACAAAAGCTCCAATGGTATCTCCCTCATCTTTGAGATTTACCCTTCATGCTATATATCATTGGAAAGCTAGCGACGAGGAGAACACAATGAGTTTAATTACACATTAAATGGATCAACGATTTAGGAGAAAATATTTCAGTTAGAAATTCGATTAGAGCGATTTAGTGCGGGTGAATCTCAATCGATTGATCAAATATTTTTTCTAGACCAAGAAAATGATATGTGAAGTTTTAAGCAAGTGCTCTAATATTCTAAGTATTTAGATCATCATTTCATTTCTCATGTACAAAGAGAATGTGTTGAAACTCATATTTTGAAGCTCAGTTGATCAAGAAGTTAAGCTAGATCAATTTCTGGAAGTAAGAAGATAAAATTTAAGTATTCATTCGAATGAATTGATTGAGAGATAGGAGAGAACAAAAAAATATTTTGTTACAATAAATATATATGCGTCAGACTTAGTATAATATATATGAAAACTTAATTGTACTAGGTATAAAGTATTATAATACAAACTATAAAGATTTGATCGTAATATTGAGAATTGAGATTGAAGAAATTTCAACACAAAACTAACAGAGACTATATTGTTTGTACTAATGAAAATTAAGACTAAACTATAAATTTTAGTCAAAGATATATTAATATAAAATTTAGTCAGTAAATGTACACTACATATTGAAGGGTGTATGTAATATATATTTAGATTTATTTATAATAGTAAAAATTAAGACTAAACAACAAATATATTTTGAATGATGCATTAAGATGTGTTATGGTAGATATTAAGACTTATTTATATTAAATATTAAATCTATTTTTACCATAATTATTTTAAAAATATTATTTTGTGTTAAATATCTATTATATACTGTTGACAATATTATGACTTAATGATATGAGATATAAAGATATTTTTTATTATTTATTAAGATTATTTTTTATAAATATAAATTATAAGGTCTTAAGATATTAAAAAATACTAAATATAAATTTATCAATTATAAGGCCTTAGTTAAGATAATAAGAATATCTATATTCAGAAAATATTATGAAATTTTAAATCATTTAAGGTAAAATATGACTTATTAATCAGTATTAAGAATTTAATTATTAAGTCTTAAGACGAGAACAATTAGTTATAGAGATTTGACTCTAGGAGTGTTTGATAAATATTTTTTGAATTATATATTATTCAAAGTTAAAAATAAGATTTGTGTTAATATATATTAAGACATCAGATAAATGATCTTAAGACTTCTAATGCTAAATTTTAAGACTTTATTTATGAGATTTTATATCGAATATAAATTATATAAAAGTATTATTTTAGATAAACTTTATTAAGACTTCATTTTTTTAGTTGCTACATTGGATATAAAGATTTGGTTTAAATAATGTTCAATAAATATTCGAGATTTTTATATACTTTAAAGATGAAAATGACTTATAGCGTTATGTATTAAGACATCATATAACTGCTCTTAAGACTTTAAATATTAGATATTAAGATTTTGAATATCGTCCATATAATGGTCTAGAGAATTTCAGAAGAGTCGTTATTGTTTAGTGAGTAATTTGACTTCATCGGGTGGTTGTTTCTAACTTTATGTAATAGCGGATATTATATCCTTATTGCTATCGGCTTATCCAAGATAGAAATTCAATTGTATAACTCTCTTTGATATTTAAACAAGAGAGTAAATAATTATTGTTGACTTAGATTTTAAGAAATTATAGTTTAGGGATAAAGATTTGTTCATATCTTGATGATCATTTAAATATAAATTTGAAGTTCAAAATTATAACTTATAATATTAAATATTAAAACGTTATTTTTTTGTGTTAGGACTTGGAACATTCGATTTTAGTACATTAAAAGTTAGGTATATAAATTTATCCATATCCTGATGAATGCTCAAATATAAATTTTAAGTTCAAAATATTATTTGCAATATTAAATATTAAAACATCGTATTTCTCATGTTAAAACTTAAGATATTCAGTTTTAAGATAATGAGGTTCAAGTATAAATACTTATCAATATCTTGATAGTCATCCAAATATAAATTTTAGTTCACAATATAATTATAATATTAGATATTAAAACGTCGCATTTCTCTTGTTTAGACTTGAGACATTCGGTTTTAAGACATTGAAGTTCATATATAAATATCTGACTATATCTTAATTGTCGTTCAAATATAAATTTTAAGTTTTAAATATAACTTGATATATTAGATATTATGATTTTGTTTCACCGGTATTAAGACTTATAACTTTTGATATTAAGACTTTGATGATCATCCATAAACGGATGATCTGTTGATGTTTGAGAACGTGGTCAATAAATTTTTCAGTTGAGATACAGATCGGGATATAAATCTGAGTACAGTTAGTTAGTCTTTTTTTTTTCTTTTTCTTTTTTTACGACAATTCAACGGGGATTCCTGTCTTGTTGTACTGATCAGCAAAGCCTCGTCAACAGTACATGCACGGAAAATAATACAACTTATTTGGTCCGCTTACACAATTATTTAAAAATAATAATACATTACTGCATTTGAAATCGAATAAAATGATAATCATTACATAATAGCAAACTTGATGATAATACTACTTGTAAACATGACAACAACGACGACTTAGTATGACTCTCAGGTTTCACAAAATGATATCTACAAAAAAAAATAAGACATATTTTATTTTATTATTTTTTAAAGAATGGAAAATATATATATACATTTTTTTTAAATACGCCTATTAATTTTTCTATTAAAGAAGGAATGCACGCATAATACAAAGGGCGGCTGATTCTGTATCCATCGGACGTGACATGTTATTTTACCTCCATTACATATTCTCCTTATATAATATCATAAATCTGGACTCTCATCTTTTTTATTAAAAAATATCATAAATCTGAACAATAATTCGCAAACATACAAAATCCACTGTATTTTGAGCACAACAGAGACCATATTATCATAAATTAATTTCCTCTTACGGATAAGGATTAGTGAGAGCGACATTTGCGTGTCATGACTGCTTCTCATCTCAATTGGAGTAACTATCAATTTCAACTCTCAGTCTTCTCTCTGGAATGGGAATGAGTGGATAAGTCTTGGAGGCTAAGAATAGGATGCAATTATTGTAATTCCAAGTCACCGCCTAGAAAGATAATAAATTTAATGATGATATGGCGTTCTTGAATATATCATATTTATATGTATACGTCTCGTTTCAAACAATTTTGTTTTTTCGATTTTTTGTCCGTATCTCACGACAGGGAAACAAAGATGAAACCACTCCAAAGATAATTGGAAGATTTTACGGTGTTGCGTGAAATAAATAAAAAAAATCTTGTTACTAATATTAATTTATCTCCGAGGTGACATTATTTATTATTAGAAATTAAAAAATAATAAGTTTAAAGTATATCCTCTTTATAATATAATATATATTTATAATTATGTATGATAATTGCCGTTTGATGAGAACCTGTCCCATTATTATTGGAGGTCGCACGTTAAGAATCATATATCAGTATCAGTATCAGTATGTTGAAAGTGAATAAAATTTTGTTCATCATCTCATTTCAAACGTTATCAACTTATATAGTAAAATGTAACTTTTTTGGGAGATGACGTACAAATATTATTATTAATATCATTGTTGTCAAATTTATTATTCAGATAAATTAGTTATCATTTATGTTAATGACTTTATTGTGAAATGTTTTTAGACAATAATCTGTTATATATTTTTTTTTAAAGTTATTCTTCAGTTCTGTGGTACTTAAATTGAACAATAAAGATATTAAAAAAAGTAAATTGCTTAACAAAATCATTAACATAAATAATAACTCATTTAATTTGAATAATAAATATATTGACATTGTACTAATTATGGTATCTCCCAAATATTTTCAAAATTCAATATATTCAAATGGTTCGGATTATGGTATATATCATTTTCCCTAATTCTATATTCAGAAAGTGGTTTAAATTTCTAATATTTTTAGCTATGTCACATCATTCATATTTTTCACCATTGATTTTCTTTCTTTCTCTTCATTTATCTTAATCAAATGGCTCATATCATTTTTCAATTTCTTTATTTAAGGAGATGATATGATGTCTCACAATTATAATTTAAATACTAAAACAAAATAACTCTTTGTATTTTTTAATGAATTATTATATAGCTAATTATAATATATCATATATATTTTTAGCATTTAAATGAATATATTTATGTTCAAAATTTTCTTAATAGAATTTATTTTACAGAAATTTTTTTTTAAAATATTTGATTATTTTTACATGCCATTTTTTTCGGGGCAAACCTCGATGAACATTCCTAGTATATATAATAGCGATGATAAATGCTTTTGTCTAATAAACATACGTATTTGACAGTTCGTAGGATTTAACGGGAGGTGATCTCGTTCTTACGGATATGAAGTCCCATAATATACTTTTGTACAATTTCGTAATTAGATGAAAATATTTTAAAGAAAAAGTACAGATACTGGTCAAATGTAATATATAAAATGGAAAATTAGTCAAATTTAAAACTTCTATTGAAGAATAATGCGCATTAGATATTTACATTTTCAATTATACAAAAGGATACTCTTATGACGAAATAATTTTATTTCAAAAAAGGCAGGGTATACTATATGTTTTATGTTAAATAGTTCGAACTAATAAATTAATGAACTTGAAAGTTGTCCATTACAAATATATATCACTCGGTAATCGATATGTCCAGTCCAGTAAATCGTTTTTTTTTTTTAATTAAAGCAATTCATCATAGATTCATAGGCATACGAAAATCTCTTTTGAGTGGAACTCAAATTCAATTTTTGTTAGAATTTTGTTCTCCAATTTTTGTTAGACTTTGTGACTGCCATCACATCATAGGTTTGGAATTACGTGTCATTATTGATCGCAGATACATTACCTTCCCATACCTGTGATACACTTCAATTTAGATACGATTCTTAATACTTTTAACAGGGTCCGAAATTATTAATTTCTTTTTCTTTTTTTATTCGTTGTCATCTCCTAATCATCGCCTCGGAAAATGATAAATAATAAATTATCTTTTTGTTTTTAATGTAAAAGTTAGACCTTATTATCTGCTTTACAGCTGTTAATGGACTCGTGGATAAATTGTAAATTCATATCGTCTATTTGGTTACGGGAAAACAAATATTGGGTGGAGCATTTAAACTGTCCAGTCTTCTCCAAATTGTTCATGATGTGGGTACGTGATGATTGTATTATAGATCATGATTTATATATAATGTATTTTATTTGTTTATTTGATCATTATTATATTTTTTAGTTTGACTTAAAATGTGAAACATTTGTACCTATGTATATATACCTAATCCGTTAATTATATAGGAAGAATAATTAATAAGATGGACTAAAGCGTAAGTTTAGTGATGATTTTATTTTATAAATTATGCAATGAGTGTCACCGGCTTAATTACATATATTATTGGACTTGTCCATGAATACTATAATGAGTGTATTTATATCATTAGTATTTTCTTTTGGTTTCTTATTCTTAGATATGAAATGAATATTTTTCTTATAAAAATGATTTATATTTATGAATATTATTCAACGTTATTCGTAACTGACAATCATACATATTATATCTCAGTGCATATTTTTTGTATAAAGAAGAAGCATTGAATCAAAAAATTAATAATGTCACTCTTATTTGTTGATGTGAGTGATGATATTTAAATTGGACGTCCTTAGATATCTAAATGACAAGTTCATGTGTAACATCATTCTGGATATTATATGACATGGAATGAACTCAAGACAATAATTATTTTTGTCTAGGACCATGATACTAATAGCATGTTTATATTTGTATTAATAAGGGATCACAATGTGCATTGCTAAGTATCGATTGTGATCTATATGATTAAAGTATTAATTTTATTGTTGAGCAGTATATGTCCCATAGGCAATAAATATTTTTTTATTTTAAGGATATCTTGGACAAGTTCATAAATTTGGTTCTCAATAAACATGAGTCATTTATCAAAGTGTTTGACAAATAAGTGTGAGATGCATATAAAAATCCTCAAAATTGTTTCAAGGTTTTTTTATATATTGAGCAAAGATATGACCCATGAGCTATTATAATACCTCAGAGGTATTGTGTAATGACTGGATTTCTTTTCTAATGTTTTTGATGAATTACTGGTATATTTTTGTAATATTTTTACCTTTTTCATGTGTTTTGGTCAGATCCATGACAAAACCTTCTAAGAGATGAGAGAACCTCTCTCTAGGGTTAGAGACTTATAAATAGAGATCTTTCATGTTAAGAAATGATACACAACCATTTTAATCATGTCAAAACTTTTATGAAATTTTCTATCAACAGCTTTGCACCTTCTCATGTGTTGGAAACCTCTTTCCACTTAAACTAAGAGTTAAAATTCATAAACAATGACCATCAGATCAAGGGGAGTCTTCTCAATTGCCCTAATGAGCAAGAGATAAGACATTTATAGACAGTAGTTAGTGAATATCAATGAAGGAGATCTCATTTGATCTCTAAAAGTCATGCATGTACTTTTAAAACACCTAGTACACTCAATTTCATCGCGAGCATACAACTCAAAGAGTATAGTTAGGTGTCAAATCCATAGGGATGATGATTAATAACCACACTCAATTTACTCTTAAATCTAGGAAAATGGATTTTAAGGGTTTTGTTTGGTGATTAAGAATTATCAAATGCTATAATTAAAGTAAAATAGTAAACAAAGAAGTATTGTTTGTGTTTTAATTTGATTAAATAAAGGTTTACAGGACTTGACTAACTTTTTATTTGGCTCTCAGTTGCACATTCTACATACATTCATATAAGGTCCACATGTCATATACAAAACTTCTACCTTCGCAACCGACTATATATAACATTTAAGGTATGTACACTTTCATGTGTAGTCTGCATGTTTCTCTAATAAATCAATAATTATTTGACCAATAAATTTTTATCATCTGTAAAGGATTTGGTTGAGTTCTAATAGTACCTAATAGATATTAGATGATACAAATGTTATGTTTGTTATTTGGTATAACTCTCTAACCCTCTTAAGATCAATAAACCGTAACTTTCACATGTTGGTTCAATTCCATAAGTTTTAGTGTTAATTTTCTAACATGCGCTTATCTATCGATCTAAGTGAAATTTCACCTTTCGAGTACCACATGTATTAGTGTTATTGTGATCTACAACTAATTATATGATGATTATATTTTAGTTTATATATTATGATGATTATATATGATATATCATTTATTCTTTGAGTTATTTATTATTTGTATATTAAGTATATTGGACATGTTATTGAACTTGATCTGTAATAAAATATTAGAAGGATTGTGTTTATGTCATTAGTATTGTGCTTGTTAATTCTTAGATATGAGATGAGTATTCTTCCTATACAAATGAGTTACATTTGTGGATATTATCCAACGTTGTCCGTAACTAGCGACCATACAGATATTATCTCGATGCACGTCTTTTATATGAAGAAAAAGTACGAATCAAGAATATCGATGTTCCTCTCATTTGTTAATGTGAGTGATGGTATCAAAATTGGATGCCTCTAGATAAATAATGTAGTGCAAGAATGATATATTTCTGTCTTGCGCTGTTCTAGATATCATGTGACATTGAATCAGCTCGGGATAATTTTCATCATCTAGGATCAAGATATTTATAGCGTACATTATATATGTATTACTCAGGAGTCATAATGTACATTGTTAGATATCACTTGTGATCTACGTATTAGTGATATATGTCCTAGATCCAATTATTTGATGACTTATTTAGTTTATTAGTGGATGATTATATCATTTTATTCCTTAAGTTATATTTTGTCGATTATTCGGGTTGTTGACTTGAATTATAGAGCTCCATAATTAAAATAAATATGACTACTCTAAACGTCTATGACCTTGATAATTAGTAAGGAATAATAATTGACCATTATAAAATTAGTGTGTCAGGTAGATAATGATCAAATTCTACATGTCACTCGATAAAGAGTTATCGGTGTAATCATCATAAGTGTATACAAGGAGTTGTGTGGCACTAGACAGACCCAAAATAAAATATTATATAAATTATGTTATAAGTCATTGATATTTTATTGTGTTTGAATTTTAAGGTTGAGATGTTTATTATTCCTACATAAGACACGTGCATTTTATACTTGGCTAGTTGTATTGTTGATCAATGAAATTAAAGGGTTTAATTTCATTGCCAACATGATGGGATCCCAAAGAGTCACACCATAAAAGATTAAAAGAAAATATATTAATATAGCATACTGGATATGCATATGATGTAGACTAAATTAATTATAAATATTATAATTATTTTAGTAAGTCATATGATATTAATATATGAGCAATTTTATATTATTGGATAGTATAAAATAATCCTAGAATAATTTATAATATGTGTTTATATGATTATGAATTAAATTAACACATTTGAAGATAAATAAAGTCCATATATTTATTTGTGGTATAAATTGGATATTGAGCTTTATGAAAATGAAAAAAATAAGTAAGCATCATTTAAATAGCATTAAAGCTCAAATTTAGGCTATTTGATGGCTGAGGGCTACCTAAGGGTGTAAGACATTGGATGTCCTAAGTTTCAAACTATTTAAAGAGGTATTCTCTTACTCTAAGGGTGACTTTATCTCTCTTCCTCCATTTTGAAAGGAAATTAAAAGTGTTTTTTTCTCTCATCCTCTCCTCTCATGTGTTGAGAATAAATCATCCTTAAAAGTTATAAGAGGGTTAAACTAGGATTAAAGATTTGCTAATAATACACCTTCTAGCCGAGGTTGATTAGCATGTCTATAATCTTTGATGGATACCTTGGAGGCTTCACAAGTGGAAAATTTATCACAACCACCATTAGAGTAGCAAGACAAGCAATAGGGTTGTAGATCAAGTCATTTCTCTTCTAAGTCGATTTAGAGATCAACCAAAAGATTAATCTTCTTTCTTGTTCGTTAGGCATTTAAGTAAATCTGTTTTTAAATCTTCTTGACACTATTTATTGTTTGAGCTTTAAAAAATATTTAAAATCATTTCTCTTAAGAAATAGTCTTTTCCTAACACTATGATGATTAAAAATATTATAATCTCATTATTAAGTATATACATGTCCCAAAGGGTGAAACAATATAAGAATAAAATCTACAAATACTTCTTGATTATTTGATATGAGTTCTCGAGCATTAACATGAGTTAATTAATCATCAGACATGATTAATTATGTTTATCAAAGATTTTAATAAGTAGGTCAATATAGATGAAAATCGAGCCCTGGGGAAGATTTTCGGACTTTTTTCAGACTTCTTTCATATCGTATGCAACCCTGAGTGGATACCGGACCGAGTTGGTCCCCGGTTCGGACCGAACAGGTATTGATTGATTCTTTCAACATACGCGCAGATCTGCGCGCGGTTTGGTTTTTGAGTTTGTTCGAGCATTTTTCTTACTTAAAATTTAGTGAAATTTATAGAGGGCATGGCCAACTACTGATGGGAGGATTTCATCTATTAAAAGGTCATACTTATAGTCAAGAAACACTAGTTTTTCATCCATAACTGTATCGAAATTCTGCTGAATTTTTATTGCACTAGTTTTTTATTATATCATGCATTGAGAACCCTTTCTACCACATCTAAGAGTAAGAATTCATAGAGAAATACTAGAGGATCAAAGAGAGCACTCTTAATTACCCTAGCAAAGAGCTTGAGAAGACGTTTGTGAGTTGTTCTTGGTGGATACAATTGGAGGAGATCTAGTTTGGTCTCTCGGTGTCGTATGTGCCTCCCATTTATTTCCTGCCCTTTCGATGACTCAAGCACCTCTGACAAATATCTAATTGTAGCCAGAGAAACCTTTCATAAAAGAGAGCATAACCTATTCTACATTATTATCAAAAAGAACATTTAAGTGTTTGTAGAGAAATGAGTGTCGTTGCCTATAAAATGTTAGGGCTTTTCCAACCTGTCGCTCAAATGACGTTAGTGTTGGGTTCTCAACATGCATGAGATGTGAAATTTTAAAAATTTTCATGCAATCCAATTAAAAATCAAGTATCATGTGTATAAAATTTGAATCTAACAAATAAATTTGTGAACAATATACCTTATTTGGTATCGTAACCAAGCATGACGATTTCCTTTGAATGGTGGTTGTGTTCGCCTTCACCAGTCACCACAAGGACGTCAGTGTTGATCTCGTCTCTTGAAAGCTTCCAAACGTTAAGTCTCTACCGTGTGCACTCATTAATCCGTCAAAACGGGATTGCTAGACCTCCAATAGAATAAGTTTTCAAATATCTATTGATTTCAACACATGAGAGAGATTGATCAATTGAATTGAAAAAACAAAAAATAACAAAAAGTTTTTTCAGCAGAATTTTTTTTTTTTTGTTCTGTTTTCACTTTTTCCGAACCAGAAAGGGAAAAAGCAAAAAAAAAATTCGTGGCCTCATGAGGCCAGCCAAGAGAGAAAAAAAAATGAAAGCCAAAAAGAACAGCCAACCACGCTGGTGGAGTGTGATTAGTTAAAAACTAATTACACTTGATTAGTGGTAATGGAGGTTATAACCTTTCATTACCGCTCTTTTTTTATTATTTTTCTGCCGAATAAAATTTATTGGGTTTGGGCTCGCTCCGAGCCTAAGTACATTTCATTCATAATTTGAATCTCATCTAAATTGATCCAATCCAAATTTAATTTAATTAATTATGTCCCACAAAATTAATTAATTATTCTATGCTTCAACTTGTCAAATAGATCGACTCAGTAGGATTCATGTCTTGATCAGTAATAACTTAATATACATTAATTTATAAATCATAATTGGCATCTAACAATGCATTATGATCACCCGATCAAACACAGATAAATTGTGATCATTTAATTCATTTATCACGTAATATCTATTAATTAATGTCAAGCATCGAAATGTGTCATCCTTGATCATTAATTATTTTTTTATCCTCAATGCATAATTATTTATATGTAATCATTCCATAATCCAAATTATATGCATAATAATTATCACTGCATCAAGATGTCTAGAGATATCATTAATCTCATAAGAAATGACACGAACAAAATATCCTATTGACTATCCATAATTCATAGCCTAATTTTTATATATTCAAAAAATACCTTTATAGCCCTCAGTTAAAAATAGTGTTTGTTAATCGCACAAAATATACATTAATTATCTAGAATTATGAATATCTCAGATAATAGAATTAATATCAATTTATGACATTGTTGATGACACAAACACATGCATCTCATACATGTATATTTATGTGATTAAATAGATACCCCGTATCAGTGATCTGTGAAATATGATCACGTATTAATCCATATACTAGTCAATATTATCATTGAGTGTTTCATACTAATGATATTAGACTATGAACAATTAAGAGTTTTAATAACAATTATAGAGTTTCACAATTCAAGTCATCAACTCAAATAATCCATAAAATATTAAAACTCAAGGAACAAAATGATATAAATCATCCAATACATAAAATAAAATAAGAACACCATCACAAATAATTGATCCTCTAAATCACTAAACTAACAGCTAGCCATCATTTTCGCTCGTTCGCTCCTGAGGGCAAGGCAACCTAGTAATCCGCAATCTAGTACCTCACTGGAAAGGGATAATTACTATAAGGAAGGGAGCCCATAAATCATTGATAGAGGCTCGATTCTTAAAAGTATATTAATTTTATTTATAATTTATATTTAGTTCAGTTAAGTTATATACAAAATCTTTTTAATATGTTAGATATTTTTTTTGAATTTATACACTAATTTATATTCTAATAAATGACTTAATAAATTAAATGATAACTAATTAAAATGATCTCAAAATTACGGATTGAAATTTCTATAAAATTAACATAAAATTTAAGATCTTAATTCTCATCATTCTTTGTTAAAAAAACATTACTCTATTTCGTCTTAAACGGAGAAGAGAGTAGTTGTCTCCAGTTCCAAAATAACTGGAGGGGATCGACACTGAGCTCCATTTATGATCTTCTAGAAGGTTTATCTGATGTTGACTCACACTGACCGGCTTTTTTCAGATCCAATCCGTTCTCTCTTTCTTATCAGCGACTGCTAGCCTTGGCTTTGCTCTTTTTCTGCTATTCTCACGCCGCTTCTATCCAAATCCGCACGCCAGGTGTAAATGTTACCGTACTAATTGGACCATATATATGTCTATCTCCTTGATTTTGGGCTCGCAAGTATAAATGTAATTAAATTTTTATCAGTTCGTAATCGCTTTTCGAGGATCGGAAATCCGCGAATTTATTCAGCGCCGTATTAATTGTCTTCAAATTCTGGCCTACTGTGGTCCGTTGAATTACAACTTTGCCATCCCTTTTACGGCCTCTACAAATAAGTTGCTAATATTCAATTTTTAGGAAGACCGAGCAATTTCAGTGTACATTTAAGAGCATTTATATCGGTGTTAAAATTAAAATTTTATGTTATGTTATTAAATTGATAATTCATTTTAAAAGTAACATTTATGAATAAAATAAAATTGTCAAAATAATATTGTCGTAATTAATTTTTTGTTTCTCTGCTGACGTGGCTTGTCAAATGGATTGTTAAATTTAAATAATTATTTAATTTTGTCTAGTTTCTACATCCCTGAAATATAAATGACAATTGTCAAATGATATTTGACAATTAATTTGACAATGGAATGCAAATGTTCTAATTTTCTTGATATAATTGATATATATATAGTATTTTTTTGAAAAATATTATTTAAATAAAAATTTT
Source organism: Schoenoplectus tabernaemontani (assembly GCA_037127355.1). NCBI lineage: Eukaryota > Viridiplantae > Streptophyta > Magnoliopsida > Poales > Cyperaceae > Schoenoplectus > Schoenoplectus tabernaemontani. Next base: position 15,569,157 of record CM073740.1, read on the forward strand.
AATCATAGATATATTTTTATTGGTTTAGATGGAATGTGTATTAAATTTGAAATAATTTAGAGATAACTGATCATTTTCAATAAAACAGTAAAAAAATAAGCATTTTATTTCATAATCATTTTCAATAACATAATTAATTTTAATTTTGAACGTAGTAATTAGTAGAACTTTGTAATTTGGAGTTTTACGATAAGTCATTAATGCGTTTATCAGATTTCTCAGCGGTTCAAGTGATTTGCTATCCAGTCAAAAGACTCAAAACCTTGCCATGCTGAGGGGAGATGCCATGACGGTACCTGCTGTCCATGATTCAATCGCTGAGATGCAGAGATGGAGATGTCATGCTTTTGTTTTTTTGTTTTGTTTTTTTGGCTTTACAGTGTGCTTATTCACTGTTTCTTTGCTTCCCAGTGTGCAAATGATGTTCACAATTATTGTTTAGAAGTATTATATAAGTGAGAGCCAGATGCCGCTATGCTGGTTTTCTGCTTCCAATGTACTTCCTAAACGTGCATGAATAAATTAAATTAATTGAGCCAAACGCATCATCTATATACGGTTGACTTTGACAACCTATTGGCTCAAACCGCTGGCGCCTGAAGGTCATAAAAATAATTGTCTCCTTGATTAGTTCATTTTTTTAAATTAAATTAGTTCAAGGTTACCATATTATCATATCATTATCATCTTTATTTTATTATTATTATTATTATTATTATTATTATTATTATTATTATTATTATTATTTATTTGTTTCATTATATTTATTATTATCACTGATATTTAAGATCTTTGATCTTATACTTTCTGATTGGGCTTTATTTCTAGCCTACCCGATTTATTTGAGATTAAAGGCTTTTATTGTTGTTGTGAGTTGAAGATTTAGAGATGTATACCTAATTTAGCAGTTTCTTGCCGGAAAGTCAATATGTATGTTAATTACAAAAAAAATGTCAGCATGCACTTTCTTGAACTTCAAGTGAGATACCTAAGATATTTTAGGCTTCGTATTATTGTTATAAACAAGGGTGGGGACTCCTTGATAACTATTCCTTATCATAATTTTGACAATTAACTTTATATAAATTTATGTAAAATCTTCATATATTCCATCAAAGATCATTATTTGAATCGTTAAAATTATTATATAAGTCTGATGATTTTGATGAAATACTAAATGATACTTAAATTACATCAAATTGTAACATGATGAATTCATCATAAGTTTAAAATATATTTGTAAATTTATTTATTTTTTATTTTTTTTATAAATTTATATAAAATTGATTGTCAAAAGAATATTATTGTCATAAAGACATTATGACATATTGATTATTATTGTTTTCAAACCTCCGGGCTTAGTTTTGTACATTCAGATCTAATTACCAAGAGTGTTGTTTCTTTGTAGTCCAGCTCACCATAGGATATGTATCATCGCTGCTATAGGAAAAATACTGTCATCACTGTGAACCATATTTAATTACTCTCACCCTTTTTTCTGTTGTCCATAAAACTAGTAAATGTTCACTGACATAGGAGAAAATACTATCATCGCTGCTATAGTTTTTGAAACATCAGATAAGATTGAACGGTCTAATTTAAATTCAGATGTATTATTTAGTGAAGCCCATTCATTATACATAAAAAATTTGTTACATCGCTGTCACAGAAAAAATAGAATAATTAAGTACACGTTTCCCTTCAACACAAAAAAATATTGCACCGGATGTGAATTCCCAAAAATAAGTTTTCCCTCCTCTGCAGCGGGTTTGGATGTCCCTGTTTAGATAATAAGAGGGGCGGTGATCATATGCATTCTTTGCTGTATGAAGTTTATTTTAATTTAAATGAGGTTATAATTAGTTTTCATATGTTATCTGTTGTTCCATTTTCTTTCAAAAACAGGATTTGTCTATCATCCGTTATTTTGACCAAAACTAAAACAGACAGGAATGATATTTGTCGATTGATTACTGACCTTTAAAAAGTAAAAGTAATAATAATACTTGTGTCGAAAATGAATGTTTATATATTGTAACAATTGACATCTAAAATAACACGGTACATTAATGAAGAAGAATCGAACATTATTCTTGCATATTAAGTTATGCTCATACGGATATAAATTTATGCAGATAATATACGACTGTATCCAATTCGTATTCAAAAAATTGAATGTGATAAGGTATCTAATGGACGGAAAATGGTACGAAAATAATTTTCAAGAATTATCCATATCCGTATTATGAATTTTAATATTTTTAAATAAAGAATAGATTGAAAAAACTTATTTTATTGTACATTTTAATAGATTTTATAAATTTTAAGCAAATTATATGTTTATCCTTGATAATTTATATATATTATCCTTATTCATATTCTTACCTGAAAATATCCATATTTATATTCATATTCGTCTTTATAAAATTAAAATGAATATGAATATGATTTTGACTATTATCCAATCGTATTCGATCCTTTTGCACCCGTATCTGCACATCACATTTATACACAGTGTGAAGTATAAATATTTTTCAAAAGTATATATTTTGAAACTTGAATTAAAAATTATGTATTTTTTAAAAATGTGTATACTTAATATTTTGTGCAGACGAGTGAAATTATCACTCATCTTAATAAATTTCATAAAGTACAATAGCTTTTCGATATTTTTAAATTATGATTTTTTTTGCTGATAAGTAGAGAGAGAATTATTAATAGAATCAAACCCTAAAATATAGAACGTAGATATAAATATGCTTCGATTTTTTGATCGTCAACATAAGTTTGTGATTATTTTGTTTGTCACGGTTACAGTGGCTTTAAAAAAATAATTTAAGGCTTAGAGATTAGAGCCGAAATATGATTTTACAATCACGATAGCATTTTACCTTAGTAAATTGACGCCACAGGCTCCACTTTTAAAGAAAGAAATAAATAAATAACAAGTCAAAAGCAAGAAAACATATGTTTTCATTCGACACATAAATGTCTCCAGATCAGTGTTATCCGAACCGAACCAAACCAAATCGGATGGTTTGACCGGAAAAAACCGGACCCGTATATCTTTCTGGTTTGATTATGTACTAGCTATATACCACGCGTTGCAGCAGACTCTTTTATTTAAACATTAAAACATTATAAGATTAAAAAAATTCATATTTATCTAATATTAAATTATAAATTCACCAAATTATAGAGAAAACATATAATAAAGACTATATTTAATTTTGGATGAGATTTTTGCACAATATGAGTTAATGATTCATGATTTTTATGACAAGAAAAGTAAATTATTCTAACATATATTATCACCATTAATTTTTTATCAAATATACACAAGGTTGCTAAATAAAAAAAAATATTATGAAAATAATAGTATATATGGGAAAGAAATGGAGAGAAAGAGGGGATTAATGGACGTATTCACATACGTTCGATCAACTAAAAATAAATATTATCCGTTTAATTGAGGATAAATTGGGTATAATAAAAAAAATATTATGATAAAAAAATGGTAATTCCGATTTTTAGATGCTTTATATAATAATGTAGATATAGATAGCTTCTGCAACTGAATCGGCCAAAATGGATTGAACCGTCTGATTTTTGATAAAAATCAGTTGAACTGTCCGACTAGAAATCCGGATTTTCTGCGTATTTGATCCATTTCTCATCTTTTCTCTTTCTCGTTCTTTCTGTCTCCGATAAAATATCTTGCCTTTCTTTAGTAAGACTGGGAATAAAAGTTAGTGATTCTTTACAAATTTATGAAGAAAATCAAGTAAATAATCTAATTGTTATCATAATTTTATCTCTTACTATGAGTCATCGTGTCATTCCTCCAAATTCTAAAGTTGTACCACTCTACCTAGAAACATCCAAGTGCCAACTGCAAACACGCAAAGAGAAGCTTCACTTTTCTTGCTCCAAGCAGCAAGTAAATTATCCTATGAGTGAATTCTAGATGGTGCTTAGTATTTAAAATTTTAAGCATTATATCTAGTTTCTTTTATTTAAAAATTAATAACTAGTAGATAAATCCTATACATAATAGCCTTAAATTGAATTACAAAAATTCACTTCACGCTCTTCATATAGTACAGTTCTAATGATGGTATATAAAAACTTTATATTTAATTTGTCTTCATGCAAGAAAAAAAGGTAAATGCTTTCTACGTGTTTGATGAAATGTCTCAGTCAAGATTTTAACTCAAGATAATTGTTGAAATGCCCAAGTAAATATTTTTTCAGTGGTATGAGGTCATTTGCATATTCAATTTCTTAATTACTTGAATCATTTAATTTTAACTTGTTTGTCCTGATATATGTGTGATTTGTATCAGTATGGAATATATCTCTTATAAACTTATTTATTCCATCATTTTCAAGTTGTTAAACAATGTCAGTAAATAATATTGAGGAAAATGGAACTGTACAATTTTCTTCTCCTTGAACTGCCACAAAAGGTAGAACAGATCTTGTCTGGGGCTATTGTACATAATATGTTGTTGTTACAAAAAATAAGAACACTAAAGTTATTACTTGTCTGTATTGCCAAAAGTCATTTGAAGGCTGTGATATAAATTGATTTAAAAAATATCTAGTGGGTGTAAGAGGAGATGTCGAATTGTGCAAAAAAGTGTCATCAAATGTTCATTACCAAATACAACAAAGCCTTAATGAGATTGGTAACAAAAAATGAAGGCTAAATGAAGCAGATGAAGAAGTTAATTCTGATGAATATCCTACCCCTCAAAATCTAAATAATGAAGTGGAAGAAATTCTCAATTTGTCAGCCATTTCTAACTCCAAAGGTCAAGATAATGCTCTTAGTAGAAGCCAATTAAATGCTAGCAGCAAGCGATTAGAGACAATTAAAAAAACTATCAAATTTGAAAACAAAAGCTATAATTATGAAATGAAATATATGATGAGAGTGAAGAGTAATATGTTTTTAAACATTCAAATTTGAGTGAAAATTTTGATGAAAAATCAACGCGAGAGTATTCTTATTAATTCTCACTCTCCCTTTCTTATCTTTTCCGCCTTTTTGCTCAGGATTCGATCGATTTTTCTTCATTCTATCATTCCCTTTAATTCTCACACCCGTTTTTTCATTCTCTCAAGTAAAGCATAAATGAAAGAGGGTACACATAGACTGTAGATTGTAGAGAGTAGATTTGTGGCCACCAGACTGAAGTTTTTTTTTGAGTGAAAACCTATAAACATGTTTTATTAATTAAATCATTACATATTACATAATAAAATAAAATAAAAAGCTAAATAAAACTAACTCCAAACACTAATAATTTAGAACCAACCTAGCAATTTATAGTAGAACTAAATATAATTGTTATATTTGTTTAAAAAGACAATGTAAGAGTTTAAATCCATCAGCTAATAAACCCAATCAAATGGTATTATATTGTTTTTAATTTTAGTTTGGAGTGGTTCAAAAGATACATTCTCATTGTCCTAAATTAACTTTTGTTCTGAGAAGTAAATGGCAAGAATGAGTTGGCCGGGGAAGTAAACAGCCGGTGAGGCAATGAAGTCGAAAATGATGGACAGCTAATGATGATATTTGTCTTACATTGTAGGCAAATGACAGAAGAGGTCGATGATCCAAGAGCAAAGGATAAGAGAGTTGGCAGTCCAAGAGTGACGGACGAGAGAGGTCGACGGCTTAAGAAAGAGCAACGGATGAGAGAGATCAACATACATAACAGTTTTAGTTGGAGTTATCCTTCTCATCAATTCGACCTGCACTTTGTTCGATAAGATCAAGGTCGAAAGGTGAGATCAAGGTCGAAAGGTGATAGATAAGATGAGGTAAGTAGTGGGTGAAATAGATGAGGTGCATGAGAGGAGATAGTTGGTTAGTGAAATAGATGAGTGGTAAAAGAATAAGGAGGTGAAAATACGAAGTAAAAAAAAAAAAGAGATTCACTAACAGATGATGGGCACCCCATCAAATGAATTCATTTTTTTCTCAATCTGACGACTAGGTTTCGGTTCGGCCTCTACTTGAAAATTTAGCATCCAACGATCTGAGTTAATATAGTTATTTAGTATTATTCGTCAAAATCGAGATCGAGTCTCTAGATTATTTTTTATTAAACAAAATAATAAAAAAATCACAAAGTGGTATGAGTATCCTGGATTTTACCCAGCGGAGTCAGAACCGAGTTTGAAAAATGGTATGAGTATCCTGGCATCAAATTTGACGAAATTGTATCAAATTGCATCAAATTATACTAAATTTATAATTAGTTTAATTTTACCAAATTATAACTTAATTATAATTTTAGCAAATATTTTCAATAATTATAGTGAAAAATGGAGTATCTGCAACTGCTTGTCGTACCCCAAAATGAACATAGGTCACAGAGGGTCAAAATTGGTATAAGTATTTTTAATAATATAATGTGAAAAAATATACCTTATAATTAATTTTATCATATCATATGTAGCAACTAATTTTGTGCAGTCACATAGCACTCTCCGTTTGAACGCATATCGTCGAAAATATCATACAACACGCAGATAGATCCATATTTGTATCAACTCGATCTCTACCAGATAGCGATCATAGGTGATTTTCAGTTAGATAAATCACTCCTGACAGCGCTTGTCGAGAGGTGACGATCAGAGACTTTGATATTTCATCTACCAGTCGGTGAGATGACGGTGACGTTGGAGGACGTGTGTTGTCTATGAGTATTGCCTATCAGAGCTATTTTAAATTTTTAATATGTTATTTTATATTTTATTTTTAAAGTTTACTAATCTAATTTTCAAATATGAAAAATACAGAAAAATCAATAATAGTGGTGACTGATGATGAAAATGCTTCTTGGGTTGGATAACGATCCATATAGTTATGACGATATCACCGATAATTTGTGGTCATTTTTGATAAAGAACAGGGGAAAGAGAATGAGTACATTCAGTTCTCAACATTTAGTATCCGGTTCTTTTGCGGAAGCATTTTAAAGAGTTGTCTGCCTACTCCGATGACGAGATCGTCCGACGGTATAATTTTTACTATAAATTTTACTCTGTTCATGAATTTATTATATGTTTGATCTAATTGTTTTATAGGTACACACAAACATTTTGTTTGAATTTATTCGGATCCGTGATGTTCCCGAACAACAATGCAGACTCAGTGTCGGCGATGTACTTGACATTTCTTGACAACATGCTAAACGTATCGGATGACGACTATGACTGCAGGCGGGCAGTTCTCTTTTGCTTGTACTTCAACTTTTCTCGGCCATGTCTCGAGCCAATAGATTGAATAGTCGGTCCTTTGCTTATACTTCAGATGTGATCGTGGACACGATTTCCGATCGGGAGATCGAGGTAAATCAATATCACTCATCTCAATTGAGATAATTATATTTATTTTTCATATTTTGTTGATGGTGTAGGTGTAGAACTGAGGAGCCTCCACTAGGCGGTCTTGATCCTCGATTGCGGTCTCCGTACGATGTAAAATGGCTAACAAGACACTTGTTCAAGTACACCATGCGACAAGGAGGACCCGGACATTTTTAGGATCATTTTGAGAATTTGCGGGATGAAAACGTTAATTGGACGCCATACATTGTCTTTTCACGATGAGTTGCCTTGGGTGTACCATAGAGTCGCGACCGTACGACTTTGCCCAGCACTATACGTACATGGGGTATTATTACAAAAAAATGATGATTGTAATCTGCTACAGAATGAACACTGAGGAGCACTTAAGTCAGCCATTACCGCACCCTAAGAAGCCTGTAGATGAGTTGGCGTACGTACCATATTCATACCATTTAATCAAACTATTTATTCTTACTTACTCTTTACATAACTTGGAATAAAAAATATATATGCAAATGTTCCATTTAGTGAAGAATACAGCCACCGCCATTGGTTGGCTTACGATGCCCGAGCATTCATGGTTCAGCAAACATGAATTGCGCCAGATTAAACAATTAATGGGTGATTTATGAAATCCTCATATTTTCACAGCGATACTTACTTTCATAAGTCAATATTTAATTTTTCCATTTTAATTTATCGGTATTTTTTTAATTTAATTGATTTTAGTCAATTTAATTAATTTAAATATGTGTAATTTACTTGTACAGGTTTCGGACGGATCCTAAGAATATTGATATCTCTGTTGCTGACCGTCTGACTCATGGCCCACCTGACCCGGCGCCGGAGCCGACAATTGATGAGTTCGACTAATTTCAGGGAGATTTCATGTCGTACTCTCAGCTGATGAATCAGATGACCCTCGATCCGGGTGTTAGGACCTCTGGATACTCGTGGTCTGTCCACCCTTAGTGCACGAGACGCAAGCACCAGTGCTCTCGCCGTGAAATCCGACCAAAAAACACATACATCCCGTCTCTCATTAGGGGATGTTTCGTAGGCGTTGATGTATTTTTTTTCAAGAAATTATAGTTAATATATTTATTTTATTCGCGAGACTATACTTTATTTTTTCTTCGTTTATGATTTAAAATTTTAGTTTTTCTTATTTATGTTTTGGCATTAATTTCTTACAAAACTTTCAAATAATAAAACATAATAATTTTTTAGATCATCAAATAAATAAAAATATATAATAAGATAATATATCTATACTATTTTATTTTAATATACAATCAATTAATGCTTTATTTTATTTATAATAAATAACTTTAGCTAAATTAACAGAAATTTAAAAAAAAAATATGAACCCGAGTTGCAAATTCATGCCAAGTTTATCACGCAAAACCGGCCCTCAATCGTACCAAAATCCCAATTTTTTTTATTAAATTATTTTAAAAAAAATCTGCGGAGTCTCTCTGGGGTGCAGTTCCTTTAACGCGCTGATTGATGCATTTTAGAGGTCCCCATTTTTTCACCCATGTCAAGAAAATCAGAGATCCTCGATTTTTTCACCCATCTGAAGAAGATGAGAGAGAGAGAGAGAGGGGAAGAGCTGCAGCGTGTGACGCGCGTTATTTAATACCGATTTGTCTCTCTGAAATCTAAACAAAACGCAGCGGCCAACGGTTGGAGAGTGGAGACAAACCACGGCCCATCCCTAGAATTATCTCCGCTGACACGCGTAAAGCAGCTGCTGCTTATTAATGCCGCCCCCACTTTCTGTCATCCCATCCTCACTATCGCCCCAGCCCACGCCGCATGCATAGCTTTATCTTCTCCGTTTTTATATAGGATTGAAAAATCAAAATCCATAATTTTGATTGGTCGGCAATTGGATCCCCACTCTCAAACAGTTAATCTGAAGTGATTGATTTTTGTTTTCTAATTAGAAAGACGTCCCCGCAACGTAACGGGGATGGATGGGTGAGTCTGAGCGTAGGAGAAAGAAACCCAGTTTTTCCGGAACCACAGCCAGTTCCCCAGTTTTCCCGGGAAAACAAGATGTGACAAAAGCCGCAATATGACAGCCAGTTTTCCCGGGATTTGTTTCCTCGCTATTCATATTTTTCCTTTCAAACAGAAAACAAGAATGAATTTCACATAACAAAATAAAAAAAACGAAGAATCGTTGGTATCGAATGAGTATTTATTTTTCATATTCGTAACATTTCAATAATAATTCTATAAGTATTTATTTCTGTCCAGTTAAACTTAATTTTAATCGTATTTGTCCTTATTTGTCAAAAATAACGGTAACAAATGTGATTAACCTATAACTTGTAACTTATGTAATTTAATCATAAAATATTAAAAAAAAGCATTATTACTTTAAATAAACCATATACATAGTACAGGAAATAATAAAAATTATAATTAACAATTCCATAATCTATAAAATAATATAAATTAAATCGCATAAATTAATGTTGTCATAAGTTTCTAATTAATTTCTAGGGTAAATTTCATCGGAGAATACTCAACTTTGTTTTTTGTCATAATTTGGTTGCTGAAGTTTGATTTCTTCCTTTATAGTCACTAAACTTTTTATTTTGTTCTAATCAAGTCATTTTGTTTAATTTTTAATCGAAAGCATGCCCTATTGAAATATAATATTGTAGTTCATTAACATATTATTTCAACAAGCATTAGCTAAGAATCACAAATTAATAGAGTCTTTGATATGCCAGGATCTTAATTTTTAAGTATCATCTACCGCTTAAAGAATAAATTGTTAATTATTAACAACAAATCTCTTTAATTAAAAATAATTAGCGGAAAGGCAAAGAAGGAGAGAGAGAAAAAAAAATTATATGATGAAACATATTTTTAAAAGATAATAAGTGATGTTTAAATAGACAATCGTATCAATTTTGTTGATATTTTGGATGGAAACTTATAGAGTGACTCAATTTAGACAAATAGAAAGGTTTGATGATTATGGAGGGACAAATCAAACTGAAGTGACTAAAGGCGAAATTGACCCTAATTTATACTATATAAAAATATTATATACGAATCACCCGCACAACAATAATAATAAATAAGATAACAATTATATATATAAGTAATGATAATGATAATAATAATAATGGTAATAATTAGATGATATGAAAATGATACTAGTTTATAATTAAATATGAAATTAAAAATTATCATGGAATTACAAGTACAAAGCTCCATAGTAACAATGTATGCATAACAGAGTTGTAAAGAATGGAATGCGCTTAATGAACAATGGGGCAACATCAAGTAATTAATCATTATGTAGTCGATTAATTAAATTTTTATAGATAATTTAGCGTTCATATTTTAATATATGAAAATATTAATAATTCCAAGAAAAATTAATTATTTAGACACTTGATAATATTTTTGTTTGTTAGTTTTATTTTAGAAATTATAAATATAAATTAAATTATTGAATTCATTGTCTTTCAGACATTTTGAAAAAAAATATAATTTTACGAATGTCTGACTAAGTAAATAATTAAAATTATTAATTTATATAAAGTTTTAATTATTAAAATTAGAGTTTAAAAGTTTTTTTATGATTTGAATTCATAATAATATGTAGTCTGGAAAAAATAATTAGCTAATTGATTATGATTAATCGATCAACTAAATCAGTCTTAGCGGTCATTTTTTACAATGTTGATACAAACACGTACAAATATAACAAGTGACGACCATTGGTAACAATAACTTTTCAAGTAAATTTGAAAAAAGATTTAAAATATAAAAAAAATATAAATATATTCTTAAAATTATAGGCGTGATTGCGTTTCAAAAGTCAGACAACTTATATCTCTTTTGATATTCTATTATAAGATAAATTTTTGGAATATTGAGGAGTCAATGCAATTTTATTTTTTTTATGAAATAGTAAATGAGATTTAGATCGCCATATATTAGAAAACCAATCATAAAGAATGTCTATATTCTTGTTTCAATTGTGTCAATTTATTTAAAATTATTGTCAGCTAACTAAATTAACTATTGTCAATTGATTCACATGCGAGTATGCGACTAAACATATATACTAGAGAATTGACATATCTTCAAAAATCAAATTATTGTGTTATTTGGTGTCACTCCCAGCTTGTTCAATACAGATGTCATAAAAAAATTATTGAATGATTACTAGCGCTTTAACTGTAATGCATATGGACGAATTAGATAATATATCACTTTAAGAGAGCGACAAATTACTGAACAAATTGCATATCACATACATTTTGAGATATATGCATTACTATGACAAATTACCCCTTCTTCCTCGGAGGTATTATTAAGGTATTATTAAAAGCAATTGCTTCTAGAATAAACGATGAACACTTTAACTGAAACGCATATGTGCGCTACAACTGTGATAAAAACATTGATATATAACGCTTCCTACAAATACGACAAATCAAGAAAACTAACCACATATAACATATACCGAAAAGGGGGAAAAGAGAATGTAGAACATCTAACCCAAATTTATTACAAATTTGCGTTACAGAAGAATAGATATGTTCTCAATGTAAATAACATGATTACTTGTTTTGGTTACAATATATAATATAATTGAACTTGATGTATATACACGCAATAAATAAGAAAAATCTTCCAATAAAAGGAGAAATTTTCAAACAAAAACAAAACGTGGCGCAAATATACATGAAATTTATTTTATACGACTCAAATTAACAACATAGATCTATTAAATTGTTTATGTACACACATGATATATAAGACAGGACTTCCTATAAAATTGAAAGGTTCTTTAACAGATTTGCAAAACTTGAGAATATTTGAAACTAACATTTTGACATAATTTTACAGCTTCTTTTACATTAACATCATAAAAATAAAAAAGTAAAAAAATTGAGTAAAATAAAATTCAACTGAAAAATGCAAATACAAAACTGCAGTTTGATGCTGGCCTAAGAATTACTCCGAATAGTTCAACGTTAAATCACGACTGATAATCTGTATACATTCATCATGACTAATTTCTGACATTGCCAGCAATTAGTAATTTTATTTTTGCTTAAATATTTTATATTTTAAAACAAATTAAATGCTGATCCTAATGAGCTGGTTATTTTTTCCCCACACACAAAAGTACAGTCCACACTGTTTGTAAGTGAATCAGCAGTTTTTTTTTTCAAGTTTGAACTTGTAGGAAACAAGGAATATCAGTTTTTAGTAATAATAATTATTATTAAATTAATATTATTAAAAATAAGAGTGACCGTAAAATTTCAAATATACGAATGGCAGCGCGCCATTTTTAGTGGCGCGTTTCATTATTTTTATGAAACGCGCCACTGCCGTGGCGCGTTTGCTTCTTATATATAAAAAACACGCAGCACATTTTCATCTCACTTGCACGGGGTTTGGACAAAACACGCCACTGGCAGTGGCGCACTGCCATTCGTATATTTGAAATTTTACGGTTCTCACTCTTATTTTTAATAATTATTATTATTAATAAAAACTGCAAGGAATATATTATATTACAATATATTGGAGTATATCACATTTTATATATCTCACGACTCACGAGGGTTTAAGGACAAAATAAGAAAATACAAAGAAAGGAAGGAGAAAAATGAGAAAAACCATCAGAGATCTTTTTTCCTCTCTAGAAAGGCCCACCAAGTCTCCTTTTCTGTGGACTCCCGCAGCCATTCCCTCCGCTCCGTCCGTTGTTTGATCCGCGCCTTTACAATTCATCTCCATTATCTACCAATTCATGTGACGAGTTATCTGATACATCACTGACATTTATTTTATTCAACTCGCCACACGAACTACTACACAATATGGAACTAGACAGAGATTAGAAGCTCATTACCTTCAATTTCATAATTCCATTTCGGATTTCTCCGTTAAATTATAACACTATATAATGATCCTCCTCCTCCCCAGTCTCCCCAACTTCCCAAATCTCCTCATCCATTGAACTTCCTCTCAACATCCAACTTTTAAGTTCACTCCCAAATTCAAAAACCGAAATTCCCAAAATTAGCACTCTCCTTCTCAGTTTGCCTATAAGAAACCTCATTTCCTCTTCCCATCCCAAATATCCCCTTCCATTAGACCCTCTCTTTCCCCTCCAAGTAATCCCACCCCTTTCCAATCTAAATTTATCAAGAATTTTCCAAAATTAGAACTGAACCGAGGATGGACTATCTGAATCTGATACCAGGCATCCCTGACGAGATCGCACAGGAGTGCTTGATCCGCATCCCGTACGACTCCTTCCCGTCGATGCGCCATGTCTGCCGCCAATGGAAGCTGGAAGTCGAATCAAACTTCTTCCACTCCCTTCGCAAGGCGTCAGGCACAGCCCAGACTGTAGTAATCTCGTCCCAGTCGGAGCCGTCTCTGATTCCTGCCTCTGAGCAGAACAACCCCAAATCCTACACTGCCTCGGGCCCCATCTCCTATCACCTAGCGCTCTTCCACCCCAACACTGGAAAATGGGCCCGGCTTCCCATGATACCCGGTCTCCCCATTGGCATCCCGTTGTTTTGCCAGCTGGCTTCGGTGGGGCATAAACTGGTCATGCTCGGTGGATGGAATCCAGATACCTGGGTTGCCACCGACTGGGTATTTGTGTACGATTTTATGACTGGTGCATGGCGTCCGGGAGCTCCGATCCCAGGCCCTCGCCGATCCTTCTTTGCCTGCGCAGCGTCTGAGAATTTGGTCTTCATTGCTGGAGGCCATGATGATGACAAAAACGCACTTAAGAGTGCCATGGCGTATGATGTGTCATCTGACATCTGGACCTCTCTTCCTGACATGTCGGTCGAGAGGGATGAACCCAAGGGTATTTTCATGGATGATAAATTTGTGGTGGCCAGTGGTTACGTGACAGCCGAACAGGGTCGGTTCAGGCGGTCGGTGGAGATGTTTGACCCGTTGAGTTGGACATGGGGCCTGGTGGAAGAGAACTGGCTCGATGAAGATGTTAAGGCGACAAACTCCAGCATGGCACTCAACGGGAGGATCTACAAGCTGAGGGAGGGGCGGTATGTGACGGTCCGAGAAGGTGACAACTGGAGAGTTACCGGAGAGGTACCGGAGGACGCACGGGTTTCCACAAGGCTTGCTGATGCAGGGGATCAGAGGTTGGCGGTTGTGGGCTCGGCATGTCATGGTGGTGTCCCGGTTGCTTATGTGGCAAGGGAAGAGGTCGGCAAGGGGATGATGTGGCAGAAAATGGACATGCCACCAGAGTTTTGGGGACACATCCAGGGGATCTGTAGCATGCAACTATAAGTTTAAGCTTTGCTTAAGAAATGTAATCAACTAATCATGGTTATCGCCGTTTTTGACTTTTTGTCTCGGTTATTTTGCTTTTAATATGGTGTGATCTTTGTAATGGGGTTTTCAATGAGATGTCTGTAAATATTTCCGGAATGCTGCTGCTATGAAGAGGTTTTAAAACATAATTTTGATTTCTTTTCTTTTGTTATATCATGCGTAGCGCTTTTCTTTAGTTCTTTATTCTGAAGTCAAGGTGGATGCTAAGTAACATGTTTGCCATCGAGTCTTTAAACTAGAGAAGTAAAAATTGGTTTAATTTTTTTACTAGGAATGAAAGTACCTTTTTCGAGAAATAATATTACAACGAGTTCTAAAAGCTAGAATTTAAAAAATTAGATTCAACTCTCGAAATCTAAGTTGTCCAATTGAAATAAAACATGGACAAATTTTAGGAAAATTAAATTTTCTTTTGTTTCGAACCAATCCTATTTTGCTTTATCGTGCAAAATATAACAGACTGTCGCAATCAATAGATGTGGACCGATATTTTTAATAATAATAAAATAAAATATGAAGTAACGATCTACGGCATCGTTGAGTTTTGACGAAAACAAGATGCGATTATTTAGTGTGTATTTGCTCGAGTTTATCTGCACCGCCCCCTATGCTCCCTTTATTCATTTACTGCCCCTCCCGGTCCCATCCTGTCCGGCTCTCTCCCGTCTCCGCCTTTTCCCAAAATCCTTACCTGCTCTGTGACTCTGTCCCTCTCTCGCGCTGACGTAAACCATCAGCAGAGACGACTTTTGATCTCTGCTGTCTCATCATGGCAGCGTACCGAGGGGACCCAGATGCAGTCGTAGAAGAGCACAAGTGTAAAGAGCACGACCATACACCAGACCCGTGCGAGAAGAAAACAATGGAGGAGCTCCATTGGGCCGTTGTAAAACCATCGAAGGGATCAAGAACCGGCAGAGAAGGGTGATAACTGTTCTTTATCCTGTAGATGAACAGAGGCAAAAATCTTTAAGATTAAGAGTATTATTATGGATAACAAGTTCTACCTCCGTATTTTCTTCTCTCGAACTGAAATCACATTTTCGTTCTCGTATTTTCGTCTCTCGTACTGAAATCACATTTTCGTTCTCGGGATGGGAACTGTATTTCCGTCTCGACCTCACTTTTTTGTTCGGCCCGCGTATCTTCTCTTTTCCTTTATATTATAATTATAATTATAATATTATGATTATGATTATGATTATGATTATAATTATAGTTATGATTATGATTATATTATTATATTATTATAATTACGACTATGATTATTATAATCATAATTATGATTATAATTATTATTTGATTATGATTATATTATTATAATTATAATTATTATTATATATTATTATTATTATTGTTAAACCATCAAATTTAATTTAGTAGTAATGACTAAAAATAAATGATTAAAGACAACTTCAATCCGATATATATATATATATATATATATATATATATATATAAATAAATAAAATCAATAACAAATAATAATAAATTACTATTCATTAATGACTAAATAAATAAGCAAAATGAAATCGAATTCTAAATTAATCAGGTAAAATTAAATCAATAATTAAAGTATTTCTAATTTAACGACTCTAATTTAATTAAAGTTATTTTAGATTTTAATATTCAAAATTAAAAATATAAAAGTTTTACAGATATTTTTTGAAGTTGCTAATTTGTAGTATAAATATTTTTCTATTGGTAAAATTTTTAAAGATTTTTCAGATTAATTTATTTAAATCTCATTATCATTATTGTCAAAGTGATCCTTCTTTTTTTCGTGATTAACATAATTTGAACTGTAACTTAGTTTATGAACTAAAGGTAATTTGTTTATTTGTTGCTTTTGTTGTATTTGGTTGTTCAATATGAAGCAACAAATAAACAAATTACCTTGAGTTGTATTTGTTTATAATATGAATGGAAGGACTTTACATGCCAAAAAAGGTTCTTCTTTTAATATGGCTCGAGTATAATTTGGACGGATAGATTTTATCAGACGGTCCAAAAAAAGGTTGGGATCACTTGACATTGACAATGGGTTATTTTGACAATCTTAACAATGAATTTTCAAATAAATACTAAAAAAATCTTAAATTTAAAAAAAACTTATGGATATGTTCCCCTACTAATAAATTGATGGTGATTCAAATTTTATATAATTTTATTATCATTTGATACTCCATCAAGGATAATTAAAATTTTATATAATTTGCAACGGTTATAATTTGAGAGTCTTTAATGGACTATCACACTATAATAAAATTGTATGAAATTTGAATCATCAATAATCTATAAGTGGAAGAACATATTCATAATATTTTTTTCTATCTTTAAAATTTTTTATATTTATTTAAAAATTCATTGACAAAATTGTCAAAATAACCATTTTCCAGTGATCCCTTCCCCAAAAAATATGATTCTGACATTCTTTATTTGCAAAGTTGCAATAATGATAACTTAGATATGAAGTTGCACATGACACCAACCATGCCGATTTCTTATCAGTTATCATCGCTCACATGATAATTGATGCGCTTTCCTTGCAGATATTTTTCTTTCCTTCAACTTTTGGAAAGGAATTGATCATGCATCCATGCTTAAGGAGCATTTGCTGTTTTCTGGTACTGTGTTACACCCCTCTCCCAGCTCCCCTGCATAGCACTATTAGCATATGTGGTGCCACTTTGTGGTGCCTTTCTCAAATAGGGAAAGTGGGAAACAAACACTTTCTCAGTACTTTGTGCAATTAGGGGACATAACAACAGAGATTCCAGAGTAATTAATCTAACACTAAAAAAATTAGGATGGTTGGATGGGGACACGGAAAGGTAGTGCTTTTTATTTTTTTTAATCAATTTTGCCAGAACAGGAACACACTTAATCAGTTCATCTCCACTGCTGTTACTATTATTTCTGTTTAAGATTCTCACCCTTGCCAAGAGGATAATCCATTAATCCCTTCCTCTCTTATCTTAAAAAATTCAAAATTCAAAAATTCAAAAATCGAGGCGTCCTTGTGTCCTGATGTACGGTTTAAATTCACATTCTCTAAAATATTTTATCATAAAATAACTATATTTCATATATCTAAGATTTTCTATTGTGATTGTCTGTCCGCGATTTTAAATTCCACGGTCGAAATTTTTTCGAACAATTACTTTAAGCGTGAAGAGAGCCGGATGAGGAGAACTGGAGAAGAGATGAGAGGAGAGGAGACATGATTGATATTATATCTAGAGCGGGGCCCAGTAGCAGATAAAGTGGATGAGGCTTGCAGCTTGCTGAGTGTTCATCTCTGCTCTCTGGTACATGGCTTATCAATCACGAATATGAATATCATTCATGTCATGCCAATCCGTTCACTGCTCCAAAAGCGGGTCCCACGAGGCGCCGTCCTTTTGACCCGCATGTGATATGTGTTGTATGGTACGATCAACAAGATCAAAATTCGGATATTCGTGGCCGTATTCATTCATCGCCTTTGCTTTTTATTTCAGCTGGAGCTTCTAATCTGCACCGTTCGATTTTGATCTAACGAGTGGAATCGTTTGGGGCAACGGCCCTAATTAACTCCTGGAACTTTCTTTTTTTGAAATTTTTTGGCTCATTTCAAAATGATTGATAACTGATGTTCATGTACTTGGAATTGTTTATTGAGAAGAGGATTGTTCCGTTGAATATTATTTAATTACAAAGTCCGTTTCATTTACATAAAAGAACTGATCTATTTTTAAGCGATTTTAGTGTATATTAAAATTTTATGGTACATTTAATATTTACGTCTATTTTTTTAATCATAATATATTTTTAATAATTTAAATAGAATGTGTGTTAAAGTTAAAATAATTTAGAAATTAATTGATTATTCATCATAATATCATTTGAAATTTCACTGTTAAAATTTAAAAAATTACAGAAAAATCTCTTTCAAATTGACAAAAATGATACAAAGTCATTACAAAAATATTTTTTATTTTGGATTTTCATTTGAGCAATCTATACTATTATATAAAGCATCTAAGAATTGGATGGTCAATTTTTTGTCATGGTATTTTTTTATTATACCCATTTTATCGCTCAATTAGACGGATAATATTTATTTTTGGTTGATCAAACGTATGTGATCGCATCCATTGATCCCCTCTTTCTCTCCATTTCTTTCCCATATATACTATTATTTCCATAATATTATTTTTTTATTTAGCAACTTTGTGCATATTTGGTAAGAAATTAATGGTGATAATATATGTTAGAATAATTTACTTTTCTTGTCATAAAAATTATGAATCATTAACTCATATTGTGCAAAAATCTCATCCAAGATTAAATATAGTCTTTATTATATATTTTCTCTATAATTTGGTGAATATATTAGATAAATGTAAATTTTTTTATCTTATAATGTTTTAATGTTTAAATAAAAGAGTCTTCTGCAACGCTCAGGTATATAGCTAGTATTACTGTAAAATAGATATAAGCTATAATTATTCATCTCGCAATTATACAAAATCCAGAATAAATATTCTAACATCATTTTTGCAAATACATCATCATAGACGTACCCGAGACAGAAGTATGAAATACGACTTTTCGGTAATATTTTATTATGATTACCAATTACCAAATACAAAAAATACGAACATGTCAACAGAATTTAGCAATAGAAAGAGACATAATATGCTATGACCAACAAAAAGAGAGACGGTTTTGAAGATTTTTTTTTTTTAGTAAAGAAATTAAGCAGATAGCTTTGATGAAATTTTTACTAATTGCCCCCATTTGCTGGCCCGCCGATAGAAGCTTCTATAAGATAATTTATGCGTGGTGGGGCCATGGGAGCAAAAAAATAAAGCTATTTATTCCTTTAGGATAAAGCATCACAACTTTTAGTTGCTCTTTTGATAATGGTACAAGTAGTTTGTGGGTCTAATCGACTTGTTATTGTATATAGATGAAGATAAAAATCAATCAATCAAAGAACAACTTCAATCTGCCCCCAGATTTTTTTTTCCAGACTCGATATAATATATTTCAAGAAGATGTACATAACTTCGTTTTGTGTGTGAATGCAAATGATTGGCTCTATGATCCGTGGTCTGAATGATTGATTGCATATGTGAGAAAAAAGCAGAAAATTCAAAAATTTGTATAATTAACAAAGTATATATATATATATATATGGATTATGTTGCTTTGCAAAATAAAAAACCATTATTGTTTCGGGGTGAAATTTTATATTCTGAGGTCTCAAATGGTCAATCTAAGTTGCTCAATAATTTCTTCATGTCAAAATCTTGTAGGATATTAAATTTCATGATTTTTTGAACTTTCTAACTATTTTTTAAATTATTTTTAAAAACAGGCTTGGAATAGATTATTTTCTTATGTTAAACAGGGCTGTTTTTAAAAATAATTTAAAAATAGTTAGAAAACTCAACAAATCATAAAATTTAATATCCTATAATATTTTAACATGAAAAAATTATTGACCAACTTAGATTGACCATTTGAGACCTCCGAATATGAAATCTCACCCGAAGTAATAACGGTTTTTTGCTTTGCAAATCACCATAAGCCAATATATATATATATATATATGCTTATTTCTTCGTTAATAATCTTGTATAGACTAAACTTGATGGTTTACTAAAAGTTTTGAAAGTAGACGCAATGTTTTGATCTAGAACAATATCACCAATTAGAATTCTTCAAACTAGAATATTATATATTAGCAACTTTGATAAATTACGCTTGCAAAAGAATTCTCATTTTTCGAATATTTGACTATGCGACACTAAAACCTTTTAAAATACATCTCAATACATCTAATGTTTATAAAATGAAAACTGACATATCAATATTATTACTGTTAATGAAAATTAACTTTTGGTCTACTGCTATTGGCAAAGAAAATACTAATTATATTGAAAAAAATTGTAAACTTGAAAGTCAAATGAAAAATCCTTCATAGATATTTAAAGTTGAATGGTTTGGCCTTATTTTTATCTAAAAAAAAATACTATTATCGTGAAATTGTTACTAACTGTTTTGACCAATGAAACTATAATTGTTTTTAGATAAAGATAAGAAATTTAATCTATAAAATTTTAATGTCCATAAATGATCTCTCATCTGACTCTAAATTTCGAATATGTGTCCTCATATATAGATATAATTGTTTTTGTAGCGGATCAAAAATTGATTCTTTTGAAACTATAAAATTAAAGCAATTGGAACATCAAGATGAACAACAAAGAAAATGAAATGAACAAATAATTAATTTCAAAAACTAAATTATCTAAATAAATAACGAGCAACATGGATGGAACACTAAACATTTCAAGTGAACAATAAAACATTTATATCTTGATAGAGAAAAATACTTAAAAACTATACGTTTAAGAATATAAATTAATACTGAAATATTTAGACTAAAAACACACAATCTGAAGTTTTCAAATTGAACAATGAAACATTAAAACTAAATAATAAAGGACAAACTAAATAATATTTATGTTCAATGAGCCATCACCGGAAGTTCAAACGAACACCGTTGGACCACCAACACCATCGGATCACTACAAAAGTTTGCTGAAAATTATATCACGCCGGAATGGAAATTGTGCACAATTTTGTGTACTGAAACTCTCATGTAATAATAATTGTGGGGAAAAATTGTATGACATACCATTTCTGTTTAAATTTTATATTTCAAGGATATTGTTTAATTGTATTTAGTCCAATAATATAGTGTTTGCACGGTTCAAGTAATCACTTTGCTTACGAAAAGGGAATCTCATTTCTAATTTGCTTGGTCCAAAAATAATAAATAAAAAGAAGGATATTGTATCACTAGTTTTAGTGGCATCCTATACTATCAACTTATCTTTTAATTTATATTTTAAAATTTAATACTTAAATTTTGAATCCAAATTGTTGATTTTATTCATTTTTATAGTAGATGTATACTTCTAAAATTTTATGATTTTTAGAGATCATTTTATATTATATCAAATGATAATAAAATGAATGAACCTAATTAACTATGATTGATTTATTTTTATGCATTTATTTTATTATCATTTAATCTATTATGAAATGATATCTAAAAATTATAAAGTTTTACAAGCATACATTTATCATAAAAATGAAAAAGTTCAACGATTTGGATTCAAAATTTAAGTATTAAATTTTGAAATATAAAATAACAGATAAATTGATGGCATCATATGCAAGTTCGTGAATCTTTTCTCATAAATAAAATAGGAATTGTTGTCGTACGTGAAGCACGAATCTGTATTTTAGGCATGTTTATTTATTCATGATTATATTTTTATTATAATTAGCGTTCGATATGTTTTTTTTTTTGACAAACACTACAAACCACCATTATACAACCAATTGTGTATTATCCAATTCGTCGAAGTCAATGCCTGGATCCAAATATTATAAAAAATAAATCGCGTGATGGGGTTCAGCTTTAATTAGGGTGTCAATTATTGATCTGATCCGATGAGTTAACTCAACCAAATTCAAATCCGACCCGACCGATATGATTCGAAAATAAATGGGTCAGATATGTGTTTGATTTTTTTGATCCGAATCAGGTCAGATCGGGTTCGGGTCAACCCGACATGACCCGATTAATTATGTTTTTTGAAATAATTTTATGATTTAATACTAATTAAAGCTTAAATATATACTAATTAAGATTACTTATAGATTAATTAATATTTTATTGCTTAAATTATATAAAAATAATTAATAAATATTTAATTATTTTACATGAGTCGGGTCGGGTCGGATAAAGATTAAAATTTTTTGATCCAAATTTAATCGGGTCGGGTTCGAATCAGATAAAAAATAATAATAAAATAATATGACCCAACACGACCCATTAACACCCCTAGGTTTAATATATACCGAGTTAATGAGACTACGTACCGATAGGTATACTTTATTACACATTGAAAATGAGTGGGGTTCTGACAAAGAAACCAGTACGTGACATCGATCGGCTGACAATTAATTAAGCCTAATTGAAAACAATTTGTCATCTCTAACAAGTGCATCAGAACGAATTTTCAACTGGCAGAATTGTCTTTAATTGAGTCCCAGGTGGTATAGATAATGGTCGTCACTTTTGTCAGAAAATTTTACTCAAGAAGAAATACTTTGTATATGAAATGTATTTGCTACTAGGATTTTTATGTGCTGTCATACTTGTGATGGCAATAAAAAATAAAAATACCATCTATTAATTAAATATGAATTAAATATGAGCCGTATAAATCAAATCGAACCGTTCGAAAGCTATGGTAGGGTTCTGCCATTGTACTGCCTAGGGGCTGAACAACACTTGTACAATAATTAATGCTAGAACTATTTATTACTCTTAACACATAAAATCAACAATGGTCCTTTAAAAGGAGGGAAGCAAACAAGCTTAATTGAAGTATCATGTCTGATAATGGGTCCCTCCGTAGAAGTGAGACAATGATATATACAGGTTGAGAATTAGTGTATTGTGCTTCTGTTAACCTGTCATTGTTTTCTTGCTGAGGCACTACTATTTTGTGTACTAGCAGGCATAGAAACAAGTTCGTAATTCGGGAAACGTTCGGTGAGGTCAAAAATCCGATGTTCGGGTATAATACGGGTATAATTCGGAAATAGTTCATTTTATAATAATATATTATAATGATAAAATATTAAAAACTATAAAATTTCATATAATGTTTCTATATAAATAAAAGAATTTTATTTTTTTTACATTTCAGTGAGGTATAATATAAATTTCAATCATTGTGGTGTCTATTATTTCAAATTATCAAGGTTACACCAAATTACCAAAACATAAGTTTTTTTAATCAAAATTTGTAAAAATTTCTAATGGCATTATCTCGTTTTATTCAACCCATTAATAGTCCCAGTGAAATTAATGGATGATCAAGTCATCGTTATCAAACAAGGGAAAATGAAAATCACGTTAATTGATTTGTGCACAAATAATCAAGGCTATCAACTGTCATGAAAAAATGAGAAAACAATTAAATTAATGTAATATACAGTTAGCATTACTCTTCTTCTTTGATTACTATATAAATAATAGAAAGACTGTGAAATAACTTGGGAGTTAGTGACCCATACGTATATAAATGTATAAAAAAGAGGGACTAGAATAATAATCTTCGTATCATTAAAAAGATCGGAATCAATAGGGATGCTAATAGTTTAATGCGCATTCATTTTTTTTTTCAAAAAAAAATACGACATTATTTGCAAGCATTGTTCATAATTTTTCAAGAACAAATTATATGCAAAATTTAGATTTCTACATAATTAAAGTGAACATAAAACCTGATTGACAGTAGGGAATAATATTGCGCATGCTAATTGACAACAAAGTCCAAATTCCAAACTAGCAATAACTATTTATTCCGGTTATTATTTTGTACTTTTTTTTTTACCAAGAAAGGAACTGATGCAACTACATAGATCCAAAACTAGAACTATTGTGTTTAACGTTTTCCTTTAGAAGAAATGTAAAAGAAACTACAATTATAGCTTGTACCAGACGATTGGTTTTCTTATTTCTTAAGACTCTTAGTTGCTTATAATGACTAGCTACGTGAAGTAAATTTATAAAATGAACCGCTTTAACATAGTCAAACCTCTTTTGTTTTCTCAAAAAAAAAATCAAGCTTCTTATTTGCAAAGGTTACACAAATAAAAAAAATCATCTGAATTTTATTATTTCAGTTAATGATTTTACTATGCAACTCATTTTATATAATATTGTCATTATTTATGTTAAATAAATTATCATTTATCTAAGTTGAATAATAGAAGTACAATAGGACACAAAAAATAGTTGTATAACAAATTAATTATTATTAATAATCATGAAAACCGTAGCAAATTATACCGATTTTGATATATTTGTAACAAGTTACTTAATTTGCAACAAATACCGGACAAACATCGCCGACTTGAATACCAAATTTGTGAGACAGACTTTCATATTACCAAGCAATTGATAATAACGCCTCAAAATGGCTATTTTATTGACAAATTAAACCTAAACAATGACTCGAATAATAAGAACCAAATATAAGGATAATGTTAATATATTTGTGAATATCATGATTTATTTTGTAATGCATATATGGTGTTTTCTCAAATATTTCAGTACCGGTTTTAGTCTTTTAGATTAGATGACTGAAACAAACAACAGTACTCAATTTCTCTGATTTCAAATAACAACAGAAATATAGTTGGATAAGAAATATGATATCCCAAAAAAGCTGTAAAACGTAGAATAAATGATTCGCTGCACGAACCGCCATGAAAAACAGTACAAAGCCCATGTTTGGTTTGAGCATAAATTTAAGGAGGCATAATTTCTTATGTCAAGTTATGACTCCATAAAATATTCTTATTTGGTTGAGCAATTGAAAGAATAAGAAAACTATAATGATGTTGATAATTTTATTTTTATTATGATTGTTATTATTATCATTATCATTATTATTACTGTTAATAGAATTATAATAATAAAAAAATATCATAAAATAATAAACAAAATTTATTGTTAATATTATCATTATAATATTAGTTAAATAAATAATAACAAGAAAACATTTCCATAATCATATTAAAAATATAATAAAATATTAAGCATAATGAGAATACACTAATAATTAAATTATATAAAAAAAATAAATAATAATAAATAATAATAAGAATACATTATTAAAATAAAAATACATAAAAAATAATAATTTATTATTATAAATAACAATAATTATTAATTGAAATAATTTTACTATTATTATAATACTTTATTATTAATGCATTGTTAATAATATTATTATAATATTAGTTAAATAAATAATAAGAAGAAAAAAAATATTTAAATACTATAATCATATTAAAAATATAATAAAATATTAATCATAATGTAATACAATAATATTAGTTATTGTAGTAATTATAATAAATATATAATAATAATAATATTTTTATCATCTTCCATATAAATTGCGACCCCACTTAGAAATAACTTGTGGAATAACTTAAGGAGCCTTGAGAGACTCTTTAATTTAAAGAGTTATTATGTCATCTTCTTCCTTTTATTCCTTCTTTAACTATTCATGTTTGGCTCCATAAATGAGTGATAAGGGCTTTATTTCCCACTTATGCTCCAACCAAACATGGCTAAAAGCTTGTGATCCTTTTCTAGGAAGAAAGAAAAAAAAATGTGGGTATACATCATCCTTAAGGGTCGGATTGGATTTCTTAAGAGTTGGAACTAACAAGCTTACGAGAGGATAGAGTAAAGGTCGAATTTGATAAAGATTTTTAGAGAGCTGGATTCAAAGAGCTTGATTTTTAAGTGATGAGTCGATCCTTACAAAACCTTTTTAGACTTCAAGGGTCGGATAAGATAAGGATTTGATATATTTTTGATGATTAGTTTTTTTTTAATATTAATTTTACTTCTATAAAAATATTAAATTATAATTTTTTTTTTTTTCTATTTTTTTAACTTTTAAGTGTAATTAATATATAATATAAAATATTAATGAAAAAAGTCTGAAAATGACTAGATAAGGGTCGGAAATGACCAAGTTAGAAAAGCCTATTTTTTTTTAAGATTGAGATTGATTCTTGAGAAATTTAACTCTTATCATTAAAAAAGATCAGATCAAATTTATGAAGGACGGATAAAATCCGAATTTTTTAGAGAGCCGACCGAGCAAAATTTAAAGACCGAACCTTATAAACTATTTGTAAACATGGCAAACAAGGTCTCATTGGTGCTCTGTTGATTTTGTATGTCCAACACATCACGTGAGTTGTTTATGGAACATGACTTGTTCGTTTTTTCAATGTACAAATGATTAGAAGGGATGTTTGTTTTGTTAATGTATCCGTTTTTTTTTGTTTAAATCATGGTGCATAAATTCAACATGTATAAATCAATGAGTTCGTGATGAATTCATTAGCTTAATAAGTCGAACTGAGATGACTCATTAACTATCAGCACGTTAAGAAGATAAGCTGAATCAAACTGATTTGTTAATAACTTATTTAATAACTAATAATACTTGATAGAAAATTTTGTACTAAAATTATGTAAAAGTTAATAAGAACAAATAGAAATATAATTTTATGTATATTTTATATAATAATATCATATATATCATAATAAAACTTATATAATATACTTCTCTAAAAAAACTTATTATAATATATAAAAATATAATAAAATAATATAAACAGGTTTGTTAGTGACTCAGTTCACTGAGAAAAGTATAAAATTCGAACCGATTCTCAACTAGTTGCGGTTTTTTTAATGTGGTAAAAAAGAACGATGTAGTCAGAAGATATTGCATGCTTAATTAAGATGATGGAAATCTAATGAAATTATTGAAAAATAACAATAGCTTCTGAATCTTAATCGTTAAACTAATTCACTTAGATCATTGGATTGTGTTTACAATTAACAAACGCGTTTTTTTTATATAATTTATCGTTAGTTATCGTTCTACTACTAGATAATTACGAGTCTGAACAAGTTGGCTCACACGTTTTTATGGCCGAAAAAAATCCAATTTATCGTGCTAGAAAAGTTATAGTCAACAAACGACAGGCAAAATTCCAAGCAATATTTAATGTGGCAAGGAAAAATCTTATCGATGATGTGAAAAAAGTTTCTCATAATTTATTTTAAGAAACTATTCCAAAGCAGAATGGTCAGAATCGATGCATCATTAAACCGCGCCGAGAAAGTGATTGTGTAGCGTCATTTTCCTCCTCTCCTTTCATTATCTATCTAAAAAGAAGGAAATGAGCTACAAGCATCCTCCAAATTTCACTATAGCATTAGCATGCTTTTGTTTGTTTATAAGAAGGTTCTATTCCATGAACAAAGTGCCAATAGCTGTCAACAACTCAACCCACAGGCTCATTTGCATCAAAAGAGAAGATTGTGAAATAAAAGAAGTGACCCAACTTAGATCTCTCCAGCCTGAGAACCTCAATACGCAATTGTTCGCACTGTTCATTGTTCAGTGTTCCGGTGATGTGGGCCCTACTTTTATCAGTGGGTTTTTAGCGCTTTAATGGCAGGTCATCAGAACATGCCAAGGTCCATGGCCCAGGGGAACACACAAGAGAACTGCTTAACTTTAAAGCCTGTTTATATACTAGGCCCAATTCTTAGTATGATACCAAAATAAATAATAATAAGATTGAAAGCCCGAAACCTCTGCTTTTGCTAAAACATGGATTTATTCTTCTTCCCTTTCTTTTATCTATGTTTCCTTCCTTTTCTTTTATCTATGTTTCCTCGTTGCAGTTTCTTACGCAAGAACCTTATTATGTCTCCGGTGCCCAATATGAAATTACATAGTTAATTAAATTAACCCAAACATAAAACAAGCAATACTAGAGTGCATATGCCGGACTATACATCCAAAATAAATAGTAAGAATCACACAACAATATAAGAGATAACTCAACACATGGCAATCCACAATTCTTCAAAAAAAATTAAGCTGGATAATTATTAGTTATAAAGGATTACTCGATAACTGTCATCCCACGTATGAATTCCGCGGAGTGTTCCTTTGTGACGCAACTTGCCAGCAAGCGGGCCCCTTCCAGAGGTGCCGGTGCTTTTAGAATAACCACCGATGCGATGAAGTCATTATTCACCAATGGTGAACAAAGCATGGGCTTCCCAAACCCGTAATCCACATTGACAAATCCCAGCTTGCTCCAATCTGACACGTAAACTGACTCGTAGTTGAATGTCATTTGGAATGGATCATTGTCTATTTCCTCCTTTGTGAACTTGAAAAACTCCAATGCCATTCTCTTCTTTGCATCTTGGATTAAATTCACCACCTCCATGAAGGTCGACTTCAGAATTTTCTCGCTTGGTGATATCACTTTAACCGGGAAGATGGAGTTGCCATAATATCCCTTGTCGAGCTTCAGCAAGTGACGAACACTAGCAAAGAAGCATAGTTTCACTTCAGATTCAAGTTGAAGGTCCAGTGCTCGGGTTCGACATTGCCAAAGCTTAGCAGTTAAAATGTCAAATGTGGAGCATATTTTACCAGTACATTCCATGTACTGAGACTTGAGCTTGTTGATGTAATCCATGGGAAAGTCTACAGTTACATAATCAAGGGATAACATGGGCAGTTCGGGTAAGGGGCTGGGTTTGATTTTCGGGTCAGGGAACTTTTCACGGTCCCATACTGGCATGACAAGAGGTCTCGTGAGGCCGCGTGCCATGTCGCCGACAGCTTGAATGAATTGTGCTGCACCCATGCCATCAGCTACGGCATGGTTGGTCCGTAAACCCAGAACAAATCCACCGCATGTGAATGTTGTGACCTGGTTTTGAGAGTAGAGATATTTAATTAAGATATTAGTTTGTGATTATACAATTCATTCAAAATTACTTGGTCTTACTCTAGTCCAGAGGTCCGGTAAGCAGTCTGGTTGAAAGAAAGTATGAGACAGACACGTCTATGGGTACTGCATACTATCATTCAATAATTTGTGCATGAGGTTAGTTTTATTTTAAAAACACATTTTGTTAAGGTATGCATTCTTAACCCATTTATCACGATCACACTCCTTTCTCCACTTTAATTAATTAGGTAGGGTGCACTAGTCCAAAAGAATACTATTGTAATGTGTATTCAAACTTTAGTTGGGTTAGGATTTTAGATATTTAGGGAGGATCGCATTTGGCAAATGCTTCACCAACACACTAAAAAATAAAAATAAAACAGAGACATGTAGATTTCAAAGATAATAACAATTCATTTCACATGTTGTAAACGTCATACACCACTTTATAGAATATAGGTACAAGTACTAAAAGTCTAAAACAGATAAAAAGTTTAAAACACTCAAAAGTTTTAAAGCTATTTGACTTCGACCTGAAGTTTATAGTTATCTGACTTTGACCTTCCTTTTTGGTAAATTAGTTATTCTGCACTATCATCGATTGATAATTGAATTCTCATCCCCTATTTTACTACCTACAGTATAGTAGTGTCTATTTTGCCGTGATGAAAATCCGATGGCCCAGATCACTTTCGCTGTTTATATAGATTCAATCTGGGATAGGTAGCCTTTGACTTTATATGTCCTTTTGGTGTGTAACTCTTTCAAAGAGAAAAAGAAATATATTCTGCACAATGTTATATATGTGACGCACACTGCTTAAAGCACAAGATGTTACCCTGCTCGTTGAACGCAAGTGTGATCAATGAAAGCACAAAGTGGTGCGTCGTGCATAACCAACTTTTCCCACCGATATGCTCAACTATAAAACTTTTTTATGTTTTATATACAAGAATATAACTAGCGATTGATTAAATTGTGAAAATTGTGCATAATAAAGAAGAAATCAGACTAACTTTTGTGATGGTGCAGATAGAGACAGTGACTTGTGAACACAAGGGAAAAAGAAAACGCCCATTTCAAAAGAATGGCTATAAAGGAAGGTCGTGGATTCTGAACTCTGATAAGGGTTTTTATGGATAATTATCAAATTTGAGAGATTAACTCTTATCTTTCCAATAAAAAAAACGAATGACTATAATGTAGTGCCAGATTATAATTACTCGGCATTGAGAGATTGGAATTTATGAATAGGGCTGGCAAAAAATTTGTGGCTTGCTCGTGACTCTCACAGGATTGACTCGTTATTGATTCGCTCGTTAGTGGACCGAGCCGTTAACGAGCCGGCTCGTTAAGTTAATGAGCCGAGCTTGAGCTTTGGCCGGCTTAGCTCGGCTCGTTAGACTCGTTTGGCTCGATAAATTATTAATATTTGTTATTTTTATTATGAATTTTTAGTATAGTAAGTAGTTTATAGTATGACACGAACTTAAATTATTATATCAAATTTGTATGAAATATATTATTATTAGTTATTTATTATTTTTTTTACAAATTTTGATATAAAATATCATAAAAATATATTATTAAATATTAAATAAGTCTTAACGAGCCAGCTCAATTAGCTCATTAACTTAACAAGTCAATCTCAAGTCAAAATTTTTGACTCGAAAGTAGTTAACGAGTCAGCTCGATTAAACTAATGAGCCGAGCATGAAATTGGACCAACTCGGCGCGGCTCGTTTACAATCCTATTTACGAATGGGTTCCCAGTCAATTGACCCCATTATGTCTTTCAATAATTAATGAGTTTGAATTGATATTTACTACTTTCATACTAAAACTCTGCTGCATATGTCTAATTTGACATCCATATTTTTACTGTTGCAAATTCTCTTTGACCTTCAAACACTTAAATTTTTTTAATTGATAAATATATAAATTATCTATACTATTATATAAAGTATCTAAGAATTGGAGGATCCATTTTTTGTCATGGTATTTTTTTATTATACCCATTTTATCCCTCAATTAGACGGATAATATTTATTTTTGGTTGATCGAACGTTTGTGATCGCGTCCATTGATCTCTTCTTTCTCTCCATTTCTTTCCCATATATACTATTATTTCCATACTATTATTTTTTTATTTAGAAACCTAGTGCATATTTGGTAAGAAATTAATGGTGATAATATATGTTAGAATAATTTACTTTTTTTGCCATAAAAATCATGAATCATTAACTCATATTGTGCAAAAATCTCATCCAAGATTAAATATAGTCTTTATTATAAGTTTTCTATATAATTTGATGAATTTATAATTTAATATTAGATAAATGTGAATTTTTTTATCTAATAATATTTAGTAAATTTAAATAGATAGTTCACGTTGACCAAATTACTACATCTAGGGGGTTTTGTTGTCAAATTAGGCCTTTTTATTTTTAGTTGGCAGCAGAAAAAATAAAACATGCATGACAAGCTTAATTAATTTGTACAATTGTTCTTGATCAATTAAAATTAACTTGAAAATTTTCAATACTCGTCGAAAAAAGAAGAGCATATCTGCATCCTGCAGATATCAAGAGTACATAATTTACATCAACAGAAAAAAAAAATTATTATTATTGTTGTTGTTTTTAATTGAAAAGATGAGAGTCAAGCTCTCAAATTTTATAATTATTCATAAAAAATCTCATTTGAATTTTGAACTCACGATCTCTCACACAAAGAGTGTTGTCTTTTACTACTAGATTAAAATTGTTATTGTTACTATTATTATTATTACTATTAGTATTACTATTACTATTGCTATTGCTATTCTTATTCCTATTCCTGTTGCTATTGTTATTATTATTATTAGTAGTAGTAGTAGTAATAATAGGTGCTGTTATTACTACTAATATTAATACTACTTTTAGTA
Source organism: Schoenoplectus tabernaemontani (assembly GCA_037127355.1). Classification (NCBI taxonomy): domain Eukaryota; kingdom Viridiplantae; phylum Streptophyta; class Magnoliopsida; order Poales; family Cyperaceae; genus Schoenoplectus; species Schoenoplectus tabernaemontani. The sequence continues at coordinate 15,601,282 of CM073740.1, forward strand.
TCATTTTGAAGAAATAATTAAGCCACAGCCTACTCAATTTTCATTAACAGAAAGAAAGCTTGTATATACAAGAAATCCCTGCATTATTGATCAAGAAAAGAGAAAAACCTGAGAAAAAAGTTTACCTGCATCATTATAGTTGTATTACATGGTTGGACCTCCCAATCCAAGGATCCGGGGCAAGGAGTGAGCTCCTCTTTAGGTATCAACAATGGCCGTTCCAAGTACTTGACATCCTCCAAGGTACAATTCGCCTTTGCTTCAATGAAGTATACACCCTTTGCTGAACATTCGATTGCCGGCTCGCTGGGTACCGGTTCAACAATATGGCCTGCCAACGGATAGAAGAAAACCAGTGCCTTGGCGAGAGCATCACGGATCACTTTTGCGGGCTCGGTGCCAGTATGATATATGTGCAGTGACTCGACCAGGCCACGGTGAGTCGGGTATCGGTCAACCCAAGCGAGCCGGAGTGTTGGGTTTGGGGTTGGCTCAGCTGGCTTCACCACACCCTGTGAAATTTTTGTTGCTTTGAAAATCATTTTCTTCTGATCGTATCAAATTTCTGAGAGGTTCTCTTATGGGGACTATGTATATATCTGTTTCTTCAGTTGTTTGGTTTGCAACAGATGGAGAGGCTCTATATATACATGCGAGGATGTGATGAAGAGCTTATTAGTAGGGAAGGTTTAGAAAGTAACTGCCTAACCCCACAAAATCTAATAAATTTTATTAGTAGGGAAGGTTTAGAAAGTAACTGCCTAACCCCACAAAATCTAATAAATTATAAATATTACAACTAAATACTCATTTAACAACGGTTATATATCAAATCCGTTGTTAAAATGGTTCAGTGACATCATTGTAATATTGAGAACTTCTTTAACAACGGTTTATAATAAAAAAATATTGTTAAAATAGATTCTCATAACACTAAAAAGCAACAGAATCATTTAGTTACGGTTCCTTAAAGGAACCGTTGTTAAATGTTGTGTTTAGCAACAGTTCCTTAAAGGAACCGTTGCTAAATGATTCTACTGTTTTTTTAGATCTGACATTTATTTTTTTGCTCTCACTAATAATTTTTGCTCTCACGGATTGTCTCTCTCACCATTCGTTAATTCCAATCAAACATTTCAAAAATAAAAATTTGAAAACTAAAATCTCACGGATTACCAACCCATTTTTCATCTGTTTTCATATATAAAAAGAGAGATGAGAGAGAAGAGAGAAAGAAGAGAGAAAAGAGATAGAAGAAATAAAAATCAAAATCTGACCATCTTAACTTCAAATTGCCATAACTTTTGATAGGAACTCCGATTGAGGCGTTCTACACGGCCATGGAAAGCTAACGATGAGATCTACAGAGTTAACGCTTACATCGTTACCACCATTTTCGAGGCCAAAAACCTCGTCTCCAAGCTCAAAAATCCATTTATAGTTTTTTTCTATTCTTTTCTATTTTTTTAGAAATTGTATAGGTTTTCATATTATTGTATGAGAAAGACGTATGTATTTTTTGAGTAAATATTTTTTTCATTTGATGAATAATTATATTTCTTTCATGTTAATTATTGAATGAATAATATATACCAATATTTATTCTTATCTAATCAATATGATTTCATATTTATTGTTTATTGTCAATCAATATGACTCAATATCAATCTGACTCGCACCTTTTAAATTTAAAAACAATAATTAAAATACCTTTAAAAATACCTTTAACAATAATTAAAAAAATACCGTTGCTAAAGGTATTTTTTTCAAAAAAAAAAAATTATTTTTATTTTTAAGGTATCTTTAATAACAGTTTTTATTTAAAAATTATTGTTAAATATCTTCTTGACACCTCATTTATAATGTGTTTTTAACAACGATTTTTAAATAAAATTTGTTGTTAAATGTCTTCCTGACACCTCATTTACAATGTTTTTTTAGCAACGATTTTCAATACTTTTTCTAACAATCTTTACTAATGGTTCTATAACCGTTGTTAAATTTGATCAACAACCATTATCAAAAATCTTTTCTCTCATATTATGACTCGTTTACTTCACAAACTCTCATCAGTCAACTATTGCTCACTCTTTGACTACATCTACCCCATACATACTAGGGGTGCTTACCTCTGCTGTATTCCAACATTTATGTAAAACCGAATCTTAATTCAATCCGATAGACAATGTGTTGTGTTGTTCGATGCAGCACAACGACGACTCCAAAATCATTAATTCTTAGATTTTCATAATTATGTGAAAAATTGCAGTTCGAAATTTGAATCGAAATTTTATTTTTGTTACAAATTTTAAAATTAGATGATTGAGACTTTAAAAAATACTAATTATAGCATTCTGTACTATATACATATAACTAGAATTAGAATAAATATGGGAGTGAGGAGGTTCAAATCCCTTTAAACCGTTGATTTTGTATTGAGATTCATATTTTAATAAATTCTAAATTTAAATTTCATACTTTCAATAATCATTATAAATATCGATGTAAAATTAACGACTCTAAAAAATTTTGAACCCACTTCTTAATTTAAAAGACTTTCAACCTCCTCCACTTTTAATAAATATTGGGTATTAGTTTAACTTTTCTTTCTGTTTCACCTACCACCTCGGATAAATGAGGTCCACGTGGCGCTGCATGATACTATGGTAGGCGCCATCGACTGTGAACTTTGTAATTGTAACTATTTTCAACTCTGAACCCACTATTTTGTCACTAAAAAATTTCAAGTCGCCAAATAAATAAAAAAGGTGCTGGAAAAAGGCAGGTGAGATTAAGACGAGTTGGTGATTAAGGCACGTGGAGATTTTTTTTTTTTGAATAAGTCAAAAAATAACAAAATTAAATTGTTAGGCAAATTTCAGTTAAATTTTAAGATGTAAGCTGGTCGGATCTGAGAATTCCATCCTCAAAAATACTGGAGTCGCAGATATATAACACTCCATCCTCAGAAGCAATCAGACGAGTTTTAAAATTTTTGATACATAAATAGAGTTAAATTTTCTCATATAATCACTTTTCTACATCATTAATTTTATTTAAATCTTTATATATTTTTGAATCCAAAAGTTCATATAAAATAATTTCTCTGTCCTCATTTAAAATAATGTGTGTAATATACTTAAGTTAAAACTTAACTCTTAAAATGATTTAATTTTTTTATATGATAATTTATAAATTATTATATATTTAATTATATTATTTATTATTAATTAGCATTTAAAAATATTGTGTCTAAAAATTTTTTAATGTGAAATTTTATTAAATATATTTTAACTCTTATATTATTAATTATTTATTTGAGAACTATATTGTCGAGGCGAAATCTGAGTTACAACTATAGTTAAAATAATTTTCGGATCGCTGCTGCCAAACTAGACCCAAACTAGAATCGTCACTGTCAAATCCGTCACAGGTGGAGTGGCACCTCCCAATTCCGACCCCAGGACTTCTATTTCTTCGATGCTATGTTTTGTCTTTTTCGAATTCAATCCTCCCGGGACTAGACATAGTCCATAAGGGTTCTCTCCTTGAATCTGGCGCGGCCGATCCTTCAAAAACTTCAGCCTTTATTTGGCCCTCATAAATCCAGCCTGTTCTTTTCTAATGATAAGTACCGGGTTTCTCAAGCGTCGAGCTCATTTTTAAAAAGCAGACCCTTCAAATTCGGCTCTTATCAAACTCGGTCATTTTCGACCCTTATTCGATTCTTCTCAGATCCTTTCTTTAATATTTTATATTGTATATCAATTACACTTAAAAAATTTTAAAAAACAGAAAAAATAAAATAAAATGTCAAAATAAAAAATATAATTTAATATTTTTATACAAATATATGTTAACATTAAAAAAATACCTAATCGACAAAAAAATATATCAAGCTCTTATCCGTCGATCTTTATCTGGCCCTTACTCAACTCTTAGAGTCCAAAGAGCTTGATAAGAATTTGATTTTTCAAAAGTGGAGCTCATCTCTTAAAAATCAAATTCTTTAAACTCAACTCTCTAAAAATCTTTATCAAACTCAGCTCTTATCTAGCTTCTGATAAATCCTCTCAACTCAAGCCTCAGCCTTCTGGTAAATCCTCTCAACTCAAACCTTAAAAAATCTAACTTAAGGACGATACCCACCGGACCCATAATTATCACTGTCGAAATGAACATGGGACTACAGGAGCATTAACTAGAATTTTTATTCGTGAGTACACGTGTTTCTGTTTGGGGTTGTTCAAAGATGTCAAGTACTAACTAGTGAATAAATCGGCTTTGAATATTAAATCATCAGAGCAAAGTCGCCACAACACTATTTCTTTTGCAATTTACTAAAAGTAATTAAAAATATTTAAACACGTTAAAAATATAAAAAAGACAATACAATATGAGGTGCTAGCTGCGACCCCAAAATTTTACCTAAAATTTTAATTTTGTTATTTTTTTTGTTTATTTAAAAGAAACGGGTGGAGAAGTACTATTTTTTTTTCCTGAAAATTAGTACAAATCTCCTTAATTTGTAGCGGGGATCAGACTAAGCAATAGAGTGTGGTTGGGTTGTTTGGTAACAGTCTGACAATTATATGTATTTTTTAATTACGAGTATGATTCATATCTTGGAGGCAAATTATATATGCATGATGTCATCGATAGGAAACGGGTCACATCGGTTATTGTATGTGTTAATTCGAGTTTAAAATAGATACAATTCCGTGTAATTGTGTAATGCGTTTAGCTAACGATGACATTTTATTTTCACTCTAAATAGACCAGTTTTTAGTAATAATAAGTTTTATTAAATTAATATTATTAAAAATAAGAGTGAGAAATGTAAAATTTTAAATATACGAATGGCAGCGCCACACTCGTCAGTGGCGCATTTGAAACGCGCCACTGGCAGTGGCGCGTTTGCTTCTTATATATACAAAACGCGCAGCGCTCTCCATCTCACTTGCGCGGGGCTTGGACGAAACGCGCCACTGACAGTGACGCGTTTCATTATTTTTATGAAATGCGCCACTGACAGTGGCATGTTTCGTCTGCCGCGCTCGCGATGCGCGCTACCGCCATTCGTATATTTGAAATTTTACGGTTCTCACTCTTATTTTTAATAATATTAATTTAATAAAATTTATTATTACTAAAAACTGTAAATAGACTGGTCGTTTAGTTCAGTATGTCTGAGAACACACGTCTGGTCTAATTTCAACAACATTCAACATTCCCATATGTAATATCGGGTTTGTTGAGTTTGGATCACAGCAGAAGGATTCATGTCATGTCCAGATCAGGGATTCAGGATTGACCAGGATTATTAAAATTTTCAAAAGATTTTGATTTTGATAGAATGGGTTTAATCTGTCAGAATCCGTTATCACTATATGCATTCATAACTTGTTTCATTTTGCAAGGATTTACATTTTTTAAATTCTAAAACAAATTTGTTATTATTCTTTTTTTTATCTGCATATATATATATATATGGTGCACTTGTTCAAAGGGGCAAGTGACCATATGTACTTAATCAAGGTCTAAAACAGTTGTATAAGTCTTAACTAATTTCTTTTTATATATGATCTATTAAATGTATATAGTTTGGTGTATAATGACTACGAAAGAGATGCTTTATTTTTCAAATATGTTAGAAGAAGGTTGGTGGTCAATTAATTTTTCAAATATGCACTGTCCTCGCTGGTTGGTTGAATTTCACTTCATGAAAATACATCACGAGGGATTCGTTATTTCTACTGATGTTGATAGTGATTGAGAGAGAGGCTTTAGATTTAGGTTGCGTTTCTTCTGATTTTAGTCGACTCTTGGAACAGTGATATATCTATATATAGGATAAATATATCGATCCCCACCCCACCGTCCCCATTCGTTGTCCCCATTCTAAATTTCCCCTTTCTCGGTATGTATTGACTTAATAAGACTTTCTGTTTTTATATATATTTACGTGGTTAATGATTAATATAAACAGAATATGCGGTTAGAAATTATCAGTAGGACTAAGATATTGACAGTTATAGTTTTATTACAACACATATAAATAAATTGCACTGCTTTAAGAATAAATATAAATTACCATTACAAAACATGTAAATAACATAAGATGTATATATAAATAGTGTGGAAAAAAGTTGAAGAGGCGCGTTAGTCAAGAGATTTTTTATCGCCGAATCGCTGACCCAGTACAGACCAATGCAGAGGGCTGTTATAGTTTTGATGATTAATATAAACAGAATATGCGGTTAGAAATGATCAGTAGGACTAAGATGTTGACAGTTATAGTTTTATTACAACACAAATAAATAAAGTGCACTGCTTTAAGAATAAATATAAATTATCATTACAAAACATGTAAATAACATAAGATGTATATATAAATAGTGTCGGAAAAAAGTTGAAGAGACGCGTTAGTCAAGAGACTTTTTATCGCCGAGTCGCTGACCCAGTACAGACCAATGCAGAGGGCTGCTATAGTTTTAATGATTAATATAAATAGAATATGCGATTAGAAATGATCAGTAGGACTAAGATGTTGACAGTTATAGTTTTATTACAGCACATATAAATAAAGTGCACTGCTTTAAAAATAAATATAAATTACCATTACAAAACATATAAATAACATAAGATTATAAGATGTATATATAAATAGTGTCGGAAAAAAGTTGAAGAGGTGCGTTAGTCAAGAGACTTTTTATCGCCGAGTCGCTGACCCAGTACAGACCAATGCAAGTAGACTGGAATTTGCGCTAGCGCTAACTGCTGAATTCGCTGGATAAATGTAGAATATATGCGGTCAAACGTCTGGGGATATTTTATGAGGATAAATACTTGGGGATCATTATCAGCCTCCCTATATATAATATATCTGATTTAATTTGTGATGTTTTTTTTTCTATTGTCAGCAATCTGCTCTTTACTATAGAGGGGAAATTGCTTGAAATTTTTTCTATTGTCAGCAGTTTTCTTATTATATTTTGGAAACTGCAATTTCGTAATTAATTTAGATGGTCACTGTTCTACACATATGGGTATTAAAGCAGGCATATTACGAAGGTACTATATTCTGCAAAAGAAGGTTGTTATGTTGCGTAATGAACCGAGCTCAATTTAATTTTCAAGTGCTTGATTAATGTGTTTTGATAAGATTGTCGAACCACAACGCTTAAGAGATCAAATTTCAAAATTCATGTTCAAAATTTTGATGCAAGTAGCTCAAATTTCCATATTAAATATTGTACGATACTAGTTTTATCATTTTTAGTCATTATTACTATTTTACTGCTTTTGAAAGGATGACTCAACTTGACATTGAAATTTTTTTATGTTATTTTCAAAATCTTTAAAAATATAAATAAAATTTCAAAAATGGTAAGCAATAAAATTGAATAAATTTTTTTATGAATATTTTTTTGAGCTCCATAGATATGTTTTCGAAAAAGAGAATTTTAATTTTAATTCGTACATATTTCAGCAAAAATGTTGCTTGACAAATGCGAGTAAGAGATGTTACAATAATATATGTAGAATTTTCTTCTTATCAAAAAAAGTATTTTTTTTTCTTTTTTTTTTTTTTCTTTTCTTTTGGCGATTGGCTTGCCAGAGTGCTTTTTACGGCCGCAAAGTGACGACAAAACATTGTTGTTATACTTGTTACTCGGTGTACAAAATAAGATATGAATTGCGCACGAGTTTTGGGCCGTTTAGGCCTTAAATCATGGGCCTTTTCTTATGCTTCAGAAATAATCAACTAATATAACATGACAGGCCCAATAACATCGCTAAGTCGTTTACTTGATTGGGTTCATTATTCAATTTAAAGTAACGCATTTATGTTTAAAAAAAATATAAAAAAAAAAAAAAAAAAAAAAACTGATATAAAATTAGAGTCTGAGTTATTCAATTTTAAAAGTTTATAAAAAAACTTATCCCCATTTTAAATCTTTAATTTAGAAAATCATTGCCTTCACAACTAGATAAAACACTATTGTACATAATTTGACAAATGATATGTACAGCATAGAAAATACGGTTCTTAGACCTTAGTTGAGTGGAAAATTTTACATTTCCACTTCTTAAGGAAATATTTGTATACACAAAAATAATAAATGCGTCTCCTTAAGACCTTAATAGGAATTTCCATAACGTCTTAAGGAGTTTGCTTTTCATTTATTATTTTTATTTTCCCTCTCTCGTATGGACACAAGACCTTAGGTGGGGAGAAAGAAAAACCTCCATTTTTCTGCCTAGTTCAGTGGATTTTCATCGACGAACGCATGAATCTAACACTACATGGAGTTTCTTGCAGCTACGTTCACTCAATAGAGACCCATTTTGACAGTGCGTTCTCTCTTTCTTCATCATTCTTGTAAATTTGTTCTTTAAGTTCAAAATGCAAGCGCTTTGATTCATAAATTCATTCACTTTTTAGATTTCCCTACTCTTTCTCAAATTAAAGCCACTTCTAAGAATGGATTGCATATAATATGGTTTTGTATATTAGTTAGCGACTTTTTACTGGAATTTTTAATTTTTGCATAATTTCCAACTAATTTGAAGCTATTTCAGTTAATATGTTGAGATTAGCATAGTTTTTCAATAAAATTTTAGTTACAAGTTATGCATATATGTTATATTGGTATGAGGCGAAATTTCTGATGTTGATTTTATCGTTTGATGCATGGAGCACAACAGTGACGGAGTCAGAAATACATCTCAATGGTGTCATTTAATATAACTAAAATTTAATCAAGCTACAATATTATCTTCCATTAGATCATTACAAAATAAAAATATTATCTTCTTATTTTTTATTGGTCCAAAATATGAGTGGTGTCAATAATGATAACATGAATGAAATATTTGTGGGTTCAAATTAGTAGAGATAACAAAAATAAATACAAACTCTTATCATTTAAACATAAAATCAAGTGTATTTTGAGAAATCAGTGGTGTCACCTGCACCCACTGACCACTACATACCTCCGCCACTGGAGCACAGTGGTATGTATGTACTAATGTATATAGGAGTTCTATAGAGTGCACATTGTGGTAGAATGTATGAGCACTTTGGAACCAATTGACAAAACTGCAATTACTGTAAGGTAACAAATTGATAGACAATTTGGTCTTTACATACTACGACATATATTATATTCACACTAAACTTTTTCTTAATCCCACTCCTTCAATCTTGCACCTCTTAATCATCACCGCCGAACAAGGCCAATATTGCATATGCATATATGATATTAAAAAAATTGTAAAACTTTGAAAAAAAGAAATGCAGCTTAATCTAAAGTAAACCAGGGTATTTGGCTATGTGCACATAATTATTACAATGATGATATCTAGTTAGTTCTCATTAGTCTTCTTTATGAGCACCCTCATTATCTTGATTGCTTATTTGTATTTGTATTTTTCTTTTTTCTTTTGGTGGTGCAAGTGGAAGAATTTGGGATATCCGGTCTCTATCACACTTACTATCATTGAATTCATTTCAAACTTATTCCAATTTATTCGAGATTAAAGACTTTGTTGTTATCATTATTGTCGTCATTGTGCAAGTGGAACAATCTCGTGTAATAATTTTAAGATCATGTATAAGTCAAAAAGTGCAAGTATATGCATAAAAATAAACAATAAAATAGTGTATATGCTGAAGTATCCAGCCTAAACATCAGATTAGGTATGGCTTTCTGCAAATGCAAACATTAAGGTCCACTGCTCTATTTTAGAATGGTCTGAAACTTCTCTGGGCATTTATCAGAACTAATCAATTAAACAAAAGTTCAAAGTCAATCACATGCTAGTACTGTAAAATCTGTCTTGGCTTTGACAGTACTGACACATCACCATTTTTTCTTTTTTGAAGAAGCCCTTAAACTGTACTCACACACAACTCAACCCACATATTCCACACTCCCACAGACGGAATTTGATCTTGGAACCTCCTTTAAGAAGGATCATGTCACTACCAACTGCACCAGGAAGCGGTGACATCACATCACCAATTTTGAATGGAACAGATCAGGTACTGTAGTCAAATTAAACTTTCACAAGTTCTTATCAAAATCAAGCTGGTCTTATTCCAGTTCCACGAAGAAAAGGACAGAAGCAAAACAATGTGAGAAGGAACAAGCGAAAACGATTTAAAGACTTCTACCTGCTGCAAAATGAAGCACAACACCTAAAAAGCTGCAAAGCAGTAATTTGTAGGAAATTCCCTTCTACGGATAACTGGTTTTACATTTACTTTCTGACACAATTGTTTAAAACAAAACCAGGAGATATAATGCCGGTCTAAATGATCATAACAAGTTCTTCATTTTGTTCTAATAATATATCTTCTTATTGATTCACCAAAAAATTAAAAAGAGTGTTGGAATGAAACATTATAAAATCAGAAGCATACAACAACAAAACACACCTCCTAGCAGACTGTAGACCTCACAACATAACAATCTCAAATTTTCAATTACAAAATAAATAAAAATACAATTAGAAGAAAATAAAACTATTCTAGGAATTTCATTCCACGTACAAACTCCTCAGAGTGCTCCTTCGTGAGGCAACTGGCTAGCATTCGGATCCCATCCAGAGGCAATGGTGCTTTCAGAATAACAACTGATGCGATAAAATCGTTATTCACCAGAGGCCCACAGAACATCGGTTTACCAAACCCATAATCGACATCCACAAACCCTAACTTGCTCCAATCTGACACGTAAACGGACTCATAGTTGAATGTCATCTGGAAAGGGTCAGCGTCAACCTCTTCCTTCGCAAACTGAAAGAATTCAACTGCCATCCTCTCCTTCGCCTTCCGGATTATATCAATGACCTCAAATAGTGTTGAATTAAGGACCTTTCCACTAGGTGCAGTCATCTTTACTGGGAAGATGGAATTACCATAATAACCCTTGTCAAGCTTCAACAGATGACGTACACTAGCGAAAAAGCCCAGCTTGACTTCAGTTTCGGGAGCAATTTTCAATGCCCGTGTCCGGCATTGCCATAGTTTAGCAGTTAGTACATCAAAGCCGGAGCATATCTTACCACTATATTCAACATATTGGGATTTAAGTTTGGTGATGTAATCTGTGGGGAAGTCTAGTATGACATAGTCTAGGGCTAACAAGGGCAGTTCAGGTAATGGACCGGGTTTGATTTTGGGGTTCGGGAACTTTTCACGGTCCCACACTGGCTTGACAAGTGGCTCTGGGAGGCCACGGGCCATGTCACCGACAGCTTTAATGAACTGAGCCGCGCCCATGCCATCAGCTGAGGCATGGTTGAACCGCAGGCCAAGAACAAAACCACCACATGTGAATGTTGTCACCTGGTTAATAAATATTTTAGAGATTAATCACTGATGGCACAGATTTGTGTGCAGAGTGCACAATTTATTTCAAGGTCCATATGGAATAAAATATTTTTCAACTTAATTAGAAGATGTAAAAGAATTAAGGACTATAAATATTAGGGAGGGATCACTTGACAATAGTTATCTTGCCGTGGGATTTTAAATAAATCCGGAAAACATCTTTTAAAATCTTAAAATTAAATGTTTATAGACATATTATTCAACTTGCAGATTGATTATGTTTCAAATTTCATGCAATTTAATTATCATTTGATAGTCCATCAAAGAACGTTAAATTAAAAGCATTGCAAATTGTACAAAATCTTTTATGGTATTTAATTGGTTATCAAAGGATGCTTAAATTGCATGAAATTTGAAACACTATCATGTTTAAGAATATATCTATGAAATTTTCCTACTTTTAAGTTTTTTTCCAAATTTATTTTATATTTCATTGTCAAAAATGTATAAATAGCCATTGTCAAACGATCCCATCCCATAAATCTTTTAATAGGAGAGAACTAACTTTGTTTGTTGACTTGCTGAGAATTGAAGCAAAAGAATATGAAAGTTTAGTGCCATAACAACAAACCCATTTGGTGGCATAAAAACTACAACTAATTGAAAATGACAGGTCTAAAGGCACCATAGTGATATTACATATGACATATATATATAGGACGAGGTCATAATTTATACAGCTATCATAGAAGTTGACATCTGAACAAACTCCTTTGAAGCCATTCAGTACTTGCAGGTTTTCACCAGTTTTTAAAGCAAAGAAACAAAAGAAAAAGATTCAGATGTGTCCTCCTTTAAAAGTAGTTCTAAACCTAAGAAATCATTGTGCTGACACTCTTAATATAGTTAACAACATGTGCATATGTTTAATTACTCCATAATGCAAAAGCACATTAAAGTCTGATTAGTGAAACATAAAATAAATTTTAGCCAGTTCAAAAAGGTATCTTCACATGTTTATTGAAGTATACAGATTAATTAATCCAACAAGTGGTAGCTTTATATGAGCATCAATGCAGATTACATACATCGTATGAGAAATACAGAACCATCCAAAAGAGGTGGTTCCTCTATGTGCCATTAACACGTGACTACAAATCCAGATTAGAAGTGAAGGTAATTATATGTGAGAAACATTTTTCAGCTCAACTGCAATGCAATAATGGTGGTCTAAGCAGGCAAGGGAGGTGCAGCAATTATTGATAGTCATTCATAACAGCTCAACTGCAATACAATTATTTTTTTTATCAGGGAATGTGAATAAATGTATATCTTTGTTCACTTGCAAAAGCACCTAACAGTTGTTCATACATTGTTAGTCATACCCAAATGATTTTTGGGTCGTTGATGTGGAACATCTGATAGTGAAATTGAAAGTTTGGTCTTCTAGATATTAAAATACAGCTTCAACCTTTTTTAAGGACAGAACAGTTGAATATGCCATGAAGCCTAAATAACTTAACAAGGGATTTCACATTTCTTATCATTGATAATGACATCACACAATTGTGATATTGGGTTAAGAGCCACCTGATAAAAAAATAAGAGTGGCTCCACAAAAGATTACAAGCACTAAAATTTTCTGGAAGCCATCTTATTTTAAGTCAAAATGCTCGGTACATAACATTGATATGGTCCTATCAAGAACTCAGATTTACTATTAAGGTGTCATCAAGACTATTAAAAAAATCAAATACATCCTCTGATTTTCTATTTTTATCTGGACCAGTGACAATTTCATGGGAGGAAGTTCAATATTCCAAAATTGGACAAGCCAGAAGTTTATAAGACCCAAAGTATTTGGTCCTTTTAACAGTACATATTCAGTCATATAGGATATAGAGGACACATTATGACAGACCATAAAGCAATATTTTTATATGCATTAAAGAATCCAATTTACACCAGCTAACAACTTTTGTCAAATTTGTCAAAGCACTTAAACGGATTTTACATTTTTCACTGATCCACCCTAAAACTATTAAGTATTGACTAACTACAGAAAGAATACTTTGCATTTAAAATACCAAAATTTTGAAACTTTCAACTAACACCCTATAATTGTTGAATTATGCTTTTAACTACAAAAGGAAGTATTTGCATTTACGCCACCAATTTCGTTAACTAAGAACACAGCACTTAAGTTTACTCGCATATTAGTTCTGCTCACTATTGGCACCGCATCTGGTGGCATTAATGGAAAATGGCGTGTGCCTCGGAATGTGTGTAGTCAGATTCAAACAGCTCGAAAATAATTCCAGAGCAGATGACTTAGATTAGACATAACGCACCGCCATTACCCATTATCCATTATATTGCTAGCGAGCATTGAGCGCATTTAATTGCCTTGTGCTTTCTGATATATACTTTGCACAACGGTAAGTATGAAAGTTTAAATTTTTAATAGGTATATTTGCAAAATTCCTTACCACTAATCAGTCACTACTCCAACTAACCCCAAACTCTCATGGGAACTATTCTTAATTCACCAGAAAAAAAAAAACTCAAATCCGAGACCAAGTCAAACACATGCAACTCCGATCCAATGTAATAGAAACAAAATACTAGATAAAAATCAAACAAAAACATATTTAAACTAAATTACCTGCATCATCATAATTGTATTATGCGGCTCAACTTCCCAATCCTCCGATTTAGGATATGGCACGAGATCATCTTTCGAGATCAACAATGGCCGATCCAAATACTGCACATCCTCAAGAGTACAATCTGCCTTTGCCTCAACGAAGTAGACTCCGTGCGCCGAGCACTCGATGGCGGGTTGACCGGGTTCGCGTTCAACGATCCGACCAGCAAGGGGGTAGAAGAAAACCAGCGCCTTGGCCAACGCCTCCTTAATCACCTTGGCGGGTTCGGTACCTGATGGAAAGAGGTGCATGGACTCGACCAGGCCGCGATGGGTCGGGTACCTGTCAACCCAGGCGAGGGGTAGTGTCGGGCTCGGAGTTGGGGAAGCGGGTTTAACGGGTCCCTCCGAGATCTTTGTCACAGTGAAACCCATTATCTGCTATGTGAGTGTTTAGGCGGAGATGATGAAGTGATTGGAACGGAGAGATTGGCGTTTGCTTGTTTGTTTGAGATAGTGGGGAGGAAGATTTATTTATATGCGAAACTTTTCCGAGGAAATTCAGTAAAAAACAAATAAAAGGCTAGACCGCTAGAGTCGAGAGCTTTAAGACTTTTCGACTTCGCCGAGTGGGTGACACGACGGACTTCGTCGCGGAATTGACGTTTCTACTGCGTAGTTGAGTGTGGTGCGGCTTACTATAGCATGGGCCCACCGTGACTAGATGGATGGATCTAGTTTTTTGTAACTCGCCTCATTTAATCCTTCCCAAATTGAGACGTGAATCCTAGTTTTATCGGTGTGAACTGTGAATGTCGTTGGGAGTTGGCAATAGGGTGTTAACGGATCGGATCCGATTTTATACGATCCGATTTGAAAAATATAGTAAAAATTATCTTATTTATATCCTAAGATATTTGTATCGGTATTTGTATCCGAATTTTTTTACGGATAAAGATACGGTTTAATTTTACTTATCTGTATCCGGCTGTTCAACTATTATTCATCAATATCAATATCTGACACTATCCAAAAATATATGATTTAATATTATTCGATTTTATCCGAATAAGTATCTGAAACATTTCTATTATATATTTTTCAATTAGATTTTTAGTGTAAATTATAAATTTAATTTATTTTATATCTAATTTTTGTTATTGTATCATTTTTTTCTAATTCATTGACACATTTGAACTATTATTATAATAATTAGTATTTAACTTTTATAATTAATATTTATGTTTTATAAGTAATGATTCAATTATGCAATTATGTTTCAATAATACATATAATATTTTTATTTAATATCTAAAATATATTCATATTCATATTTATATTCGTCTGATATCTGATTCGTATCCGGATATCCGTCGAATATCTAATCCGTATACGTATCCAAATTATCCATATCTGAAAAATTATAACGGATATCTATACGAAAAGACCATTATCCGTCTGTATCCAATCAGTTTACACCCCTAGTTGGGGTCCAATGTAACTAGCGGTACCAATGATACTCTATTGTTTATTTATCTTATCTGTATCGTATTTGATAAGATGAGTAGGGATAAAGATTTTTTTCGTTAACTTATTTGATATGGGTTAGGATAAGAATTTTTTATTAAGTAAATGGATAAGGGTATGAAATAAAGGTCATTTTGTACCAATTTATCTTATAGGGTAAATTATTAAAAAGATAATTTCAACTTATTTCAAATAATTATCTCGTGTAATAATTTTTCTATGTTATTTGCCCAGAGTTTTATGTGTTAATTGTTATGAATTATAGTTATTATCTTCTTCAAATTTAACCATCTTATAAATTATAATATTTGAATAATATTTCATAGAGTATTTATTAAAATGATTAAATGAGATAATGTAAGATTTTATTGTAGACAAGATGCTATTTTTATTTTTTAATTAAAAAGTTTGACAAGAGATGTTTGTATTTTTTTAATTTATTTATTTTAAAATAACTCATGTTAGAATTGATTGTGTAGTTATATTTTGATTTTATACTAACAAAATAAAGATATATTTGTATGAAAGGAATGAGTTTATATATTTTTTATATAAATAATGATAAACTAAGTAATATATTAGTATTATTCGTTAGCATTCATTAGTGTTTCATTAATCATTTATTTTAACGAATAAGGGTAGGGTATGAGTAAATCTAATTTTAATGGGTAAGGATATGATATAGATAAAAATAATTTTATATGAATATGATAATAAAAATAGTTTCACCCGATCCGTACCGTATCCATTAACACCCTATAAATGTAACACCAACTTGTATAGAGCAGAAAAAAAAAATATTTTTTGTGTCGATCCTAAAAATGATATTTTTAATGAATCCCAAAAAAATTTAAAAATAAAAATAAGAAATCTCTAGATATATTCTTACTTTTATAGATCGATAGTATTTTAAATTTTATAAAATTAAATATGATTTAATAGCTAAATAAAGATCATAAAAAATTTATATAATTTATAATAATTCTAAGTTGATGGTCCTTAATAGATTATTAAATGACAATTAAATTACACAAGCATAATTAGTTTATAATATTGCAACTTTTTCATTCATGAAAATGAAATACACAACTTAATGTGAAATCAAAAAATATTGCAACTTTTTCATTCATGAAAATGAAATACACAACTTAAATATAACGGCTTATGCATTTTTGTTATCTTTTTAGTTTTTATATTTCAAAATTTGAAAATTTGTGATTCGTTCAATGATATACAAGAAGTGGAAGTACGATATAACATATTTCACCTCCCATTCATTTTCCTCTTTAAATTTTACATGGAAGATACATTATAAACATTTAAAACTAGGTAGTTCTATCCCATCTTTATTTTTTTTAAAAATAATAAATAAAGGATAATAATATATCTAGTAGTAAAAAGGTTCTTAATTATTAGTTGATGCGACTTTAAATAATGGAGACAGTTTGGTTGATGAAACAATGTACTGATTGAGAGCAACCGAAAGTGGAACCGTAGCTAATTTTTTTGTGTGAGCTCGACTTCTTTTGCCCTTTTCACGCCTTACCTAATAATAATAATAATATATTAATATGGTTATGATCTTATGAAAACGCCATCCATTGTCATTAGGGCTGCAAACAAATCGAATTTGATCGAACTAATTAGAGTTTGAGTTTGATTTGAAATTATTTCGAAATAAATCAAACTCAATTAACTCGAACTCGAACTAAATCGAACTCGAGCTAAATCGAACTCGAACTGAAATCGAACTCTAAACGAACTCAATTATTTTAATTTTTATATTTTTATTCATATTATCATAAATAATTAGATCTAAAATAATTAAAATTTTATTAATTTTATATTAAAAGTTAAAAAAAATGAATAATATTTATTAATTTAATAATAATTTTGTCACATCCCAAAATAATTAAATCGGATTAGGAGTGATTAATTCCGTCACATACGCACGACGAGACGTGCGTACGAAAGGCTGAATAAACGTAGATTATGATAAAACTTTTTCGCCCGTTGCTATGTTTAAGTCAATTCGGATGCTCCTAGCAATTGTCGTATTTCATGATTATGAAATATGGCAGATGGATGTCAAAAACGTCTTTCTAAATGGAAATTTGGAAGATTACGTGTATATGATACAGCCCACAGGTTTTGAGGATCCAAAGAATGCTGGGAAGGTATGCAAGCTTCTCAGATCCATTTATGGATTGAAGCAAGTATCACGGAGTTGGAATTTTCGATTTGACGAATAAGTCAAACAGTTTGACTTCGTCAGATGCGAAAAAGAATCTTGTGTATACAGAAAAATTTATGGGAGTGCCATCGCTTTTTTAATCCTCTATGTGGACGATATACTTTAAATGGGAAATGATATTTTCTTATTACAATTAGCCAAATCTTCATTAAAGAAAGTGTTCTCAATGGAAGATTTGGGCGAGACTGTCTATATACTAGGCATAGAGATCTATAGAGATAGATCTAAGAGACTTATTGGATTAAGTCAAAGCACATACATTAATAAAGTATCGAATCGGTTCGGCATGTAGAATTCCAAGAAATGATTTCTACTAATGAATCATGATGCACAACTTAGCAAGACTCAGTGTCATTTGACAACTGATGGGCAAAACATAATGAGTAGAGTGTCATATGCTTCGGCTATTGGCTCTATCATGTACGTCATATTGTGCACTCGCCCTGATGTCTCGTACGCTTTGAGTGTGATGAGTAGATATCAGGCTAATCCAGCCTTGGAGCACTGGAATGCTGCAAAGAATATCCTTAAGTACTTAAGAAAAACTAAGGATATGTTTCTCATCTACGATGATGACTCGGAGCTCGTAGTAAGTGGTTACACAGACGTTATCACCTCATACGAAAAATCATAAATAGAGACGATATAAAGATTTGTAAAATTGACACCATCGACAACACAGCTGATCCACTTACAAGATCTCTACCTCAAACCAAGCACTCATTGCACATATCTTCTATGGGTTTGAGACACATAGGAGATTAGCTGTGAGATTTTTCTTTAAATCTGAGAGATTTTTCTTTAAATCTGAGAGATTTATAGAATAAAGAGATTTGTATAAAGCATGACTCAATATGATTGACTCCAAGCATAAGTGGGAGATTGTTAGTTTGTAATAATCTTGAAGTCAATAATACGATAAATTTCTTATATAAAGCTTTGTTCATGAATTGGATATTTAAATGATATTTTATTTCCTTGAGTATTATTGAATTTATGAATCATTCCGAGTTCATGACTGGAATTGTGAAACTTCATAATATAGAATATACTCTTAAAAGTCACTAACCAAGGTAATTAGTAGGAACACTAATTAACCGTTATCAGGTTAGTATGTGGATTAAATGATGGTCAAGTTTTACAGATCATAGACAAAGAGTTGTCATTTTAATCACATAGATAGATGTTCTAGGAACATCGTATTTGATAGACACCGAATGAAACATTAAATGAAATTGTGTTTGTGTCATTAATGTTTTCGTTTAGTATTAAATTCTAAAGTATGAGGTATTCATCTTTCCTATATAAGATATGTATGTGTGTGATTTCTACCAAACGTTATCCGTAAAAGGTGGCTATAAAGGTAGCTCTTCGGTATACATAACTTATGCGGATGAAGAGATGGTTTGCCAAAAGTAATATTGTCCCTCATATTTCTATATCAGTTATAGCATCACTGAGCCCCTTGATAGAGTGAGATTATCTGCTAGCAGTATAATTACAAGAGTAATTATATTTGATAATTTACTCAGGATCAAGAAAAGATTAAATTTGCAAGGATGACACATACCTACTTTGAAACTGATCTGATAGCTATGAGACAAAAAAATTAAATACAAATAAATAATTTACTGGATCATGATATTGTACAGTACATCATCATTTGTGTAATTGGATGGTCATATTGCATTCTGCCAGATGCCTCATATGATTATAGAAGTTAAAATGGTTTTAACTCTATTTACCAACATAACACGGATCATGTCGGGTCACACCGTATAGGAGTTAATCGGAGAATCTTATGGATTAATTATAATTTTTTTATAATTAATAATAAGATAATTATAATTAATTATATATGATATAATTATATTTGTCATAGAGATGACAAAAAGCATAAATAAGATTGAATTTATAACGTGTTGGACACGTCGTATAAATTCACCGAAACAACAACCGAGAAAAATATAATTGTATATGAAAATTATATATATTTGATTTGGATTTTAAATGTTAATTATGGATTTAAATTATGGGCCAAAAATCCATTAATAATTAAAGCCTTAATTAATAATTAAAAATCCAAAAAAGCCCAAAATCAAAAAGACCCAAAATAGCCCAATGACAAACTTATAAATTTGAACCTTAGATGACATCATCCATGGCATCATATATGACATCATCCATGACATCATCCTTAAGAGTATTTTAGTCTTTTCATTTTGGAACCTCCTTACTATTCATGATGGTATTTTGGTAATTTAGCGATCTCACATTTTCTATAAATAGAGGGGTGGGGTGAGAGAGAAAGCTACACCAAATCAGTTCTATTTTCTCTCTCTCGGTATACGGTTGTTTCAGAATTCACGGGATCGGTGAATAGTATTTTTATGAAAGTTGCGGTATTTCTGCACATTTATGAAACAGAATAATTGTGAGTCGTGAATAGTACTATTTTATCTTTTTCTCGGTGAATAGTGTTTTTGTGAGAAACCACGGTTTACAGTATTTCTGGCAAAAGAAATAAGCCGCTCTCTGGTCAGTCCTAGTGGATAACCTATAGAGGCATCAGACGTTTGGTGCTCCGAGACAAGCTGATTTTCATTCCAATTGAAATTTGGAAGCGAGGTATAACATCTTATATTGATCTATTTAATTGTTATGTAGATTAATGTTTTAGAAATCAATCATGGAGTAGATCAATAAAGGTTTAAAGAGGTGTGTATCTCTCGGTAATCATCCTACATACCACTTTAACCCTAAACTTAAGTTAGAAGTAAAATAATATTTTATCGTCTTTTGTAAAGGATTAAATGTCTGTATCTCTCGGTAATTATCTGACATACTTTAATCCCTAACTTAAGTAGAAGTAAAAATTTGTTCTACGGTATTTTTCGCATCTTGAGCATTAACGGGATTTGGGCATTCCAAAACCCAACAGATATATGTGAAGCGTTATCGCTTCATTACGTTTAATGATTCTGTAAGTCGTTATAACGTCTTTGATGAATATAAGATCTTGTCAGAGCATAGTCAAACTAGTCAAACCGTTGTAAACATTTTGTGAAACGTTCAACGGTTTCTTCTATCGTATAACAGTTCAATTCATATATATTTTTTAATCATTATAATGATACAAAGAAGATCGGACAAGGGGTATTCTTGTCAAGATAAGAAAACATTATAATGTGTTTGTTGAGAGATTGAGATTTGAGAGATAGAGGAAATTAAAGTTTGAAATTGATGTTATTCAACTTGAGCGGATAGAAAAGATTAAATTAATACTTCTCAATTTGCTAGCTCTTAGCGAAATTGAGGTGAGTTGTTGTCTGATGGAGGGGTATTTGTGTCCTTTATAATTTTAATTATTTGTCAATTTGATTTTTATAAGGATAATAGTAATTTTAGGTAAATATCTAAAATTTTGATATTTTGAGAGATAAATATTTAATTTTTAAATTTAGAGATAAATATTTAAAATGAATTTTAAGGTTTATATAATTTTGCCATAAATTTTTATAAAGAACAATTCAGTAGCATTTCTCATCTACTTTTTGTCCTATCGAGACCTCGTAAGTTGTACAAATCCCATGGCGGACCTTTTCTAAATTCTAACATGTTTTAACTTCTAATTAGTCAATACTGAATAAAAAAAAAAAATAATAAGGAGGGCTAATTACCGCTTCTACGCTCGACGCACTCACGCACATGATCTCATCATATGACTAGAGTCTCGATGCCACATCATCTGATAGTATGATGATAACACCTAGCTCCACTAGCAGGTGTGAGGGGTAGAGTTTTGCAAATATTCCGGTTCGGTTTAAATTTGAGCGGTCTATAATCTTATAGAATCTGCACAGGACGGTGCTAGACGGTCTAAACTCGAAAAAAATTCGTCCCACCGTTGGCCCCCGGGGGTCGGACCCCCACGGGACGGAACGGGACGGGCACGGTCCGGTCCGTTTTTTTATGAATTAAAAAAATAATAATTTATCATATTTTTTAATAATAATTTTTAACTAATTTGAATTCTTATTTTTAATTATTTAAAAATCTAATAATACTAAAAAATTAAAAATTTTCCAAAAAAATAAGATTTCAGAAAATTATAAAAAATAATAAAAATTAAAAAATAAATTTATAATTTTTAAATAATAATTTTCATCGAATTAATTATATATTTTTTAATAGTTTAAAAATCAAATAATACTATCAAAATTATAAAAATTCTAAAAAAAATGAATTTAACATTAAATCTAACAATATAAAATGAAAATGTAATATTCTAAGAAAAAAATGAATTTCTACAAATAAAAAATAGATTTTATAAATAAACTAATTTCTACAAATTTCAAATAAAAAAATTACGAATAAAATCTAACAACTTAACTAATTTCTACAAATAAAAATTATTACTAATTAAAATTAAAAACTAAATTTGAAGGAGAAATATTATCGCAACGATGGAATTGAGAAATGACGAATACCGAATATTATCCTTCTAGTGTTCTATCTTCTTCGATTAGTTAATTTTTTAATGGACTAACAATAAATTAATAATTCTAAACTATTCTTTATTTTTTGGAATAAGAAAAATAAATTTGAGAATTTGAGATTAAATGAAAATTTGAGAATGTGATAGTTTGAGAAGAGAGAGAATGAGATTTTGATGTGTGTTTGAGATGTAAATAGGTATGATATTTATAGATATTTTTTGATGGGAAAATTCAGATTTTTTTTAAATTTTTATTTTATTTTTTTCGAATTTTTCTTCATCAGTGAGAGGTGCTTCGGTTAGAAGTGGCGACTCCAGTAATGAAGGACTCGAGAACTGAGGAGCCGAAGCAATATGAAGCAAGTATGAAGCAAGCATCTCCCGCTGTGGTTCCATTAATTTGCTTCCCTCCTATAAATGCGCACTCCACCATTCCACTCTTTCAAACTCACGCCTCACCTGTAGACTCTCTCGATAAATAAATTTCTCTGTTCCCAGCTGTACCTGCACTGAGGTTTTCTACCTGCATTAAAAAAAATAATCAGAGAGAGAAGCACACTTCACGGCGACAATGGCGATCGTCCCCACAGTACAAAAACTATCTCAGAATCTAGTGGGCCCCGCCAGACGGACTCCCTCCGGCCTCCTCTCCCTCTCTTGGCTCGATCGCTACCCCACTCAGCGGGCCCTCATCGAATCGCTCCACGTGTTCAAGCACGGCGTCAACCCCTCGGCAGTGATCGAGTGCGCAATCGCCGAGGCCCTAGTTCCGTACTACCCCCTCGCCGGGAGGCTTGTTGAGGTCGGCGCCGATGGGCTGCTGTCGGTCAATTGTACCGGGGAAGGTGTCTGGTTTATTAAGGCTAAGTGTGAAGTACATTGAAAGAGGTTGATTATTTGGAGTATCCGTTGATGATACCTAAGGACGAGCTGTTGCCACACCCCTTGCCTCGGCTGTCCCAGTCGGAGGAGGATTCCTTGATTTTGCTAGTTCAGGTAATTGCTGTTTCTAATTTAGGTTCCTGGAGCATTTTTTTGTTTTGGGAACGAAATTACATTGAATTATTTTTCTGGTGTAGCAAATCAAATTGACATGACAACTTTACAAGGTGATGGTGGAACATTTTGTCGAAGAAAATCATGTTACAAGTTTCATCTTTGGCTTCGTAATTCATAAAGAAAAAATATTACAATTTGCAGGGGTGCCTGTGGGAAATTAGGAAAAGAAGTTAAGAACAATGAAGAAACTTTGGTTTTATAAAATTACCGATCTAGAGTGATAACTACCATCGGAAGTCGCTAGTATAATATTTTCTCGCAAAACCTCATACTATATCCTCTTTCTAGATCTTGACCTAATAACGCGTAATATTAAATGGTAGCATTGTAAATAAAAAAAAAACAACAACTGGCATTAACTCTCTACAAAAGAAATAAAAGTTAAAAATATTTACAATAACAAAACCTGCGACTATATGTTTCAGCTAACTGAGTTTGCATGTGGAGGCTTTGTGGTGAGCTACCGATTCAGCCATGCGGTTGCTGATGGGCCCGGTGTGGCCCAGTTCATGATGGCAGTTGGAGAGTTGGCCAGAGGTGAGCCGAACCCATCCATCAAACCAGCCTGGTGCCGCAAGTGCGTACCGAATCCACATAATGCCCCCATTGGGGAGCTACCCCAGCTGTCTGATCTGCACCTGGAGTACCTCGCCATGGACATCTCAGCCGAGTACATCAACCATTTCAAAAACCAATTTCTAGAGGAAACCGGCCACCGCTGTTCAGCATTTGAGGTGTTGATTGCAAAGGCCTGGCAGAGCCGAACTCGTGCCATTGGATTTGCGCCGGATACACAGATTCATGTCTGTTTTGCTATGAATGCAAGACCTGTTCTGCATCAGAAGTTATCGGCCGGGTTTTATGGGAACTGTTATTACATCATGAGAGTATCTGCAAGTGCTGATGTAATTTCCAACTCATCAATTGTTCACATTGTCAAAATCATCAAAGAAGGGAAGAAGAGGCTTCCTGTGGAGTTCAGTAAGTGGGGAAAGGGTGAGCTTTGCAGCGACCCATATCAGATTACTTCTGATTATAAGACCTTGTTGGTGTCCGATTGGACTAGGCTAGGGTTTGCTGAGGTGGACTATGGGTGGGGCCACCCTTTCCATGTGGTCCCATTGACGAACTTGGATTACATTGCCACCTGTATATTGGTGTGGCCATCGGTGGATAAACCCGGTTCACGGCTAATCACCCAATGTGTGATGCCGGGTTGCATTAGCGCATTTCATGAGGGAATGATGAGCTTGGATTAGTGCTAGAATTTGAATTTGTTTATTTTTTTCACTTAAAAGAAGAATAATTCTTTTATATGTAGTTATTGGTTGATTTTGCTAGATGAATGAAAGATGGTTATCGTGATACAGTAGGAATTTATATGTAGATCAGTAAAAATAAATGTATATTCTTTTGATTTTAATTATTGTAAGAAGATATTCTTTGAAAGGAATGAAAACCCCTGTTCATCAAATTAATTTTCATCTTGTTCTACAGTCTTCGTTAATATTGATTTATGCATACAACCAAAGCTCACCACGAACGACGTTGAAAAGGGAAAAAGAAAGAAAAAAAAAACACAATATGCATACAGTAATTACTCTTCAAATTCAAATTAGTTTGAGGGTTAGGTAACACGGTGCGCTTATTAGTGTCCCTGTATCAGAAGCCCGTTATTGTAAAGGGTCATTAATAGTGT
This sequence comes from Schoenoplectus tabernaemontani, assembly GCA_037127355.1. Classification (NCBI taxonomy): domain Eukaryota; kingdom Viridiplantae; phylum Streptophyta; class Magnoliopsida; order Poales; family Cyperaceae; genus Schoenoplectus; species Schoenoplectus tabernaemontani. The sequence continues at coordinate 15,626,310 of CM073740.1, forward strand.
GTTATTGTGTGTCATAACCCGCTACAAGAAGAAAAATAGGAGATATAATTTGGTGGGAGGCCACAATCAGCGCTTGCGTGCTTACAAGGTAAATGGACAATTCGTTTGAAGTTTGTATCAGAAGTCACACCCGTGATTACTTTAGTACTAACTAACAGATAGTACGATTTTTGTATCATTTATGCTATTGAGATTGTCTGAAAGTCACTACAACTGATTGCATTACAAACTAGCGTAGATAAGATTATATGCATAGAAAAACAGTTAATGGGCAAAATTTTGCGGTTAAAATAATATAATTCAAAATATAATAATAAGAGTTGGTGTAATTGATCTGTGGTTTGATAGAGGCAAGCTGACGGTGAGCTTTCTGGTAAAAAAAATGCAACGAACACAAATAGAAGAGAGAGTCTAATTGAGAATTGAACAAATTATGTATGACCTTTTGTATTAGCAAAGAACAAATTCATGATGTATAGGTGCTAACAACTTTTCCCCAAGGAAAAAAATATCAAGTAGGGGGTTTAGGGTAGGCAAAAAAACTCGTGACTCGTTCAGAATACATCCTCTTCTTATAATAATAAAGATTTTTCATTTTCAAAAAAAAAATGGACTAATTTAAAATGTCTTGAGCAATATATTTTACAACCTCTCACAAGAATACTTCAAAACATATACATCTCTTAACTTGTTAGGTTAATGAGCCGAGCGTGAACTTAGATTGGCTCGGTTCGTTAAGTTCATTTGGTTCGATAAAATATTAATATTCATTATTTATATTATTTTATTAATTTTTAGTATAGTAAATAGTTTATAGTAAGACATGTACTAAATTATTATATTAAATTTGTTATTAATTATATTTTATTAATTTTTATATAAATTATAATATAAAATATTATAAAAATATTATTAATTATTAAATGAGTCTTAATGAGACTTAATGAGTCAGTTCGATTGATTTATTAATTTAATGACCTGATTTTAGACTAATTTTTTTGATTCGGAAGTAGTTAACAAATTAATTGGACTCTGCTTGTTAAGCTAATGAGTTAAGAACGAACTAATGGTTCCATATGTGCCTTTTCAATGAGAAAGCAAAGAACTAGTTGTTTAGTTCCCGTTCAAGCGACCACTAATCAAGTATTTAAGAATTAATATTTAAGAGTAAGAATATATTATTATCAGTTATTTTATTAACTTTTATATAAATTATTATAAAAAAATATTATTAACTATTTTAAGTGGGTCGAAACTATTTTTGCGGAGAAATTGGATTGGTCGTATTTATTTTTTGTTCTTCACCACGGATGTTGCGCAGTAGTTATTAGTTCATTTTTTTTTTTCCTTATGAGTTAATTTGTTCGGTACCCTTACCATTTATTTACAAATGCTTGAGTAAATAATTCAAAATGTAATATGTTTTAATGCAAATGAGTTGCCATCGGATATTATAAATTATTTTTTTATTTTAAAATTAAAATGAATGATTTAAATCACCTTAAATATTTTGGGTTAGATTATGGTGTTACGCGTAGTTAATGATTGAATTTATTACAGACTAAAAAAATATAGATAAATAATCTTTAAATTTTAATTTATGCGTCTCAATAAATTTTTTTATATCAAAATATGATGAGATACAAAAAATTTCTATGTTTTGAAATTTCTAAGTATTAATTTTGGATTTTTAAAAATGACCTGAAAATTATGTATTATTTATTATTATTGAGTCATTTTAAAAATCTAAACTAATACTTAGAAAAATTTAAACATAAAGAAATTTATATTCCATCATATTTTCATATGAAAAATTTATTGAGACCATAAATCAAGATTTGGAGATGATTTAATTATGTTTTTAGTCCGTAACAAATTTGATTATTAACTACGTATAGCACCATAATCTAACTCAAATGATTGTTTATATGAAAATCTAATTTGAGATTAAATTATATATATTTTTTGTAAAAAAATTAACTATTTTTTTAGATTAGTTAAAAAATCACTTAATTTAATTATTTATGAACCAACGGGTATGCTCTTTTGCTTTCTGTCCTGAGCATTGAACACACATCTTTCTATCTAGAGTGACATATTTCTACTCCGAAGTCCAAAGAAGGCCTACTTATATATAAGGATAGCCTATTCGGCTTGAGCAACTAGCAAAAGAAGTAATGTTTTAACTATTTAAAAAATAATAAAAAGCTTTAAAAAAATATAAAATTTATTCTCAACTAAATTCTTATATAAAAAACATTTTGAATGGTTTGAATTATCCATTTTGATTTTAAAATTGAACAAGCGACTTATAATACGAGACGATCCGTGCTACTGTACCCAAACTCAATGCAAATTGCACAAAATAATAAATTATTTTATATTAGTTACTAATCTCATTTTTACCTCACAGAAAGTTTCCATATAACGTTAGAGAGAGAGAAAATTTGAGAGGGAAAGGCGAATGTCAACCACCGGTGAATGGCAACTAGTCTTCAGCAGGCAGATTTTTTTTAGTAAATAAAAGAAATAAATAAATGGAAATGATAAGATTATTTCAAAAATTAGTCCATATAGCCTGGACCGAGTTTCAAACTCGGTCCCAGTTGCCTGGACCGATTTAAAACTCGGTCCCAGTTTTTTTTTTTACGTTTGTGTATGTTATATTAAAAACAAAATACAACAGTCAGTGGATTGATATAAAATATTATAATAAAAAAATTTGTTGTTAATGATTTAAAAATTATTATGTTATATGAAAATTTTGTAAGAAGTTAATGTAAAAACATATATAAGAAAAACTAAATTTGAAATCATAACTGAGAAAAATAAAGTAGATATATAAGCAAAAGTCATATAAAGAACAGTCTGAAAAAAATACATCAACGCCTACAAAACATCCTTCAAATGAGAGACGGATTGTATGTGTCTCTCGGTCGAATTTCACGGTGAGGGCGCTCGTGTCTTGCGTCCGGTGGTGTCTGCGTCTCGGTCACATGGGTGGACAGATCGGGAGTGTCGTACGATGACGTGGACGGAGCATCATATTGGGTAGAGGTCCCAGCACCCGGATCGAGACTCATCTGACTCATCAGATGAGAGTACAACATGAAATCTCCATGGAATAAGTCGAACTCATCAGTCGTCGGCTCCGGCGCTGGGTCAGGTGGGCCGCTGATCGGACGATCATCGACAGAGATATCGATGTCCTTAGGATCCGTCGGAAAACCTGTACGAGTAAATTATAAAAAATTACATGAATTAAATTATCAAAAATTAATTAAATTAAAAATACGCACAAGTTAAAATAAAAAAAATAAATATTGACCTGCACAAGCAAGCATCGCAGAGAAAATATGTGGATGACCTAAATCACCCATCAAATATTTTATCTAGCGCAATTCATACTTGTCAAACGCTGAATGCCCGGGCGTACTTCACCATATCTTCATGTGAGTTGAGTAGTATTTTGGTTAGCACTCCTTGGGGATTATCGAGTTTTTCTTCTTTCTTTTGAGTAGTCCAATCATATTATTAGAGACTTTGTATTTGAACTGTCATACGCATTCGATACTCTGACCATTTTATTTGACCTACCTGCATTTCATGTCATTAACATATCATTTTTGCATGTAGATTGGGTGAGGGCTAGGACTCAGGAATTAGTTTCGAGATTATTTAGTACCTTAAATTATATCTAGTATTAAACTATTACTTTAGTTGTTTAAAACATAGTTTAAAGCATATATAAAATATATGAGAGTGTAAAGAGGCGGGCCGAATGACCTCAGACATTGGATGTCTGGTATAACCAGACAAACGGGTTACATTTAGGTCACATCATGTATGGGTCTCCTTTGTTTGTATATACTTGAGTACCGCTGCTTGACGGTCATTCACCGGGTCTCATCACTTGATCAATTTAGCGACGTCACGAGAGTTTTATATTTTGATCAATATTATTATTTATTATATTATATTATACTATTTTTCTCAAATTGAAATAAATGATTAGGATTCGGCCTTCAGTATTTAGTGTGTGCATGCCATATTAAGTTATGGATTATATTCTGCTTTATTTTATTATAATTTGTCAGTTTATTAGAGATCTCAATATGTCTGAAGGGCTTCCTCCTTTGACGTCTGATTGGTACAAAGAAAATCGGAAGCACTCATTTGACCCCTGATTAGTACAGAGAGTTTTTCATTTTGTTTATCTATCACCTTTCTTCTTTTACGGATAGTTATCTCTTTACTTCTATATGGCAACTGAGATCGTACATTATTCCATTTGCTTTATTATTGTGAAGTAGACTACTATATTAAGTTTATCAGAGTACATGCTTTCTAGTTGTTTACTCTTCTAGGGCGATATCGCCCCGGGAGGCCAAATTTTACTCATTTCTGTTAGGTATTGGCGCTCGTAAAATAAATAATTATATTTATTTATTCAAACACGAACTTTCACAAGGATGCATTTCAAAACATCAGCATTTGAGTTCAGTTGATTGCATAAAGGTATAAAGTTTAAAATAAATAATTTTATTTATTTATTCAAACACAAACTTTCACAGAGATGCATTTTAAAACATCAGTATTGACAGTTGGGTCCAGTCTAAGAAGAAGGTTAAATTTTAAAGTTTGATCTAAATTTATACTGAGTAATTTTAAATTATTCATATTTTCACGGTGGTTGTAAGATCCAGATCATAGATACAGACTTTTCTTTGAGAGAGTGATAGGAGCGGTCATACATGATGATAGACGTACTTTACCGTATTTTCATGTGAGTTGAGTAGTATTTTAGTTATGACTTCTTGGGGATTATCGAGTTTTCTTTGTTCTTTTGAGGCTTTGTTTGAGAATTTTTGCTGTCTATTCTAATGGAGTCAACCCTTCGTTGATGATTGATGTTGTATTATATTGATTATTCTAGACTGTTATTGTTTTATATGCATTATTATTGAACTTGTTTATTCCGTGATTGTTATTATTTTATTTATAGAGTATTTCATACGTACATCTCGCGTGCATACGTGATAGGATAGTCACGCTCATCCTATTCTATTTATTCTAGGACGTGACAGTTTCAATATTAATGAAGTTGTTTAATATATTTAGTAATTTTAAATAATTAATTTCTATCTCATGTTGAACTCGAATTCTAAATAGGCATCGTGATCCAATTAAGTCATTCAGATAAAAATTAATATGAAAGAATCAAAATTGATCGACCACTGATGTATATTATATGATGAAGTAATGAGTGATACACGAAATCTATTGAGGTCGTCTATGTGATAATGCAGAAAGACATATTAGCGAGGGTTTTAGACAACTATTTCCCAAAACTGTTAATGATTTGAGAACTATTTCCGAAAGAAGAAATGTTTATGAATGTCCGGGGTTTTCTTTAAATATTTCAGTATCTTCAAATTTTGAAATTAATTAGCACAGTAGGAAATAATACGAGAAAATAGTTTGCATTTTTCCTTTTTGCGTATTCGATCTGGCATCTATAATATAAATATATGTAGTTATTTAGTGGTCGTTTTCGTGTTGTAAACACGAGCGGAGCTAGAGATTTGAGTGGTCGCAAAAATTGATTTTTTTTTCAAGATGTCAAAATTTGAAATTTCCTACGACTCCGGCCTTATTTGTAAAATCTAAATTCCGAATGTTGTGAAGCCAACACTTGGCATAGAAAATTCTTTTCTTTTTTCTTTTTTTGGAAAATATCTTGGCAGAGACCGGCAATATTCTTGATATGGGAATTTCACCTGAAAGCTTTTGTTGCAGATAAACCGAGACTAATAGATTTTAGCTGATGAATGAATGAAAGAAGTTTTTGCACGTACATATTCTTTTTAACTCTTTCACTGTTACACACTCGACCCATGTAACTTTTGTACAATCATGCAGCAGGTCCTAGAAATTGTATCTATTCAAGCTTTTAAAGCAAGATCTCTTCGCCCTTTTCTAACAATTTTATTACACCATATTTTGTAGTTAAAAGTTTTACTGTAAAGTTAAAAAAAAAAACGCAAAGCAAATGACAAGCGTCCAGCATCCGTTAGCCTTTCATCTCCACTCGGAGAATTTTATCACATAATAATTTACAGTGCCAGACCCCAACGAGTACTAGCAAAAAGCGAACCAAAACGCTACAACAAAGATGGAAGAAAAATGAATAAAACCTAGAACAAAAGTACAAAGTAATAACTAAGCACCTTTATTCCCTTGGAAATCGGGTATCCACCCCGAACAAGACATCCTATACCCAAATTGGGAAGGTGCTTGTACCATATCTACTTGACCTGCCCCCCCCCGACCCCACCACTGGCCAGTGGCTTGATAGTTAGGTTGCATGTTGATGGCAGGACTTAAAGCAGCCTGAGGAACAATTGGTTCTAGAGGTGGCTGTAAAATTTGTTGATTTGGAGTAACGTACTGGCTTGTTTGAATAGATGGCAAGTTTTGGGTGGTGTGCGTGCTATGTGCCGAGACTTGGTGCTGAGATGGCAGAGAATTAACATGCAATCGATTACCCTGGTTAGGGTTCCACTCAGGGATATCATCATCATCATCATTAGCATTCCATGGCTTTGTCTCAATAATCGGTTTCTTAAAACTCGTACCATTACCAGCTCCAGGAACACCACCGCCAGTCCCCTGACCATATTTTTGTATCAAATCCCTAATTTGCTGTACTGGTCTTACAACACTGAAAGCACCTTTGTTAGCATTTTTAGCAGTGCTTCCAAAATCAAACTCAGGAAGATCATCATCATAATTCCTAATAGTATTGTTATTATTATTACTAATATCAGCCTTATTAACCATGTGACCAAATCCTGGAGGAACATCACCATCATCATCATCATCATCATTACAGTCATTTTTACTCTGTGCATGTTTAACAGGGTCGTGTGATGAGATAGATGATCTACTAGGTTTGGGAGCGTTTGTACTCATAATTTGTTCTTTTCTTCTATTATTGTTATTAGATTTTCTGTTGGATGTGCTCTGTTGGTTGTGATGCGAATGAGACCTAGGTGATACAGTTGTCATAAGTGGTCGCCGCCAGACAACCACACCAACTAGACTCCCAGTGGATGCTTTTAGATTGTCAGAGTGCTCCTTAGGAAGAAGGCGAGTAAACACCTCTAGCATTTTTTCATTAATTGGACTGAGATACAGCTCCACACCAGGGCTTGGTTCGGCAAATCCAACTCTTGCATCAGCAATGTATGACCCAATGGTCTGCATTAAGCAGGGGACAGGATATCAGCAAGAGAAAAAAGAGTGGGAAATGAGTCTCACCACCATACAATAAACAATAATAAATCATCATAACATAAAACATTACCCTTTCCTAAGTTATTGATGCATATTTTCCATCCATATGTTTTATTTTTGTTATATTATTCTTGCTGGTATAGAACAAACATATATTAATTTCACCTAAAATATTTAGCATAGAAACATCACAAACCTCTGACAAATTCTGTCGGCCACTTTCCATGGATCCCTCCTTCCATTTGATTTCAACAACCTGAGAAATAGCATTTGAGAGTTATAAATAGTTTAGAACCATGAAATTACACAATCGATGAAAAAATAATTAGTTCCGATCTTCAGGTACTTTGTGGAAAGCACAAGCTATTCACAGAGCAATGGCTGATATTAACCCATTACATATAACAACCCATATTCTCATGTTAGCAACGGACACTCGACATCTTTTATGGTTGCAAACAACAACTATCTATTGATCATAAGGACTTTTCCAGACCTGCTCGATTAAATCAAATTGTGATTTATCATATTTATTTCAAAACCAACATGACACGATAGTTCAAGATCCTATGACAAGCAGAACCAATCATAATTAACAGTTATTAATACTAGGGAAACTATCTCTTATAACACCAGCCCAACAGTTGTACACCAGGATCTCAACAACGAAAGGTGTCGATTAAACTGACACGAATGTTAGGTAATAATCACAACAACAACACAAAAACAATAAAGCCTTTAGACCCAAATAAATTGGGGTAGACAAGAAACAAAATGCAATCAGAATCACAAAGACCAAAGTAGATAGTAATAATAATAACAATAATAATAGTGATAAAATAATAATGATATCACCAATAATAGTAACCCAAAATCCTAAAACCTATGTTATTAGTCCCGAACGAAAAGCCTATAACACTACATCTAAACCCCGATTAGGTATTAATCACAAACATCAGAAAAAAAATCACCATGTCATCTATATCTATCTAAATCTATACAATATTATAAAGAGCGTATGTACTAGATTTGTCCATTAATGTTCAGCTTTTCAGCCTTTTCCTAATGACCAAAACACCTAATCGAATGGTGTGGATCAATTATTTTCAAAAACTAACGGTTCAAATTTTGATCAATGTAATTTTTTTTCTCTAATTCGATTTCTATTTTTTACCATGCGTTAATAGGAGTTCTAAAAAAGAATAAATCCATCAAATAAATTAATAATCAACTATTTTTATTTATTTTTTTAAAAAGAAACTATCTACTACACAATTTTATTTAAAAAAGAGAATTGATATGTTTTGTAAATCATATTTCAATCAAACCCATTTTTGTTCTCCATTCCATTTGCTATCTTTTACCATGCATCTATAGGAGGTCTAAAAAAAGTTATACATCAAATAAATTAAACATCAACTATTATTAAGTTTTGTTGTAAAAAAAAAGAAATACAACCATACAACAACAACAAAGCCTTTAATCCCAACCATACTCAGAAAAAGTAATATATTAAATAATGAATTAATTTTATTTAAAAATTTAAGAGTGCTTGTGATTGATTCAGACAAATTATATTTAAGTAAAATATATCATTTATTTATAATAAAATTAATGCTCGATATACTACTTTTAAAATTAAGAGGGTCCGCACAATGGCTGGGTTCCGTGCTAGTCTAATCTAAACATAAAAAGATAACAAAAAAATCAACGTTCATATTTTTTTTTTCATATCTACTAATTTATCAGATGAGGAACAGAAATACAAACAGGAGCAGAATATACTTTCTCCAAATTTTGCAATGATTAGGTAAATTTGGTCACAATTATCTTGAAAAGTCTGGACCAAATATTGAAGAATAATAGTTGCTATTACTTAACATTGTTCCTCGTTTTAAGTAATTAACATTAAGAAAAATAAATCGGTTCAGGGTGCATGGTGACACATTGAATGGCTACATCCACTCAATTCAGAACTTCAAAAATGAAATATGATTGCATAAACTGAGGATCTTGTGCTAAGCATACTCCGCTCTAAAGATTTTTTTTTAAAAAAAATAATTCTGCTCTTCCCTAAGACAATGTTTGGTATTGCGATAAGATGGAGAGATGGTGGGCATAAAGTTATCACCTGTGAGAAAGGTAATCAGTTTATCCCCACTATCTCCCCATCCCATCCCAATACCAAGCAAATACTAAAGGTTCTACACAAGAGCAGATGATACTAAAGCCTGACATTCATTGGAATAATAAAAAGATGTACCACAATGTAACATTATAGTGGCATATGTCCAGCATAATCCAATAACTATCCAGACACAGCTTCTGCACAAAACACTTGATAAATGAACCATTCTATAATTTGCATCAATGGTTTGAACAAGTTCATAATCTGACTGATCTACCCCCAACGCTAAAGAACAACACAGGACCTTTTAAGTATCAAAAAAAAAAATTACCATAATTGCACGGGTACGAGATAAAGGCAGCTCTTTAAGAAATTTCTCAAACGGCTCAAGGCGAACTCTTCCCTTGATCTCAATAAATCCTGGCCATTCCTTCATAAAAGGCTTCTCACCACTGCAAAAAACGAACAAGTGCTTAGCATTTACATCATATAGGGTACATCTATTTAAAAATATGCATGATACTGGATCCATAAATACCACACAAATTTAGCACTACCATTGAAATGTACAGTATAAACTTGAATGGTTGCTTGCTAATTAACTTCACAATTTTGAAATGAAGCTTCTACAGAAGACACAAATGCGAACTTTGATTACTTGTTCTTTCACTCATTACTTACATGATCCACCTTTTAGAATACTGGTTCTCTTGCTCAGTATTTTCTGTGCATTAAATGTAAGGTACAATTTGCAGAGCTCAACAACGAACAAGCTACACGAGAACACATCTATGATGAAACCCAGTTACAAGAAATTTGGCCATAAGAATAATTTAAATTGAAAATCCCTCACCGCACTCTAATTATCATTAAAAAATGAAACTCAATTCAAAATTTTGATAAAAACAACTATTTTGTTCCATCAGTTATACGAGAAAGCATCAATAATGAAACCCGGTTACAAGAAATTCGATCATAAGAAGAACTTAAATTGCAAATCTTTCAACTCATTTTATTTTTTGAAGTAGCAGGCGATGAGCCTATCTTTCAACTCATTTTATTTCTCAGGGAAAGAAAAAAAAAAGATGAAAATTCAAAATTTCAATAAACAACTATTCTGCTCCATCAATTATAAAATAAAGTCCATCTAACATCAACTACCTTTTGTAAAAAGCAACAACACTTGCAAGTGACGAGACATTCAATTGTACCACCCCTTCCCACAATGCCTCCCCATGCTCCCCAATAAGTTTTCCACTTGGCACATCCAGTTTGTTGGCAACAGGATCTGATTTCACCACACTTCCATCAACAGAAGCATCTCTATTCTCCTTTTTGTCCATAGCATCTAAGGTTGCCACCACACCAGTACTCTCCTGTTTTATATTTCCTGATGTCTCCTCAGAAGGCACCTGTTCAACCTTCAAATCCGAGCAGGCACCACTTTTCTCTTCTTTTTCAACAGATGGCTTTGTTTGTGCTGGTGCAGGTCCCTGTGCCGCTGCCTCATTTGCATTGCTAATATCAAGGTCAGAAAACGGGGGCTCTGAATCGAGATCCTTCATGAACTCATCCAAAGTAACCGGTGGAACATCAACATCAACAAATCCATCTCCCATGATTTCTAGCATCAAGTCTGGCCCCTCATCTTCAACCTTGGCATCCTTAACAGACTGCTCAACCCGACCTGTACTAGCCCCCACAGTAGCACCTGCTTTGATCTCAGCCTCAAGGGGGGCCCATGATGTGTCCTTCTCCTCCTCAATCACCACAAATTCTCCCTTGTGTGTCTTCTTGACCCGTTTTCTTATGTCCACATCAGCATCTGGTAAAACAATAGCCTGAGCCATCTCTTCTGCCTTGGCTTGACGCCACTCTGTTAACTGTTTTGATGCCAGCTCCTCAGTTGACATCAAGCATAGTTTCTTGGGTATAATATTCCCAGACAAAACCCTTACTCTTAATTCTGGGTTATTTGGATCCTTTAAATTGAACAAAAGAGAGCGACCTTTCTCTTTGTACTTTTTATTGACCCCACCGAAGAACACAAAGAGCTCAGCTTCAATTTTTGTTGCTAGGCTCTTCTCATCCTCATGTGGTGCCTTGAACATGTTGCCATCAGGGGTATATTGGGAATTTTCAGCCCAAGAAAGCCCATTTCCTTGCAATAACTCATCTACCATGGATTCACAATCATCTTGTCCTTCCTCTTTTTTCAGGTTTGCCTTTTCTTCTCCATTTTGTTGTTGCACATCCACTGGGGTCTTCTCTCCGGTTGAGGGAGAGAGCGCTGCAGCAAGAGATTCTCTCAGCTTGGACCTAACTGACTCCACTGCAGCAGCAGGTTGGGCCTTGGGAGATACCTCAATTTGTTGTATTGGTCTCTTGTTAGAAGCTCTAGAGGTGCCCTTTGTCGCTGTTGGCTTTGGAGACACCTCCATTTGGGGTAACCTCTTGCTTGAAGCAGGGTTGTTTGGAGTATTTGGGACTTTTTCAGGTCTTGGTGAGTTTGTATTTGGTGATTGTACTGCTACAGACTCCCATGGCATTAAAATACGAGATGGAGCATTAAAAGGTTTGACAGTTACAGAAGCAAGGTCGGTATTGCTGGGTCGATTTTGGGTTACTACCCAATTTGCTGAGGTAAAATTAGGAAGTTGATTGTCTGATGAGGATAGCTGCTGTGATGGAGATAAGCCACTTGGAAGCACAGTTGTTTGTCCTGGCTTGGACAAATCCATTTGAAAAGAAAATTCAACTTCTGCACAGGATTGACTCTTTTTATTTTTACTTTTTGTTGTGTGATAATCCCCTGCATTTAAAAGGATGGATGATATTGTTACCAAGTAAATATACAATAGCAGAGTGTCTTTTTGTTTCCTCTAAATTTTGAAACAGATAGTAACTTCAAACTATAAAAAAAGTACATGCAAGATTATTTCCTGGTACGGTATAATCTATGCTCTAAAGTTCTCATCTTAAAAAAATGATTATTCAGAAAGAATTGGAGAATACATATTTCATAAATAATGCTCGCATAAAGGCGCCACCTTGTTTTCACAAATGAAAGGAGTCTTGTTACTGAATTGCACAATCAGAAGATATTACACAAGATTTAATTCAGACATTTTCTAATCTGGTCAACATTTCAGAAAGTTTTGCGAATGTGCATCAATTAACACAAGCTTTCTTCAAAATGTTTGTGACTAATGACAATTAAAAAACAAAAACTTGAAAGCAAGTTAACATTAATATTTGTTCTACGGACACAAAATAATGATCCACACTAGACTGGAAGGAGGGCATAACATAACTTTAATTGGACGGTGCGGTCTCTCTGACTGAAATTCAAAATCCACGAAAATTCAAGTAAAAACTAAAAACCAAGTTTTCTTCCGTGGATACTTGGAACAACCCTATTGAAAAGATGCCACAAAATCCCAAAAAATCGTAGTTAAATCACAACAGAGAATTCCGCTACTTTCCGTAGCAAAGTTTCGCTATTAGCAAAAGAAATCGAACGAAATTTAATGGAACTTTTCTCAAAATCTCAGAGTTTCGAGAAAGAGGCGGATGAAACCTAAAACAAAGATAGAACGGATAAGTTGGGCCACGTAGAGCGAATCCAAAAGCAAGATGTGCGTTAAAGTCAAGGATAGGGATTTGCAAAGCCAACAAAATTGAGAGGATAAGAGAACTAACCTTCAAAAAAAAAAAAAACCTAGTTCGATGCGAGGTGGCGCCGACCGTGGGATTACGAGGCGAAAGAAAACGAAGAAAGATGCCGCAGATTAGGGTTTCTACATTCTAGTCTTCTAGATTTAGCGAACTATTTTAGCCAAGGATTTCGGTTTGTCTAATATCTACCCTATAATTTTTGATATTTCGAGAAGAGTCCCGCCGATCTTTTCTTTCCTTTCAAATCAGTCGGCGTTCTCCCTTTCCAATTTGGGCCGGATTTATTTTCAACTAGCTTGCTCCCGCGCCCGCTACGATATATCTTAAACTCTTTTTTTTTTCATTTTTTCATTTTAGATTAGATAATTTAACATATTTAATTTTTATGATGCATATATTTAAGAAACGAAATTGAAACTAAAAAAATTATATTATATTATAATTGTTTGCACAAGGTGTGTATGGAATTCAAGTTAATTTGAAATTTGTTCAGTTGTTTATAATAATTTTATTAAAAAAATATCATCAAAATTTTAAAATTATTTGATGGGAGATAAAAAAAATTCCGATTTTGTACACATTATATCGAAATAATTAAAATGAAACTTATAATTTCAAATTCTAATTGAATTTTATATTTAAAAATATAACTGTAAACGACATATGTACGCTACATCCTACTGTTATCATATTTTATACATAAAAAAAACTATTTGAAAAAAAAAGACAAAAGTAAAATAATCATAAAAATATTTTTAAAAATCAATATGAGCAAAAAAATGACAAAGTTTTATGAGTGATGAATTTTAATCAAATAGCTGGATCCAAAAATGCTAACCCGTAATAAACAAAATGCAAACAAAAGAAAGCTACCAAAGAATATGCAATTTTTAGTTTGTAATGAACATTCTAACTAAATAGCCAAAAATATTAGAGCATTCGCATCGATGTCGATTGTCAAAATTAAAAATTTATGTCACGTTATCAAATTGACAATTCATTTTAAGAGTGACATCCCTGAATAGAATGAAATTGTCAAAATGGCACTTTCGTAATTAATCTGCTTCTGTGCTGACGTGGTTTGTCAAATGGACTGTCAAATTTAGACAATTGTCAAATAAAATTTGACAATCAATTTGACAATGGGATGCGAATGCTCTTATGCAGAAGCGGGATAATTTAGTTTTTTTTTATACCTCTCGGTGAAAGGTTCAAATTGATTTTACTCAAATCAAAGACTCTGATGGTTTTCAGTATTGCGTATTGTTTTATGTTTCATTTTCTCAGCTAGAACGCTCGACTAAACCTTCTCTCATTTTCTCTCCACTTTCACAAATCTCATCTTAACATAACTAATTTGTTCTTTGCTCTTCACTTTTCCCAAATCCTAACTAAAAACCTAAATCACTCCCATCTATCTCCGCTCGTCTCCGACGAGAGCAATAAGGAGAAGCATCCCCACTTCTCACATCTCTTCGTATCCTCTTTTTTAGATTCAGCTTACATATGTATGAGGTACCAAATTGGTTTGCACCTAATTCGGTATTAGCATGTAAATTTCTAATATTTATTTACGATTGTGTTCATGAGACAAAATTGTCTTAATTTTATAGTTTCCGCGGCTTAATCTCAATTTTTATATATATTTAGTTGTTTAATAGCATATCTCGAAAATGAGTCCGGAAGTGTCAGACTTATAGACCGAACCTCACGCATTTGATACTGTCGAAAATGAGGCTAAGAGTATGAAGCTTGAAAACTGAACCTGATGCCCTCGACACCACATAAAAATGAGTCTGGTAGCGCCAAACTTGAAAGCTGGACCTGGCACTTTTGATACCACTGAAAATGAGTCCGGTAACATGAAACATGAAAACTACAATCGGCGCCCTCGGTACCGCCAAAAATGAGTTCGGGAGGACGAGACTTGAAAACTGGACCCAGCGCCCATAGTACTTAACAACAATCAATACAATAATCCGTTTGCTAGGAAGCAAGTTTTATGGCTACAACCTAAATCCCTAGAGAGGGGATTAGCCTCTCATATTCAAGAGCCAATAACATAAATTCAAAGCAATAAAAGAGCATATAGCATCAGAAAAAAGAGGGCATTAAAGATTAAATTCAAACTCTCGCTCGAGAGTTTCAATTCAGGGTGTAGATCTTCAAATTCAGCTCCCCGGGGTTATAGATCTCTCTCGAACTTTAAAGTTTCGTTCTTCCCTTGAAAATGGCGGCTAGAGCATCAGAGATGGTGGAGAAAGACACCTGGAAGAATCTTATATAGAAGGCCAATCAATTAGATAGATGTTGCCAACTCTGTTCGAATTTTCGGGTATAGAGCATATAGGTCGTATGAATTTCCGCACGGCCCATATGAAGACGGGTCCTCTGCGCAGTGGTTTGTATTTTGATCATAAATTCTTCATCCGAACTCCGATTTGGGTGATCTAAGATGCATTAAAAAGTTAAGAATAATTTCTATAAGATTATTACATCATCTTAGTCAATTCATGATATTTTATGATCAGAATTTAACATGATTTGCTGCTGATGATCCGTCTTGATGCGTTTGTGTTTGAGCATTTTCCAATCATGTTCAATTGCTTCATTTTGCTCCAATTATCATCCCAATTGTATAATTCCTGTAATTACAAATAAAACATAGCAGTATTTCAATCTTGGGATAAAAATTCGAGTAAAATGACTAAATTACCCTAAAAGTTGGCATATTCGTGAGATTAACCCTAATAAGTGTACATAATTGAGGCCTATCAATGGAGTATCAAATGATAATGAAATCGTATGAAATTTGAATGATCATCAATCTATAGGTAAAAGAATATATTTTTAATTTTTTTTTGATATTTATTTAAAAATCTATTGTTAAGATTGTCAAAATAATCACTGTCAAGTAATCCCCACCCATAAATAAATTCCTTCTATATTTTGAATCGATATTCTCTCGGAAGATTTCTTCAGAGCTTGTGATTCTTTTACTTTAACTGTTAAATTAATTATCAATAATTCTAATTTAATAATAATAAATCTCATATATTTGAATTTCTCAGATTAATACCAGTCGTTGAGATTTCCTACGTTCCGCACGGAAAAAAACTGCGACCCCCATGTATTACGAGTCCACATTCGCTAGAGTGGCTGTTTCAGTTACTACTAGCTGCATACTCGCGCGATGCGGCGGACAATTTTTTTATGCCATCCATATTTTTTTGCTTTGAACTAAAATACAACAAAATTTATGATAATTAACAAAATTTCAAAATACATCGAATATAATAATTAATGAATATTGATTAAGGTCCAACCATAAATTGAAATACGATGAGATAAAAATAAAAGATAATCATCATTCCATTGTATCATTTTATCATGCAAATCCTATAAAAACAGCATAAAATTAAAGAGGCCATCGGATACTACTTAATACAAAAAAGTCCAACTAAATAATTTAATGGTATTCAACCAAGTTCTTCCATATTCGAATGGCGCGACTCTCATCTTCAATATATTTTAATGGCTGTCACACGAACTTCATTTTCTCAATCTCAATTGGCTTCTCTATAATTGATTTAGCATCATTCTTATCCTAAAAATAAAAACAAAATAAGCTTGACTCAGTACATCTGTCATTTGTAACTTTGTTACATCCCAGTCCGGGAGTTTGACAAAATTCACACAACTATATATGGTTCCAGCGTTCCACTTTTTCTGTGCATTCTTATTAAGTGTTGTGTCTGTATGAAAATCAATTATAATTGCTTTTATTGTTCCTTTGCTGCATCACCTCATGTTAAAGTTGATAATAAAAACCAAAAGATAAAATAATAATTTGAGGTGAAATTATCACCTACAGGAAGTTTTCATCAAAATCAAATCTTGGGTTCCATACAAGTGATCCATAAGCAAAAACCCATATAGCCTAATCCTTATTTATATTCTGCACTCAAAAGCAAAAATATTGGGTTCCCTTAGTTTGCACATCCTAATTAGTTATATAAAAGCGGAATTGTAAGTACTAACTCCAATCCATTGAATACAAAATGAATTTAAGATAATTAAAGAAGTTCCCCAATTAATTTTTCAATCTTTTTCTTTCTAAAAAGAAAATTTTTGACAGTTATTCTTGAATTTGAAACGATCAAGCAACAATTAGAAGAAAATACCTTCACCGAAGTAATAATTCGCAACTCCAACCTCTTCAATAAGTACTTTTATTCTTCATGGCAGAGAACCAGAAATTAGGCACTTCCTTTTCAACATATGTTGACAGAGGTATTTTCTCATTAGCTAGCTTATCCTCTATGCTTTCATTGAGAGCACCTTCGACTTCAATCTCCCCTTTCACAATTTGATATCGTTGTACATAAAAAAGTAAAAAAATATTCAGAAATGAACCAAGCATTGGAAAATTAATTTGGAAAAGTATGGCAAAAATATATGATCATTATGAACACATTTGCTACTCATCCTTTCTATCGACTCCTAAAGATGATGGTGATAACTATAAATATATCATAGGATTTTTTCTAAAAAGATGTGATAATAGAAGAAATAAAATGCGCACCTTAGAGTAAAGGGGTTCATAAAGTTTCTGGTACCTGACCTCAAGAGCTACTCTCTTCAAAAAATTTGGCCTCTATCTCATTGTGTCTGCTCTGTACAGAGCCAAAGAAAGAAAGAAAAAGAAAAAACAAAGTAAAGTTATATGAGACCTTAACAAAATAAAATTTCACAAAATATCTTTATCAGTTGTAGTTCATAGGAACAATAAACATAGTTAAAGAATGTTAATCAGACAGTAGCCAGAATGAAAAGCCTTAACAATATTAGATTAAAACTAAACAACCCTTACATAAATACAACACATGGACATTTAGCACCAACCCCTAAAAAGGAGAATAATAATACCTGAATCTCTCTCAAAGCCTCAACACGCTTCCTAACAGGAGGGGATAGTGTTTCGAGCATATTTGCATGGTGTCCTGTTAATCCTTGCAGCTTATAATGCAATTATAAATCAATAAAATCTAGCCCAGAACCCCTAAATAATCAATAAAACAGAACAATCAAGCAACTCTTGTGAAATGACTAAAGATATGAAGTACAAGACTATGCCTAATGACAGAAATTCACCTTGAGAGTGTCAACTGGACCAGCTCTGCCCTGTGCGCTCAATAAGTAGTTGTATCGTGTGCGCTCAATAAGTGGTTGTGTCGTGTCCGCACAAACAAATTTATCAATTAACTGCATCGAAGAAACATTGAAAGGGAAAAATAATAGAATTAATAGGTCACTGACCAAAACCAAGTAGGGCATTTGGACAACCGACGATGACGAACTCGCTGACCTTAGCTCCTCTTTCTCCTTGAAAGCGGAGTTTGTTCGAACCGCCATAAATCGCTCCACCGTGCTCTTGTACGAGTCGTAGATCCTCTACTTCAGCGCCATGTCTCTCTCTTGTCTCGCTCTTCGTCTCTAGTTAGAATTTGATCGATTGTTGATTTATTTGCGTTTTGTTTAGGGACTGTGAGGGAGGCAACACGGCGTGAAGAAGGAGGGCGGAGGAGAGGAAAGTTTTGGAGCGGAGGGGCTGACGAGGAGGAAGCTCGGTCCTCGTGTGGAGGGGCATCCAAGCTTAAAGGCGAAGACGCGGGATGCAAAGTGCGGAGAGGCACACAGACGAGAGAGAGCGAAAGCGAGAAGACAACCAGAAAAAAAAGAGAAGTGGCGCAATTTAGGTTTTAGAGCGAGCGAAATCGATTTTTGCGCTGGGAAAGAATAGAGCGATAGATCAAAATCGAAAACGGCAATGAAGATTTTAATCAATGGACGGAAAGTCTCGTCAAAACGATTTTAATCCAAGATTTTAATCAATGGAGATGATCTCAATCGTCAAAATGAATTAAATTTAAGCACAGCCGTTCTACAAAGGATAAAATAGATATTATTATTTTTTTCAAAAAAAATAGATATTATGAAAAAAATTACAATGACAAAAACGGATATCTCCATTTTTTAGGTGTATAGATATAGATAGTAATCTGACAGCATTAACATTCGTTTAAACGGTACAGATTAAATAAACTGACCACTGTATACCAATGACACCTCAGCTCTCGCCAGGAGACACCGCACCGACCATCATCACGCTTCCACACAGCCGCTGAGAGAGGGAGCGAGAGAGAGACATAGGTAAAGATTAATGGAAGGGGAAAGAGCTGCAACACCGCCGGCGGAGCTCGCTCAAGTTCTAGAAGCTTCCTCCGAGTTCGCTTCCTACCCCGGTATCTAGCCAACAGATGCAATTAGAAAGAAAAAAAGAAAAAAATAGAAAGCACAAAAACAAAAGAAAAAAGAACTTGAAATGCAAGGGATTTCCATTAGTCCTCGTTCTGTTTATTTTTCATTTAAGTTTGTTATTATAGGTTTACAGCATGATGCCTCTGTCAAAGAGTTCCTTGATCGTTTCCCCCTTCAGGTGCTTTTGGGGTAAGTACCCAAGCTATCAGAACGTTAAGTTGTGAGCTCCCTGAGTTATAATCTGGCACCATAAATCATGAAATTGGTACTTGTCGTGGCTTCTTTCTGAGTATCCAGTGCGGAAAATACAAATAAAAGGAACAATCAAATTACCTAAATGACAGTGATATTAGACCATACTATGCAAGAATATGTTACAAGCGTTAATGGCCATATTGGCAGAAAATTCGTCTTGCAATGGTTGCAAACTAAGTTTTAGTTCTTTTTATGTGACCTGACATCACATGATTTCTGTTGCATATTCAGTTTCATATCTGTCCAATATCAGGAGCATCTCATAAGTTTTGAGTGATAAGAAATGATGGGCGCAAGCATTTAATTTTGCATAATTTCCTTTAATTTAATTTTTCAGCGCACTTCAGAGTGAAGTATACGTGCCAGGGTTGGAGGATAGTGTTGTCTCTTGCTTAGATAAAATTTTCAGTACGAAGTATGGCGCATCATTCATTCCAAACCTCATGGTGTGTACACATCTTACTACAACATATCTAACTTTCTTGTGCTTAATTTATCTGTTATTGACAAGTTAAAAATTCAGATGGCAAGGATTACTACTCTTAATGCCAATTGTACCAGTTAAGACAGGCATGGTATAAGCCAAACTAACACCAGTTTGAATTGCATTATCGTGTTTCTTCAGGACTTGGATTCAATGCTTAATGCTGAGACCTCGTTTTCAAACCCTAAATAAACTTCCAAATCTCATGCAAGGAGTCATTTCTTGATTTGACTATATAATATAAACAACTCACTAAATTTGAAGCCCAAAACATAATATTGAAATGTTACGGTAACAGTCCCTCATCTTTGTTGTGCGATTTAGTAACTGATGTTTCTGTTTTGTATCTTTGCAGTCTTTTCTACAAGTGGGTTTGCAAGCCAAATCTGAGACCATTAAGTGGCTAGCTTGTAGAGCTGTATGACCTTCTTCTCTTGGGATCTTCTAAATTCTATCATGTAGAATTAATGTCCATCTTAATGAAGAAAAACATGGTGCATGCAAAAGATAATATATAGTCTTATGGAATATTCACTTCATGAACAACATTAATATTTGCAAGGGTGTTCTATGTTTATTTATATTGTTTGTTTAGGAACATTTTATTTGTTTATTTTGTTTCTGCTTTTATTTCATTCTAAAACAATTGGAAAAAGTCTTAAAAAGAGTTTCTTTTTAGGTTTACCATCTTATGGACATGGCTGATGACAAAGGAGCTGCTTTGCAGATAATTATGGATCATAATGTATATCCTGGCCTGCTTAATTGCCTGATTGATGGGTATTGCATAGATATACTTTGTATATTTTCTTAACAAATGATGACCAGTACAAGAATTTATTGCCAGGATATACATTACTATGTAGGTGGTGCTGAGACTTGATGTTTGTATGGTACTAGTTATCTTGTTGATGGTAGTGAAGCTTAATCTTGGTCATACTAATCTCAATTAAACAAAGACCAAGCCATGAGGATTCATGTGAATATTGGAAGCACAGCAGTAATTGCTTGGTAGCTTTATCTCAGGTATTTGACATGAGAAGCTGTTACAAGCTAGTAACCTTTTCCATTTTTGCAGGAATGAGCAAACATCAGCAGCTTCTTTAGATGCCCTAAAATGCATACCACAATCTCCTCAGGGAATCGTAAGATGTTTTACCTTTTTATTTAATTTAAGATTATTGGTCTTAATGCATAGAATTCTTGCTATTGATTTATTTTTCAGGCTGTTGTATTTCCTGCCAGTGATGAAAATCCAGTTCAACTAAGAAATCTAGCGGCCAGATCATCTTCTCTTGTAAGTGAAAAATGTATTTAAGTTTTCTTTATTGCTGGTAATCTTTTTATAGTTGATATGGATTCATATAGGAAATGCAATGAGATATGCTAAGTAGAATGACCTACATTAATGATTTTAATGGTTACAGAGGTTTCAATATATTCTCATTTTGGTCCCATCAGTTTAAGGCATGCCTATTCAGTCCTAATTTGTCTGCATTTTTTTTAATCTTTTAATCAGTTAGATGTAACACTCAACAATTTCTCTAAATATTTATGAAGGTTGATTACGGGACAACAATCTTCTTTTCATTGAAACGACAACGACAAAGACAAAAGTCTTTAATCCCAAATAAATTGGGGTAGGTTAGAAATGAAATCCAATTTGAAATTATAAGATTAGAGATCTCAAATATTATTGATAATAATGATGATGATGAAAAAATAGTAAATAAATAAATAAATAAATAAAATAAAAATAAATAAAAATGATAATGATGATGATAATATGATAATAATAATGATAATAATGCTGATAATATATTAATAATAATAGTAATGCTAATAATAATAACAATAAAATAGTACAATAAACCTACATTATAAAGCATATTTCTAAATCCTTAATTCTAAACTCTAAAATCCTAAAATCTAAGAACTGAAAAAACACCTAAAGTCTAGAACTCTATCACTAGACTCTAACTCTTAACTCTATTACTAGACTCCACTCACCGCAAAGACCTCCCTAACTTCTCCTTTGTCCTCTTACCCGCTCCTTCTTCCAAACCGTGCACCCAAAGCCCAAGTCGCACCCAACTCTACTCAAGCCCGAACCCTACAGCACAGATCCGACCCGCTTAGCCTTGTCGGACTCGGGTCTGACCTAGAACCGCTCAGTCCAGGCACACCCAAGCTCAGCCACACCATCCGCCTCCGCTGCTGTGGCCAGCGGCACTGCCCAAGTCACCCATTGGCTGCATATTTCTTTTAGGGATGATATTTGTATTTCAATTCCAACCGAGTTCTTTTTCAATTTGATTTAATGAAAATTTATAGTAGGCTATTCGCGTGCTACTTTAAAAAAACTTATCGCTGATAATCCTGTTTATGTTGAATTTCATGCCAATGCTTGTTGTATTAAGGACAAAACAAGCCATCAGGTGCTTCTTACGGGTCTCAAGCATAGTGGTCTGTATCTGGTTGCATTCTCTCCTCAAGCTCTTGTGTGTCAGAAGGCATCTCCTCAACTCTGGCATCAATGCTTGGGGCATGCTTCTGCATCTTCCTTCAGTATATTGCAAATAAGCTACCGTGTAATCTCAATAAATTAGATTCATGTGATGCTTGCTACCTAGCTACATCTCACAAACTCCCTCAACAGTAGCACAAAAGCCTTTAGAAATAGTACATTATGATGTATAGGGGCCTAGTCCTATTGTATCACATTCTGGATATAAATACTATGTGCTATTCACAGATCATTTTTCTAGATACAACTAGATTTATTTTTTTACTCAGAAGAGTGAGGTTGCTGGTATTTTTGCACAATTTAAAGCCTTGGTTTAGAACTTATTTGATTGCACCATAAAAACGCTTCAAGTGGATGGTGGTACTGAGTTTCTACCTCTCATGCGAATCTTTACAAATATTCAATTTCACATCTCATGTCCTTACACCCCTTAGCAGAATGGACTGGTTGAAAGGCGTCACAGACATGTTGTTGAATTGAGTCTGGCGACAATGCTTCATGCTAACATCCCACAGTGTTATTGGCCTGAGATTTTTGAAAGCATCACTTTTATTATCAACCGCCTACCATCCTCTTCCATTGATTTTCATACACCTCATTTCCTTCTATACAATGCAAATCCTGATTATGGCTTCTTCAAAGTTCTTGGTTGTAAATGTTTTCTTTTACAAGACCAACTGTTGCTCACAAACTAGAACCACGCTTCTCAGTGTGTGTTTTTCTTAGCTATTCTTCCATTTATAAATGTTATAAATGCTTAAACCTTACCACTAATAAGATAACCTTCTCTTGGCATGTTATCTTTGTTGAGGATTCATTTCTTTCAGGGATACAACCTCACCTTTATCTCTAGTTTCTATAGATCAAGTTCTTTCTCCTTTGGTTGCAGAGCAACCAAAGGAGAATACATCTTTAGCAACCAAAGGAGAATACATCTTCTACTGCCCTCTCTAATTTTGATTCTTCTTCAACCCTCTCTATTCATTCTCCAACTTAACTATCTCTACCTACCAAAACACAACCTATTATGTGTGTGTATGAACGAAGGGCATCAAGAATACAACCTGCTTAAATACAGACTCCTGCATTGGTACCGACATCAGTCCATCCGATGGTGACTCGGTCTCGTGCCAAAACTGTGTCTGATGTTCCAAAAGCACTGCTAACTACAAACCATTCCATTCCTCTTATTGAACTCGATCCCACCAGCTATACTTCAGGCCTCAAAGGTAAAGCAATGGCCGCTGAGCTGGATGCTTTAGCCAAAAATCAAACCTGGTCCCTGGTACTGGTTTCAGATGCAACAAACATTGTGGGATGTAAGTGGGTGTTCAAAACAAAACGTCGATTTGATGAATCAATTGAATGTTATAAAGCACGTTTGGTGTTTAAGGGTTATACTCAACCAGAAGGGCTTGATTACACAGATACCTTCAGCTCGGTTGTCAAGCTGACAACAATTTGGATTATACTCTCACTCGCTGTAAACAACAACTGGCCTCTTCGATAGCTAGATGTAAATAATGCCTTCTTACATGGTGACTTACAAGAGGTAATTTACGTCCCAACTGCTTGGGTTTCACGATACAATGCTTCCCTCTCATGTTTGTTGCCTCTACAAAGCCATCTACGGTTTAAAACAGTCACAAAGGGCTTGGTACCATAAGTTCATACAGAGTATGCTTCAGCTTGGTTTCATTACTTCTTCCAGTGCTGATCCATCCTTGTTCATATTCATCTATTAACATAACTCTCAGGTAGCCTATCTTTTGGTATATGTCGATGAAATTGTCATCACTGGCAATGATTCAACTCTACTTCAACACTTTGTGAAATTCTTGGATCAAAGATTTACTATTAAAGACCTTGGTGATTTGCATTTCTTTTTGGGCATTGAGGTGCATCAACATCATAAAGGGCTCTTACTAACTCAATCTCAGTATATATATTCTATATTGGACCGAGCCAAGATGCATGGTGCCAAACATACAAACACTCCCATGGCTATTGGTCAACAACTATCCAAGTTTGTAGGAGAATCATTTGATGATCCACAGTTATATCGTAGTATTGTAGGAGCTCTACAGTATGTGACTATAACTAGACCGGAGATTTCTTTTGCTGTCAATCAAGTATCACAGTTCATGCATACTCCTATAGTTTGTCTGTACAACCTTCTCTTTGTGTCAATGCTTTTGTAGATTCTAATTAGGTTGGGTGCCCGGACGATAGAAAGTCTACGACAGGTTATTTAGTGTTTCTCGGTAGCAATCTTATTTCTCGGTCATCTAAGAAAAAGGCTACAGTTGCTCGGTCAAGCACTGAAGTTGAGTATCGAGGTTTAGCTATGGCTGCAGCTGAGGTGGTATGGCTGGGTTCCTTGTTCAGTGAATTGTGCATTCAACTACTGATTCCAATTTTGTGGTGTGATAACTTGGGAACTGCGTTCTTGGCGTCCAACCCAACATTTCATGCTCGAACTAAACACATCGAGCTGGATTATCACTTTGTTCGTGAAAAAGTAGCAGCTGGTACAATTCTGGTACGTTACATCTGCTCTCAAGACTAGTTGGCAGATGCACTCACTAAACCGCTGTCGGCTACCCGATTTAATACGCTAAGATCCAAGCTTACTGTTGAAAATACACAGTTGCGCTTGCGGGGGGTGTTAGCAGTAATGAACAAGAAGGCGTACTAGATAAACAAGAAGATGTACAAGAGGACACACAACAAGTTACATAAATGATTGTATATTCAAACGATTGTAATAGAATTCAGTTATTACAAACTGTAATTACAGATAGCATAGGAGATAGCTTAGGCTGCTCTATATATAGCATTGTAATACAAAATTGTGATTCAATAAGATCTTACATTCAATCACTCAAACAGCCTTAGGCAGGATTTAGAGAGTTTTAAGGATTTGCTTTACATTTTATTTTTATTAGTGCTTTTGTTTAGACAATAATTAAGGACTGATAGCTTATAATTGTATCAACTGTGAGAGGAAATACAGACAATATTCAACAATCTTCTCTTTCTTCTCCCTCATCTCTTTTTCTTCTTCATTCTACAACGCTTCTTTCTTTACCCTCTATTCTATCTCTAATCTATCTCACTGCAGCTACCACATTAAAGTTCCTCTAACAAAATCTTCTTTTGGGCTGTTTTTCTAGGCCCGCATTCGGATATTAGCGCTAATTACCAAACTATACCCTGTTTCTCACCAAGTTGCAAAAGCAATTCATGATTGCAAACTCCTTAGTTTGTATGAATTAGAAATCAACAATGGAAGGGATCCCCTTACTTCCCTGAGTGCCATGGAGCTTCTCTATGAGGTATAAGACCACCATTCATATTAAGCCCTTTCAAACTGTGAAATCTTAGTAAGTTCTATTGTTAATTTGTGAAGCAAAACTTAGCACCCAAGACTACAGTTTATTAGTTTTCAGTATTATTTTTTTCCGCTCTTTGATGCTTTTGTTTCAAACAGTTGGTTGAATCTTCAAATGACGCCACTCTTCTTTTAGGGTCAACCTTGCTTCAGTTATTGATTAGCATAATCAGGTATTCTTCAAAAAGTGAATTTCCCTGATGGTGCAGAATTTCCTACCATATTTATATATCACCTTTGCATAACATTTCTGCAGCAATTCCTCAGTCGGTTCAATTTTTCGATCAAGAGCTGCCTTACTGGGTGGGAGGCTTCTTCATCAGCAGATGCCTACGCAGTCATTGACCAATCTGGTAGTACCATAATTCTATTTTAACTGAAAATGTAGTTCCTGAACAAGCTTAATATAAATATTTGATCTTTTGAGATTTCTGGAAACTAAAGCTTGTTCTGTTTGCTAATTCTGGAAAGTACCGGGGTCAGCTAGTCATTTTCATTTGACTTCTATTATTTTAGATATTCTGTTGCTTCATGTACAGCTCATACCATGTTTACTTGCTAGTACAGAAAATAGCCATTATTGTGTTGTTTTTGCCACCATTGTCATACTATGGTTAATTTTGTGTAAAGCATTTCTTTTTCTTTACACATGTAGTACTGTTTGGAAATTTGTGCTGCTTAATGTCTGTTACACATTTGTGTGAATTCCAAATTTGATAACAGTTGTGACGAGGCTACTGTCAGCCGTTGGTGGAGGACTTGTGGAGCTAGAGAGCCAAAATAATGATG